>OY986435.1:219882898-220482898 GCA_963920525.1 Dichetophora obliterata | reverse complement strand
TATACCAATCGAAAGGATTTTTTATATAGATACTACTAAATTTTGATACCGGAATTGGGGGTTATATTTTCGCCATACAAGTCGATACACTCTAATGTACACTCAAAAAAACCTGATCATTTAGTTAAAAGAAAATGCAATTGATTTTAAAACACTAGTAAAAAGTAATAGGTTTTTGATTTGAACAAAATGTTAAAAATTCAAAAGAATTTTGATTTTGGTTTAAGAAAAAGCGCTCTTGAATAAAAAATAATCGCAACGTATTAAGGTCAAAGTCATTGTCAGTCAGTCATATATAGTTCCTTCTTTGCAGGGTTTCCAGCTAAAAAACAAAGTGAAATGGGATTCTGGTGGCGACCGTAGCCTAGTGGGTAGAGTGCGTGGCCCCTAAGCTTAAGAACCGCGGTAGCCCGGGTTCAATTCCAGCTCAGACAGAAAGTTTTTTCAATTGAAATAATTTTTGTGTTCGGTCGTCACCTCTCTGCAGACAATGGCAAACCTCAGAGAGTAAAAATGGCTATGTAAAGCTTCTTGAGAACATAAGCCGTTCGGAGTCGGCATAAAACACGTAGGTCCAGTTCTCGGTCATTTGAGTTCAAACATTTAATAACACGCACAACACAATTGATCAATAAAAGCTAGGTCAAAGTCCTTCCAAGGGCAGAAATGGCCAGTTTATTTTATGGGATTCTGGTAAGGAATTTTATATTTGCGGTATTTTTAGAGACTTTGTGATAAGCTAGGAATTGGTTAATGTACTACGAATTTACTTTGAAGTTTTTGAAATTACTCCGATTTTGTTTTGGATTTACTTCCGCCGTCTTTTTACCATAATCGAGTAATGCCTAATGATACGAAAAAATAGTAAAGAATTATCTTCGACAGGAGCGAGGTTAAAATACCACCACTGCCGTCTTTTAGTATATTAGCAATTTTTAAAGTTGTATTTTATTTTATTTTTGTGTGGTTTTTATTAAAATATTTAAAATTTATAACTCAGAGAAACTTTGAAGGGCTTATTGTACAAACATATTATTGTTTGATATGAACATAAAACAATATATTGTTGCCACATAAAACATATTTCGAAATAATCAGCTTTAGAATTTTTTGAAAAAGTATTTTTGTATGAAAAAAGAAAATTGCACTAGGACACTTTTACACATAGACCCAAATTTTTAAAAAGGAATAGACGAAATCTCTTTAGAAGGCGTTGATAATTTATAAAGTTATGTATGAAGCAAAAACAAGCAATTTTTTGGATCATGTGGCTTATTACTTTATTGCAAAAAACCCTTCATTTATAAAGTTTAATCAATTATTTTTTTTTTTGAATTTATGAAGCTTTTACTATTATGATTTGGAATTTTTCTTACCAAATATTGGGGGTTGGAATTAGTTTTAAAGATTTTCTAAGAGATGGCGTAACTATCAATAGATCGCATCGGGCACACCTGTAACTGTATTCATTTCAAAGCACATTGTCTAAGCTTCATTTTTCAGTATGTGTCATTCCACTGAAGTGTAAACAACATATATTTTTTTCTCTGTGAACATGTCGACTTTCGTTCCAACAAAACGCAATTTGCGGGAAGGTTTACTTTTGTGCTTCCATTTGAAGAAAAAAGCGGTTGAAGCACAACGCACGCTTACTGAGGCTAACGGGGACTATGCTCCATCGATTTCTACTTGTGAGTACTGGTTCTGTCGGTTTAAAAGTGGTGATTTTGATACGGAAGACAAAGAGCGTCCGGGCCAGCCGAAAAAGTTTGAAGATGAGGAATTGGAGGCTTTGCTCGATGAAGACCCGTGTCAAACCCTTCAAGAATTGTCAGAATCATTGGGAGTCGACTTATCAACGGTCGGCAAACGCTTGAAGGCCATGGGAATGATTCAAAAGCAAGGAAATTGGGTGCCGTACCAGTTGAAGCCGAGAGACGTTGAACGGCGATTTTGCATGTGCGAACAACTGCTTCAACGGCATAAAAGGAAGATTTTTTTGCATCGTATTGTCACTGGCGATGAAAAGTGGATCCATTACGATAATCCTAAGCGAAAAAAATCGTGGGGACCACCCGGCCATGCATCAACATCGAGAGCCAAGCCGAATATTCATGGCGCCAAGCTTATGCTGTGTATTTGGTGGGATCAGAAGGGTGTCGTGTACTATGAGCTGCTAAAACCTAACGAAACCATCACTGGGGAACGCTACCAACAACAATTGATGCAATTGAGCCGAGCATTAAAGGTTAAACGGCCGGAATATGCCAACAGACACGACAAAGTGGTTTTTCAACATGACAACGCACGGCCACATGTTGCATGTTGAATTGGGATGTGCTACCCCACCCGCCTTATAGCCCAGACATAGCCCCTTCCGACTACCACCTATTCAGATCGATGACGCATGGCTTGGCTGAGCAGCGCTTCACTTCTTACGAGGATACCAAAAAATGGGTCGATTCGTGGATTGCCTCAAAAGATGAATCGTTCTTCCGGCGCGGAATCCATATGCTGCCAGAAAGATGGGAAAATGTTGTAGCTAACGATGGACAATACTTTGAATAATATACATTGTACCGTTGTTTCTAAATAAATGCTCAAAAACCGAAAAAAAACCTTTAAAATTAATTCCAACCCCCAATATAATCAACTATCGGCCCATTTTTAAACTAAACAATGTTTCTAAATTGTTTGAGTCAGTTATCAAACCTACATTTTATTTTACTGCTAAGCGACACATCTGCCTTGAGCAGCACGGGTTTATAGCTGGGAAGTCAACAGTGACTAATCTTTCAATTTTTCAAATCATAGCATTTTTTCTTTAGAATCGGGTACTCAAGTTGATGTCCTGTATATAGATTTTTTGAAAGCTTTCGATAAAGTTTTCCATAGGGCGTTAATTTCAATTCAATTTTCAATTTCAATTCAATTTATTCACATTTCTCTTAAATATCTATTTAATACAACATATGTTTTATAAAAAGTTTAACTTTAATATCAATAAGTATAATAAGATAAGAGATAAGATAGTGATAGGTGGAGTAAATAAATTACTATGTTCACGAGTTAATATTAAAATGTAACTTACATTTAATTTTAAATTTTAAATTTGTGCGGAGTAAAGAGAAGAGACAGATAGAATGAAAAATAGAAGGAAAAAAATAGAAGAAGTATAAAATTTGATGAAAGGAGAAGATACTAGACTAAAGTTTGCAGTAGTAAATCAATGTTATCCAAGTTGAAGTTAAAAAGCCAGGACTTAAGGTGCCTCAGAAACGTTTTCATATAGTTTATGACTTTAATGCTAGCAGGTAGCATGTTGTATAAGCGACAAGCTACAATTGAAAAGCTATTCCGATAACCAGTGGTGCGGTAAGGTGCAATCAATACAGAGTTCACTCTCCTGAGATTATAATGTCTCACTGTATTAGAAATAAGGTTGCTGTGTTTTTTAGAGAATACTTCCAAAACTTTATAATAAAATAAGCGCTTAATAGGCAAAATATTAGCAGATTTAAATAGTTCAAATGAAGGCGACAGTCGACTTTCATTAAAAATTTGTTTAATGATTTGTTTAATGTAAAGTTAGCAATGGTTTCAATTTGACATTGTAAGCTCCACCCCAACAACAGATACCATAACTGAGTTTAGAGTGAAACAGACCAAATTAAAGCATTTTTAGGACTTTAAATGAACATAAGTTACGCAGGCGATAAAACTTTAATACAACAGATTGAAAAGAAGTCTTTAGAGAGTTTGAATATTTATTCCAACTCAATTTATTGTCTATTATTATGCCTAAATATTTAAAATTTTTGACAATTTCAATTTCAAAGCAGTTCATGTCGCAGCTGCATACTGGATTAAATGAATTTGGATCATTGGAACAGAGGACAAACTTTTTACAAGACGGATCGTGGTACTTAAAACATATTTCTGAGAGATCTTGGGTGGCTGGTTTAAAAAAACAACAATTTAGTTTTGTTACTTATAATTAGTTTGTGCCTGCTAAACCATTTTCTCAGCAATTCAGCGTTTATCATTGCGGTAAGGTCAAGCATAGAAGATGTTTTATATGATATGCCCAAGTCATCCGCAAACGCTGTAATACGACCGCTCCAATTTTGCAGAAAAATTGTGGCTGGGTTACTAATAGTATTACCAATTTTTACCCTTTGAATACGGTTCCTTAGATATTGAGAAAACCATTTGTGAATTGCCCCTCTAAACCCAATAGAATTCAGCTTATCCAGAAGAATTGAATATGATCCACCATATCGAACGCTTTAGTGCTATCTACAAAAAGTGATGTAGTCAACATTTTATCATCTATTGCTTTATTCACGAAGGTAAGAAAGTCAAGTAGAGCGTCTTCCGTTGATTTACCTTCTCTGAAGCCGAACTGACTATGACTAAGAAAAGAGTTCTTAAAAAGAAAATTAAGAATACGCTTTTTCATTGCTTTTTCAAAAACTTTAGCAATGGATGAAAGAAGAGAAATAGGTCGGTAGTTTTGCATATTTCTTTGATCGCCTTTTTTAAAGAGGGGAATGACTACAGCGCTTTTGAGTTCAGGTGGAAAGTCACCAGACTGAACACTGAAATTAAAGAGATAAGCTAATATATCGGATATATTGAAAGCAACTATCTTAAGCAGAGCGTTAGGAATGTTGTCAACACCACAAGAATCGCTGTTATCGAGAGAATTTATTAGTTTAATAATTTCCATTGCAGAAATACTTTCGAAAAAGAAGCTATGCATTGCAGGCGGATCAGGTAATATATCGTAATGCTCTGAGTTTGTATGGCTATGAGCAGCAGCTTTAGCTATTGACACAAAAAAATCATTAAAAGAGTTGGCTATTACAGTTTCGTCAGAAGAAGGAGCACATATGAAATGCATTTTGGTAAAAACTGTCACGAGCTAGAGGAATATCATGTTTTAATTCTTTTACCAGTTTGTTTAAGCGATTTTTTAATGAATTATTATAAGGATGTTTTAACGATTTCATCTGAAGTTTATTTTTTAGTTTTATTTTACATAGGATATTATTTGTAATGCACGGTTTTAGTTTTAAATTTTTTTGTTATTATGGCACTTAGAAGAAGTGGCTAGATCTATATAATGTTTGAACTTACTTAAAAATTTATTGTAAACTATGACTACATTATATGAAATTATAAACATCAGACCATGACTCTTTTAAAAGTATATTGTTAAGACATGCATAGTCAATAGTAAAAATAGTTTTTGATTCATTTTCTTAACGCAAGTAGCGATATTATTTTTAAGCACGACGCCTATCATGCAATGGTCAGTAATATTCAAGTCTAAATTTATACAAGTGCATAATTCCTGACTACTTGAAAAACGACCCAATAAGTGATCAATGCAAGAACTAGAACTTGGCCTGTACAATCATTAATAAAAGAGTAAAGACCGTGAGTTGCGATTATGCTATTCTAACGATCAACAGAGTCATTATTCAACAATGTATCAAGATTCAAGTCCCCCATAACAATTCAATTTTGGCATTTTTCCTTGCTTAGTAAACTATTAAAATCAACAAGAAAGTCTTGTATTGGGTAAGAGTGAAGTCTTTATATGCACCAAATTGAATAATTATCATTGTTTATCTTTAATGTTAATTGCAAAGCTTGGTAAAATGGGGTGAAACTCCACTTAAATGAAATGGATTAAGTCATATCTTTTTGAACAGGAACACTCCAGTTACTTCCTCGTCACCTTCGAACATTCCTTCTTTGACTAATAGTTCAGTTTTGACTCCTATTGAGCCTAGAAATCTATCAAGCTTAAGGGCAATCCTTAGTGGATTACGCCCAATAGAGGTACCACCGGCAATATACCTATGGTTAGACAAATTGCTAAGCTGCAGAAAGGTGCGGGCTGAGTGGGGCACTAAATCCATGGTAAAGGAAGCTCGCAGTAGGACACCCCAGGGAGGGGTCCTCTCGCCACTGCTATGGAATCTTGTAGTTAATGAACTAATCGAAAAGTTCGCAGGTAGAGCCCCTAGGATAACTGCCTATGCAGACGACATAAGCATAATTATAGCAGGGAAATGTCTATCAACAGTAAGCTCCATAATGGAGAGCACTTTTAAAGATGTACTTAGATGGTCAAATTCAGTCGGTCTTAGTATTAACGCACACAGTAAAAAATATGAGCATAAATTTTATACTATTTTGTATACATATAAATCCAAACCAAAAATGTTTTAAAAGTTATACCATCACATCTTATAAATTTTTCCAGACCATTTTTCTCGTCAGACCTATCGAAACCACTATATTTTAAAATTTTTCGATTTCGGTAAATTTTTTCTTTCGAACCAAAATATATTTTGATTTGCACAAGATATCCATATAAAATTTTTAAATTATATTTGTTTTATTATTTTTATAATATTGAGTGGTATAAAATTTTTAAATTATTTGAAATAAAAAAGTTTATACCCCACAAATGTTATAAAAAAGATAAAATTTACCTTAATCGCTACATATTCCTCATCAGTAGTCTTTGAGTGATTAAGCTGTGATCAACTCACTGTTTAAACTAGCATATGAATGTACAGATCCTCTAATTCATTCTTATGAATTGTATGGCTGCTAATCATATGACACTTCAAAGCAGGAGGCGATTTTAGATCACCGCCATCAACTCTATCAAGGGTTGCCATCTGTTCTAGTTGCTTCTTCATTTATTTCAATATTCATTGGTGTTCGATTGTTTGTCGAAATGCACCATAGAAATGAAACGAGTTTTTGCTTCGCCAGAAGCTAGTGTTCTAACTGAAAGGTGACTATTTTCACAACCAAATGTTTAATTACACATGACTTTGACCGAAAAATCGATCAATTATTAGATTTATTTAATTAATTTGACATTAATTAAACTTATTTGGTCGTGCTCTGCCATAGTTAAGTTAATTAATTTTTATGATCTATTGAATAATTACATGAATTAAGATTGTGAGCTTTAGATCAAGTGAGTTTTCAAGAAGGCAACAACAACAACAACAACTCTGTATGGCGGTGATCTAAAATGGCCTCCTGCTTTGAAGTGTCATATGATTAGCAGCCATACAATTCATGAGAATGAATTAGAGGATCTGTACATTCATATGCTAGTTTAAACAGTGAGTTGATCACAGCTTAATCACTCAAAGACTACTGATGAGGAATATGTAGCGATTTCCGAAACAGACTGTCTAGTCAGCTAAGTGATTGACTCTATACAGAGTTGTTGTTGTTGCCTTCTTGAAAACTCACTTGATCTAAAGCTCACAATCTTAATTCATGTAATTATTCAATAGATCATAAAAATTAATTAATAAAATTTACCCTCAAATTTTTTACTGTGCAGAGAAAACGGATCTGGTTCTGTTCACGAAATGGTACAAGATACCACAGTGGATACCACCGAAATTGAACGATATACGTCTCATACCGAAAACTCACACAAAATATCTAGTCGTCGTCCTGGACAGCAAACTGTCATGGAAAGCCAACATGGAAGAAAGGGTGAAGAAATCCACCATTGCGCTATACACATCCAAGAAGATGCTAGGCAGTACCTGGGGTCTCTCACCCTTTCTGATGCACTGGATCTATGTAACGGTAGTGCGTCCTATTCTACTCTATGGGATTGTTGTGTGGTGGCCGGCTGTGAACAAATCAACATTCCTCAGGCATTTGGAGAAAACTCAGCGGCAGGCAGCGCTACGCATCACGGGGGCACTGAAGTCAACTCCAACTTAAGCGCTTGAAACCATTCTAAGTATGGACCCCCTGGACATACACGCAAAACTAATAGCCGGAAAAACGGCACAACGCCTTACGGCGGCAGGCAACATGCGCCTTCAAAATTTTGGACATTGTACAATCGAAAAGGATCTACTTACAATAGTAGCACGGACTACATGGTGCCTCGCACGATAGTCAATTCCAAAGCACGAACTCTTCTGGGACCAAATGACTGGTGCAAAGGTATAGAACAAGCACAGCAGGCGGTCAACATATTTACAGACGGCTCCAAAATGCCTACGGGGGTAGGTGCGGCGGTGTATTGCGCAGAGCCTAATATAAGGCAGCCATATAAACTGCCGAACCACTACAGTATCTTCCAGGCGGAAATATTTGCCATAAGGAAGGCTGCTGAGATAGCCCTCAGCATTGAAACACACAACACTCTTACATCAACATTTTCGTTGACAGTCAAGCGGCGATCAAATCCATGCGCTCCGCTAGCATCAAGTCCAAAAGTATCTTGGCTGGCAGAGATAC
Source organism: Dichetophora obliterata (assembly GCA_963920525.1). Taxonomy (NCBI): domain Eukaryota; kingdom Metazoa; phylum Arthropoda; class Insecta; order Diptera; family Sciomyzidae; genus Dichetophora; species Dichetophora obliterata. The sequence goes on along the minus strand of OY986435.1, from coordinate 220,474,588 downwards.
ACTAGATGCACTATGCGCTTCGAAGAGAGTGCGCATCTACTGGGTCCCTAGCCACCAGAGCATTTTAGGGAAACGAGATGGCAGATGGTCTAGCAAAGGAAGGCACCAGGCTGGAATCAGAACTCGCAGAACATGTACTTACTCCGCTACAAGAGTTGTACAGGAACCTCGAAAGAAGAGCCACACTAGCAGTGAATCGTAGATGGAGAGATACGACAATGCGAAAAACGAACTCGGTTCATCTTGGCACGCCCGCGCAAAGATTGCAGGACACTAGTGGGCATGCTCACTGGTCACTGCATGAGGAAGCTTGGCATCACCACGGATGACAACTGCAGGAAGTGCAAGGAACCGGGCACAGTGGAGACCCTGGAGCACCTACTATGCACATGCCCCGCCCTACTTAGATCGAGTCTAAAATACCTAGGCTCATCAACGTTTCCGTCGCTTAAAGATGTAGCCAGGGTGTCTCTGGAATCCCTCTTAAGGTTTGCGAATTCAACGCAAATCTTTAAAGACTTTTAAAGAAACACAAAGGTTCCTTTTGTTCGCTACCGGTACCACTAAGGACCTGAATTGGTTTATGTGAGCCTTCACGAAGGCATCCGGTTTAACCTAACCTAAGGGCAGTGTCGAGTAGGAACCATTTATTTATTTCACGTCATCAGCCCGACACAAGTGTTGAAAATGTATTGTTCTTTATCAAACATAACACCAGGCGTCAAAATACAAAAAAATTTCTGTGATCCACATGCCACTCATTTTTTCTTATGGACTTTGGCTTTCTAAACACGAATATCACAATAAAAAATTTTCTATGGCTAAGTTTTTGAGATATGATTTTTTGAAAAAATTTCCCCTTTTTCCAGGATGTAGTGGCATAAATAGCAACCTATCTCGAAAACGAATTAACCAATTTAAAAAAAAAACTAAATCAAGACAATTAAATTACTTACAAATGCTTAGAACAAACTTTGTCATTTGGCTCAGTAAATTTGAAGGAATTACAAGAAATTCGACGAATTTTTTTTTTTGTAAAAAATCAAGTCGAATAATGTTTTAATAATTTAAAAAAAAAATTAAATCTCAAAAAAAATCTCAGCTTATCATTTTGTACGTAAAGATAGTTCTTTGAAGAAAAAAACACACTGCCTTTGAGGAAAATTCATGGTAGAATAATGAAGTTATAGACCATTGAGTGTAGGTACCGAAATTCTACTTTTTATGATTTTTTCATTTAATGCCGGTTAATTTAATATAAACACATCTGAAATTAATTTTTTATTAAAAACTTTTATTTTTAACAAAATATTGAATATCTACATAAATCCTTTAAAAGTACAGAATAAAAAGAATACAAAAAAAAATATTGACTTAAATAGGAAAGGAAATAAGATACAGATGTTGAATTAGAAAGCGATAAAATAAGTTCAGAAAAGTATTCGAAAATTAAATTTTTTGGCAATGGCAAACTTTAAAAATGATTTTTTCCCTTTTTTTCGATTATATTCAGAATCAGTTTCTCTAATGAGAAACCAAATATAGTCCCCCATCATATTTGAATTCCAGGATCCCTGATAGCGTCTCTCCATGGATTTAATTTGTTGATGAAAACGTTCACCGCGTTCGTCACTGACGTCACCAAGGTTTGGGGGAAACAAATCTAAGTGAGAATGCAGGAAGTGGATCTTCAAGGACATGTTTGCGCCTGTTGTAAGAATGATAAGAACGGGGGGAAAAAATGGGAAATGTTTTCAAAAAATCATACCTCAAAAACTTATCCATAGAAAATTTTTTTATTGTGATATTCGTGTTCAGAAGGCCAAAGTCCATAAGAAAAAATTAGTGGCATGTGAATCACAAAATGGGTGGCACCTAGTGTAATCAGCATAGCGGGAATACTTTTTCGCGAGGATTCGGAAAAGGGAATTTGCACTTTGAAGATAAAGCTTAAGAACATTTTGAAAATTTTTAATACAAATTTGTCTATCAGCCGTAGATGAACAAATTTGCATTTAAAATTTTCAAAATGTTCTTAAGCATTATCTTAAAAGTGAAAACTCCCTTTTCCGAATCCGCGTGAAAAATTATTCACTATAATAAGTGTTTATGTTAGCCAGTAATGATGTAGCCCACATCATCAAACACTCTCATCTACTTATCTATGCAGATGATATGAAAATATACAGAACAATAGATGCTAAAGACTATTCAGATCTACTCCAGTCTGATTTGAAATCCTTTGAAGTTTGGTGTTCTAAAAATAATATGTTTCTAAATCCAGATAAATGTCAAACTATGACCTTTTCGCAAAAAAGGAATAATTTAATTTTTGATTATAAGATAAAAGAGACTGCTTTAAGTCGTGTAGATGCTGTCTAAGATCTTGGTATATGCATGGATTCTAAGCTATCGTTTAACGTTCATCTTGATTACATTTGTAAAAAAGCATCTTCTAGGCTAGGGTTTTTAAAATGCTGGGCCAAACAATTTAATAGTATGATTACAACTACAACGCTGTATTATGCAATTGTGCGACCTCACTTAGAGTATGCAAGTCAAGTTTGGTCCCCAAGTTACAATGTACATCTTGAACGTATAGAGAGAATCCAAAAACGTTTTTTTCGGTTTGCTCTAAGTGGCTTAAGTGCAACTGACACTTTAAACCTTCCTCCTTATGAGGATCGTTTAAAACTATTAAAAATGCAATCGTCTACAGATATCGTCTATTTACACCAACTCATAACTGGTGTGTTAATTAGTAGTACAAATTATATGGCTACTGCTCCTTTAAATCGCATGAGTACCTTTGTTAACAACTGTAGCTTTTTTGATGCTAACTTATCAAAAGGTCAACTCAATAGTAGATTGGAAACTAATGTATGATTAGATCCATGTTAACGCATGGTTAGTTGTTATGTCTTATGTTGTCCCTGAGCCCTACCCATATTATGGTGGGTAAATTTTTCTCACTTTAGATTGTTTTGGACCACTCTTATCGATATCATTGAGATATTTAATTTTATGTCATTTGGGCTGGGTCTTAAGATGATCTAATGCGGAGAAAGTACGAAAAAGCTGTAGTAGCTGAACTCTATTGTTATTGTTATTGCATGTTAATATTTTAGTGGTGGATGTTGCTATGTCTCAATTAATAACACTCTGTCATACTGTTTTAAAGCGTGTTCAGTTGTTCCTCAGGGTAATCTATTGGGCCCTTTGCTTTTTGTACTTTATAGTTATAAGTGATATAAGGAAATGTTTTCAATTCTCTAAATTCCATCTCTTTGCTGATGACATGAAATTTGTTGGAAATGTAAAAATTCTGGCTGGCTCGGCATTATTGTAAATTGACCTCAATAATGTCTATGTCTGGAGTCTTCAAAACGGGTTACCGCTTTACATTAAAAAATGCTCTCAAGTATCATTTAATAAATCTAACATTTATTAATGACTTCCTATACAATCGCCAATGTCCCACTGCAAAAAGTAAACACAATTCGTGTTCTGGGAGTTATTTTTGATTTCAAATTCACCGACTTAGATCACTTAAGCTCGTTGCTTCTTAAAGTTTATTCCCTTCTTGCTTTTATACGTAGCAACACTCAAGAGTTCAAGGACCCTTATACAATCAAATCACATTTTAATTCTCTTGTAAGGTCATGAGTATGCGTCTATTCTTTGTTGGAATATTCTTAGGCTGGAAAAAGTGCAGAATAAAGCTTCTAAATATATGCTTCGTTGTACTAGTTTTAACTCAATTTTACTCTCGTATAATGTTCGTTGTTTGTTATTAGGATAAAAACCACATGAAATTAGGAGGAAAATAAGTTAATGTTTATTTATGATATTGTCTCGTGTAATATTGATGACTCTTCATTATTAAAATTAATTAACTTCGATATGCCTACAAGGCAGTTGCGCTGTTTTAAACTCTTTTATATCAAATACCCATAAAATAACGAATTACGCTTTAAATGAAACAATAGCTAGATCTTTGTGTTTATATAATGAATTGTCTTTAAAATACGTTTTTGATTTCTCAATGTCAAAATCTTCTTTTAAAAACTTTGTTACTAGTTTATTTTAATTATATTTATAGCTTCTTGCGCTTTTATTAGTTAAATGAATTATTTTTAATATATTTTAAGATCATTATAACTAATGTGTTGTCTGCTTTCTAGTCTGAAGGGTTTTTAATCATCCATAGACACAAAGAACTAAACTAAATTTCAAACATCGAGTGCATAGTTAAGAATTTTATTTGGCTGAGGCTGAAATAATAAAGATAATAATAAAAAAAAAAACAAATATTTCGAATCTAGCATAGACCTTATTGTTCCGTTTTGAATATTGGCGTCGGAAGCGGGGAAGCGAGGGGGGCAGTTGCCCCCCACTTTTTTAGCTAGATAAACAATTTAAAAGGAAAACTTCAAAAGTTATTCAAAATATCAATTTTTTTTACAACGATAATATTTTTGTATTATATATTTTCCTCTTCTTTCTCTCTTCTTCGTAAGCATGCTTGCTGATAACCATTTTCTTTCTCTGTGTTTGCAAAAAGATAGAACAAAATGTAGAGTTTCTACTGCAAACCCACCACTTCAGTTTAAAAGCACCCGTAAGTATGTAGCTTACCCTGCAGTCACACGTGACAGTGCAAGTTCGAAAAACTCAATACATTTGAACATTTTTACTAACACACTCACATTTGATTCACTGTCTGCCTACTGTCTGAGCTACTGTCAACGAAAATTCATAGACAGTGGAATTTGGCACTTGCGGACAGTAAAAGTGTTGTAAAGACAGATTAAAGTGTTGATTTTATTGTATTTTTGGGGAATTTTTTTTTGATTTTTCAGGATTTTAACAATATCGGTCATTCCATGTCAAATCGGACGATTTTGTTCAAAAACTAATTTTGACGATTCCGCGTTTTTTAAAATTTTGCACGTCGATAGAACTTAAAAAACAAAAAATATTTGCATACTTTATTGTTTTTTTGCAGTTATACACAGTGAAAAATTATAAAGATAAACAAAAATTGTCATTTGGACATGTACTCAAACAACTATATCTTCCAAACCGTAAGTCCTACAAGAAAAAAATTTAAGACATATTTTAAAGATCCTGAATTGCTCTTTATTGTGGTATCCTTTTTTACCAACACTTTCGAGAAAATTTCAAAATTTGTTGACCACTAAAAATTTCATTCCCATTTTTCAAGGTCAGCACCACTATTTTTTTGGCACTTTGAAAATGTTATCGTATTGAGGCATTCATTCTTAATGCATTCTCAAAATTTGATGTTGGAGAATCAATGTTTACTATTTTTAATGAAATTTTCAAAAACTGACTACACAATTTTTAAGTACAAAATACTTTAATTTTTAATTAAAAATAGAATTTTTAGTATTTTTTTACTAAACTAGGTACATATCGTCGCTGCGCCAACAAAAACAGCTATATGTTTTTCAGTATTTTTTCAGGAGAGCAAAAAACAAATTTTTTTTGAGCATTTCTGGTACTGCGAGCAATAAATGTTTTTGATCACTTCTAAATCATAAGAGGTATAAAAAACTGCAAATGCAGAAATGTGGGTAATAGATAGTGTAAACAAAATATGCTATTAAAAAAATTTACAAAAAAGAGAATGCAGTAAGAATGAATGCCTCAATACGATAACGATTTTCAAAGTGCCAAAAAATAGTGGTGCTGACCTTGAAAAATGGGAATGAAATTTTTAGTGGTCGTTTTAGCTTACGCATGGTACTACATGTTGTACAATCTGCCATGTTGGTCCAATGTTTTGGACCATGCGAAAGCCTCTACTGTGAATAAGCTGATGAAAATCCACCTCGACGCTTTGAAGAAACATCAAATCCGGTTCCTTCAGTACAGTTGCCATTATATGATCGGCTACGAAAAGATTATTTCGAAATTTTAGATCTTCTCTCAAATGAGATAACGGCTAGATTCGATCAAACAAGTTGATATTTTACTTTTTTCTTATTTTTGCAAGTTTATACCAGCTTCACTTTGATTTAACATTCGGTGAGTCGGTTGAGTGAAGCTAGTGTAAACTGGCACTTTGTAAATCTTATTGTACATTTAAACAGATCTTGACACTCTGGAATCGTTGGAAAATATTGTAATCGAAGTCTTCAACGGAAAAGTGCCTTCTGAACAAAATCTAAAAACAAAACTGTATCTTTATGCAGATGACTTTTTTGCAGATGAAATTGCTGAAGCAATTGCCTGGCCAAACACCTTGAAATTGTAGTGGCATTGTATGCCAATTTGCGAAAAATTCGGATACTGTAAAAAAACTATTAAATGAAGTTGACAAACTTATTGCTTTGCTTTTGACTGTGCCTGCATCAGCAGCTTCATCTGAGCGTTCTTTTAGTGCACTAAGAAGACTTAAAACTTATCTTCGAGCAACTATGACACAGAAACGACTCACTCATGCGGCACTTATACACATTCACAAAGATAAAACCGAAGAATTGAATTCGATGGAGGTGGTGAAAGAGTTTGTTTCTCTCAAGGACAGAAAGAAACATTTTGGAATAATTTAAATTGATATAACTTTTTGTACCTTATTGCATATAAACCATGTAAAGATATACCTAGTCTTGCTTTATAAAAGCAACCATTATTTCTTATATTTTCATATTACCATATGAAAGATCCTTTAAAGAATGATCTCTAATATTAAAATTGAAAGAACTTTTAAAAATAATGAAATTTTAATATTTTTTATATATTTTTATATTTTTTTTATTTTAAACTAAAATAAAAAATTTGTTAATTCACATTCATGTTTCTTTGAAGAAGTTTTGGTGAACTTTTTTTTGCACCACCATTTGTACTGCCCCCCCAGATGAAATTAGCTTCCGACGCGCTTGGTTTTGAATCCGAATTATTAAAAAAAACGAGTCCGTCGCTAGTTAGCATTATTTGAAAAAAAAAAATCCGTCTCGAATCGAAAGAAAGAGTCCGAAACGGATTTGTATAATAAGTTCCTTCCGAGTCCGAGACGAAGCCAAAATAGTAAAAAAAACTATTCGTTTTTGAGAACAATTTGTCGGAGGAGTTTCCGATAAAATATATGAAGAAGCAAGTCCATCTCGAATTCGAAACGGATCCGTACGGCACTTTGGGTTATTACTTGAGAGCTGGATAGAGGCTTTAAATGTAGAATAATTAACAAAAGAACTTTTTTCAAAAACTAAGATTTTTCACAAAAACATTTTTGACATGGTTGTTTTTTTCAGTATCTGTCTGAGTCTGCCTCTTAATAAGAAAAAGTGTTGTTTTTAGATTTTTGCTTTTCCTGCAACTTTTTTATTGTTTCTACGTTAAATTGATGGGTTCATTCCTGCTAATGTAACCCCCTCCCCTCACCTCACCACACTAGCATTTCCTAGATCCGCTACTGTAAACAAGTATGAAGTCGGTTAAGAAGTGCAGAAGAAAAAGTTTTAGAGTGTGCAATCTTGGACAAATTGTGGTTTGCTCATAGCTTAATTTAAAATTTGTCTAAACTTGAGCGCTACAACGGACGACATACCACAAAACTGTCAAGTAAAATTTATTGCACGTGACTGGCAATAATCATGAGCTGCACAACTGCATAAATACAAAAAGTCCAGCTCCAGAAGAAAGGAAAATTTAGAGTGCAACATGAATGAATCACGATAAATGTACGACGCTGCATGCGCTGCAAAAAAGTAGCTGATTTGCCGTTTATTGATGTGGCGACTGGGCGTTGGTTGCAAGAAAGAAAAATGCTTGATAAATAAAAAATAAAAAACAAAAAATACAATAAATTAGGAATAAAAGGATCAATTCTAGTTTTTGGAATTCAACATAAAGTAAAGAGTTAAATTGATTTGCCATTCATGTGCTACAAACTTAGCTGCGACCTTCTACATTTGGTCGCAAAGAAGCATTAAAGTAGCTTAAGGAAAGTATTCTGAATACGAGTAAATGAAAAATCAATTACCTGGTAACGACATCTACTTCCCACTGTATTACATTTGATATTGAATGAGAGGAGGAAATTGCATGGTAGCGGAAGTGATTGACTTTCTATAGCTTTAACTAGAAGAAGAGAAGAGGCTTGAAGGTTGCCACCACTGCTGTAGTTTCGCATTCTAGCAGTGTCATAACCTTACTTCCGACTGACATCGATGGCAAAAGAAATGTTTTCGATTTTAATCAATTTGCAGAGCGGACAAACGCAATAATACAGTGTTTGCTATACAAAGTGTAAAATAAAATTGAAAAATCAAAATTGTATTTTTACAATGTGATCATAAATTGAATATTTTTGTCGAAAATTCAGGATTAACATTTGAGCTGCGAGGCCTTTTCATACAATTTATATAATCTCAACTGAATTTCGAATAAACCATGAATTGACAATTCTTTTAAAGATTTCAAAATTACATCAAACTGTAGGTTGTCACAGTCAAAACATTTACTAGTAAAATTTCATCGAATGATATTCGTAAACAAAATATTCGTACATTCTACAATATACAAAGTAATTGTACTTCCACTAGACCATACGTCTACTGTGAAAATCGAGCTTCCAGATTTTGACTTGCAGTTTTTTCTCAGACTTTTGTCACTTTTTTTTTTGGATATTTTGGCCTATAACAGCCAAACCATTGAGATTTTTGTCTTAGTATTAGATCGAAAATCTCAATTCAAAATCTCGAAAATCTCAGTCCAAAAAAGAAAATCCATAAAATATCTGAGAAAAAACTGCAAGTCAAAATCTGGAAGCTCGATTTTCACCGCAGACGTATGGTCTAGTGGACTTTTTTTGCTCAGTACAATCCCAAGAATCAGAAACGCGAAGCGCCCATTTTGATGTTCAAATCGCACCACCCTATTGTGTACATATAAATAATAATATTCGTAAATTTCTCGTACGAATAACTTCGTAATTTCTTTCATTACATTCGTAGAATTTACTAATGCTTTCGTACTATTTACGAATGAAAAATAGTATTATTAGAACAAATTCATTCGTTGATTGACCGTACGAATTATTAGTAGAATGTACGAATTATTGGGGGTTGGAATTAGTTTTAAAGGTTTTCTAAGAGATGGCGTAACTATCAATAGATCGCATCGGGCACACCTGCGACTATATTCATTTCAAAGCACATTGTCTAAGCTTCATTTTTCAGTATGTGTCATTCCACTGAAGTGTAAACAACATATATTTTTTTCTCTGTGAACATGTCGACTTTCGTTCCAACAAAACGCAATTTGCGGGAAGGTTTACTTTTGTGCTTCCATTTGAAGAAAAAAGCTGTTGAAGCACAACGCACGCTTACTGAGGCTTACGGGGACTATGCTCCATCGATTTCTACTTGTGAGTACTGGTTCCGTCGGTTTAAAAGTGGTGATTTTGATACGGAAGACAAAGAGCGTCCGGGCCAGCCGAAAAAGTTTGAAGATGAGGAATTGGAGGCTTTGCTCGATGAAGACCCGTGTCAAACCCTTCAAGAATTGTCAGAATCATTGGGAGTCGACTTATCAACGGTCGGCAAATGCTTGAAGGCCATGGGAATGATTCAAAAGCAAGGAAATTGGGTGCCGTACCAGTTGAAGCCGAGAGACGTTGAACGGCGATTTTGCATGTGCGAACAACTGCTTCAACGGCATAAAAGGAAGAGTTTTTTGCATCGTATTGTCACTGGCGATGAAAAGTGGATCCATTACGATAATCCTAAGAGAAAAAAATCGTGGGGACCACCCGGCCATGCATCAACATCGAGGGCCAAGCCGAATATTCATGGCGCCAAGCTTATGCTGTGTATTTGGTGGGATCAGAAGGGTGTCGTGTACTATGAGCTGCTAAAACCTAACGAAACCATCACTGGGGAACGCTACCAACAACAATTGATGCAATTGAGCCGAGCATTAAAGGTTAAACGGCCGGAATATGCCAAAAGACACGACAAAGTGGTTTTTCAACATGACAACGCACGGCCACATGTTGCAAGAACCGTCAAGGAAACGTTGGAGGCGCTGAATTGGGATGTGCTACCCCACCCGCCTTATAGCCCAGACATAGCCCCTTCCGACTACCACCTATTCAGATCGATGACGCATGGCTTGGCTGAGCAGCGCTTCACTTCTTACGAGGATACCAAAAAATGGGTCGATTCGTGGATTGCCTCAAAAGACGAATCGTTCTTCCGGCGCGGAATCCATATGCTGCCAGAAAGATGGGAAAATGTTGTAGCTAACGATGGACAATACTTTGAATAATATACATTGTACCGTTGTTTCTAAATAAATGCTCAAAAACCGAAAAAAAACCTTTAAAATTTATTCCAACCCCCAATATTAGTTGAGTTTAAAATTAAAAACCGAAATTGTTCAGCCTGGTTTGTCGAACAACTACAGAATACAAGGAACTGTATGAGTGTAAAGTTGCTGTAGCCTCCTGGTGGAGTGCGTGGCATGTAAGCTTAAGAGCCGAGGTTCAAACCCCAGCTCAGACACAATTTTTTTTTTGGATAGTGTGTCGAACAACTACAATATATAAGGAATTGTATGATTGTAAAGTGGTTGTAGCCTACTGGTAGAGTGTTTGGACCATAAGTTAAAGAGTCAAGGTTCAAACTCCAGCCCAGGCAGAATGTTTTTTCTTTTCCATATTAGATATTATGATCATTCGTAAGTGTAACAAATGTATTCGTACAATATACATTTGTTTTTGTACGAATACGAATAATATATTTGTAATATATACTAATATACGTCGATTCTACGAATCCTATTCGTGTCTGAAAACTACGAATAAAATTCGTGAAATGGAAGCAGTTATTAGTAATATTTACACACAAATAGAAAATACAAATAGACAAATAGAAATACAAATAGACAAATAGAAATGTACGGATAATAAAATGGAAGCATTCCCAATTACTCCTGATCCACCTACCGCCTCATATTTGTTTCTTCTTTTTTCTTACAAATTTTTCGGTTGAGTAGGATTTTTTAGTACCGATGGTTTTGAAAGTGAATAAGAATACAAAGTTTTAATTTAAATGCTTCAAAAATTTTATTTAATATGAACATACGCCTTAGATATATGCACTATAAACAGTCTTATTCTATACACATGCAAGAGAGACAATTAAGAGCGTTATTTAAAATCAATATGTATGTACTGCACGAATATGTACTTAAGGCGGTCTTCTCATTCAAAACCCGTTTTTTGGACCCTTTTTAAAAAAAATTCTTATTTGAAAACGCAAAGAATAATTGAAAACTTTTTTATTTATTGTATTACAAAAGGTTCAAAGTAAATAAAAAATTTTTTGCCTCGATACGTGGGCTGTTCAAAAAGTAATGAGACTTCAAAGTTGGTGGTGAAAAAAAGGTGTCGTCACGGCGGCCACGATTCCGGGTCTCCGGAGCGTCTGAAATGAAAAAAAACGGGGTTATAATCAGTATAGATGTAATTCTCGGGTGAACCTCAAGCTTAATTTTGTGATTTTTTTTGACAAAATGGCGGCCATTCAAAAAAAAATTTCAATTTCGGGTTTTTTTTTTTAGTTTAGTGTAAAAAAAAATAGTAAAAATTTTTTTAAAATTATGGTCGAGGTTAACTCGAGAATGGTGACAATTCTGCGTCGATTCCACTTTGTTTCATGAAAGTCGGTTCAGTTGAACTGGAGATATCATGGCCGCCAGTTCGAAAAACGTGGGTTCGAGATAAACGCGTTTAAAGTTTGAAGTAATTTTTTTGGAAAAAAAAAAATCAAAAATGTTTAAATGCAGTTTTAAAGAGCTGCCAATTCTCCGTCGAACTCACTTTGTATCATCAAAATCGGTCCGTTAGAACCGGAGAAAACTTAACTCATAGGTCAAAATACGAGGGTTTCAAAAAAACCCAAAAAATTTTTTTTTCAAGAAAAGCAGTTCTGCTGGTATCAAAGTTATTTTTTTGGCAAAAAAAGAAAAAAAGTGACAAATTAAAGTACGCAATTAACAAAAGGAGGTAATTCTGCGTCATTAAAGCTTTATTTCATCAAAATTGGTTCAGTAGATGTGAAGAAAACTGGCCAGGTAGTCAAAAAAGGGCCTTTGAAAGAAAATCTAAATATTTCAGATATTTTTTACTTACAAATATTAGCCGGCGATGCCAGCTCCATACAGGCCACCTTCCTCTTTTTCGTAGAAACTGCTTTCTGCTGCCCTCTCTGCTCTGCGAGCCGTTCTGCCAGCTTTTGATGATGCCGCAGCTCGAGTCTCTGATCGGTTCAATCTGTCTTCATTGCGAGATAGTGCGTATTCGTATGCGTTTTTGCCAATCGCAATACCCATCAAACCCATAATTTTAAGTATGGGTATAAAACCGTCGTTGAAGAGGCACGTTGCAATGAAATTGGCCACTTCGATGGTGCGTGCGCCTGAGTTGATGTGTTTGGGCGAAAGTGACCAAAGAACAGAATTGTAGGACTCATTGGAATTCTGAGTTTTAGATCCAAGGCATCTTTCAAGCAAATTATCTGCCGACAGCGCTTCGTAAGCTGGTTTTATTACCTCCATCACCTTCTTGTCGAGAGGTGCATACGTGTGGTGAAAGCTATCTAACGTACCTTCAGCAGCTGCTTTCTGCCATGCGCACCAGCTTGACGCACCGGTGGGGCAATTTTGGTGTTGCGGTTTATCATCGGTGGAGCACTTATGGTAAAAAGTGGCCCGAATTTCCTATTTCATATCCTCCACGGAGTCAGGATGACGGCGGATCGCAAGGCCATAATATGTGGTCAACTCGGATATTAATTTGTCGGTGAGCTTGCCCGCACATTTGCCTCCAATGCCCTTATTTTCTTTTTTTATTTTTCAAAGTCGCGTGCCCATTCGCTTCTGCACATGCCCAATGCATTCTTTCTTTTCCACTATAGGGTCACCGTCATAGGGGTCGACATCTAATACACCTTTGAAGGTCTGCGAATCACCATCGCCGATATACTTTACATATTTTATGCCGTGTCTTTCAAACGACCTGGAGAACATCTCTATTACAGCGTCCACCTCCATTTTCCCAGAGCTTCCTTCATGGTTTATGATGCATTCTTCGTCATGAGTATCAAGCCAAATTTGGTAAGCCTCTGGCTCTTCTTCCTTCTTGGCTTCCCAATATTTGCAGCTGTTACACAGACGAGATTTTACGACAGTGTCAACAATTTTTTTGGTATGCTTGGCAATCAAAGTTGTGACACCATAAAGGGAAGCAAAGCCACGCTTCTTCCAAGTCCCATCCCCCGACACAGTAAATAAAGTGGGATCGCACTCTGGATTCGCTTCGATCATAGCCTCTTTTTCTTCTCCAATAGCTTTTGAAATGACATGTTCGTACATGGCTTTTCCAGCAACGTACAAATTTTGTAGGATAGTATAGTACAGATTGTTGGACAAACTTTGTCCGAGGTCCATGAGGTCACAAAACATGGTTATACCTTTTGGCCCAATCCCTAAAAGCCGCATGGCAACAACCAAGCGTCGATTAATTTCATATGATTTTCCGATCATAGGTGACGAAGGAATATATGTTGTGCGTGGGCAGGCGCAGTTCAAAGCGATTTTAAATCCAACTCCATTTGGTGAGGCTTCTGAGAACTCAATTTTTTGCTTGCATGAGGCACAAATTACCAACGCTGACAACGTGGTAAACACAGAACAGAACTCGAGAATGCAATACTTGAAATTGTTTTTGATTGATACTTCGTCGTCTTCGTTATTCTTGAATTTCTTGGCCGATGTACTGGTATATTCAGAATCCTCTGGTCTAAGATGCTGATTTCCACTAAACCCGCGTTTTTTAGCACGATTCTGACGCTCACTTGGGCGTTTTTTTTTTTTATTACTTTTCCGATCCATTTTACAAAAATCACAATAAATTTATGAAAAATTTACTTTTCCGTTCACTGAAGCGCACGCGTCTGTTGCTCAACTCGATACAAACTGAACTAAATGATGCTTTCAGTTGAACACCTGGACTCAAAAAATGCTTCAACCCCTAAAATAAGCAGAAATGTGTATTCGTATGTTTGTATGAATATGTGTGCAAACACGTTTTTACCTAACAATAAACATTTTCAACGGAATTCGGTGGTTACTTTATGCCGCTTCGTTCGAAAATGAGTCGAAAAAAATAGCTCATTTTGACGAAGACCTTGCTTCACAAAAAAGGCTGTATCTTCTAAAGTATTTCGAATTTCTAAAAATCCTTTTAGGGGCATATTCACAACTACCCAAGCTATAAATAAATGCAAAAAAAAAAGTCGAAAAAAAAGTTGCTCAATGAGAAGACCCCCTTAAACGCTTGGTTTTTTTGGCGTACGCCTTTATGATGAACTTGGTACATCAAGCTGCCAGCACAGGTTGGCCATCATGGAATTTAAAAAGGTAAACTTTCCACAAACGTAGCAAAAAAAAAAAAAATTTTATGTTAACATGCACTCATTATTTTATTTGTTATAGAAGGACGATTAGGAAAAAACGATTTAATTAAAAACGCGAAAATTCAAAACCATCAAATTTTTTTAATATCAAAAAAAAAAATCAAACAGTAAAAACAAAGCAAAAAAAAATATTAGGAGAGTGGTGCTTCAGGTGGAATTGGGAATACTCTATATTATTCTCCATACATTTTGATTGGAAAAAGTAATCCTTTATAAGCCTCTTTGTTTTTCTTTCTCATTTTAAATTAAAATAAAAATTCGAAATGGCCGCAGAATTGCAGAATGAATTGACCAATGCAAAAAAATTGAGACCCTCTACGAAAAAACGGAGTATGAGGCCGTGTTCTGGGAATGCTCCTCTACTAGAAACAAGCAGCCGTTTCTCCGTTACATTTTGGCTGTCGCACTGTGTTATTATTAATCAATAAAAAAAAAAATAAAAATCCTGGAGTTCTGGTATACTTTTTACCTTTTGACTACACTTTTTATAAAAAATTTCAAGCTGCTGAAAATTCAGATTTTTCTAAATAACTTATAAACTGTCAAAAATATTGGCAAAAAATAAAAAGATTGCTACACCTAATAAGATATTCTATCTGACAAAAGAAAGTTTTTGATAATAAATGGAAGGAATAAAAAAAAGGGATTGCAAACATGAAAAAATAACAAATTAAAATTTTTTAACTTTGAAGACTGATATCTGTAGCACTACAAAAGACAATGAATTTTTGTAAACAGTTATAGTTAAGCCTAGTATTTTTAATAAAACCTATTAAATACAATTAAAATAGGCTAATGCGTTAAATAGATATAGTCCCGTTATCAGAAAATGTTTTTTTTAAATTTTGCCTATAGCTCCTAAACTCGACCTGATTGAGGAAAACGGACTGCGGATTGGAATTCAGCGCGCGAAAATACACATAGCACCACTTTCATCTTCTCTGGTCCAAAAGTTGACGCTTATTTGTAAACCTGTGTTATTAATCTTTATGTTTAAGCCTGTATGTTCTCTTTCGTTTTCGTTGTGTTTTTGGTGTAAAGAGAATTTTTGTTCAATTTATTTTTGTTCTCTCTAATTTTGTCCTTTAGTTTTTTGTTTTTTCTTATCTTGTGCATACCTACTCCCATCGTCGCTTACTGTGTAAGGTAGATGTCATCAGTGTTTTAGCGGCCATGTCCGAACATATGTAATTGAGCATTGTAAACAAGCTTTGGAGGCCTTGCAGCTACATTGTATATAAGAAATAACTGGTTACGTCATGTGTCCATTTACCACTGGGTAGAAACTTGAGATACATATTCCTTGGGGTGTAGGCTAATAATTTATGAACAAAAAAAATTATTTTTTGTAAGCTTTTCACTGTTCATGCCCCTTAAGAGGGTGTTCTAAACCCTTAGGATAATTTAGGGTGAAAACAATGCTGCTCAATTTTGTGGAACAAGTATGCAATAACTATGTTTGCAATAACTTTGCTCAATGTCTAAAATAAAATTTATGTTTTTCTTAAAGACTGTCATTAGACATGACCCTAAAAAATTGCTTATTTAACCTAACCTAGCAAAAAAAAAAATAATTGGTGGGTATGACCTTAGGGCCAATGGCATTGATATTTTTGCAGTTATTTTTTGGTGTCGTGCTGTGTTATTGAATGTTTGCAGTAATACGTTATAAGTGAAACTTTTTTTACGTAGCTGTTGTTTGACATCAACTCGTTGAAACTGTTACAAAAGTTTTAATTGAAAAACTTTCGTGTGTCTGACAGGAAAAAATACTGCGCAGCAAAGCCTTTTTATTTACTACATTTCACTATGAACGAGATGAATTGTTTTGCTGTATAAATGAATAGCGTTGAAATTAAGGACAACAATTTAAAGAAATCAGTTTTTACTTCGCACGGTTTGAAATTCAGGTTAAAGTTTTCAACCTAACTGAAGCTTTAAAGGTTGAAATTAAAATGTGTCCTGAATAAAAATATTTTTTCACTTAAAAGAGTTACAACAAACAAAGTTGGTCAAAAACATTATGTATTTAGAAATATCAAAAAAAAAAAATGTTGTTTTTTTACGTTTAAGTTCACTTTTCAATAATTTAGGTTGACTTTTTTATCAATTTTAGTTAAAAAATTATTTCAACCTGAGGGTTTAATTTTTCATTTTTAAAAGTTGGCTTTTTCAAGTATCCTTGTTGAATTTTTCAACTTTGTTTGGAAGAAAAACTATTTGTGTTAAGAAAAATCTGCATTTTTTTCTTATCAACCTTTGATGCAGCGCCTACTTAGTTTTT
This sequence comes from Dichetophora obliterata, assembly GCA_963920525.1. Taxonomy (NCBI): domain Eukaryota; kingdom Metazoa; phylum Arthropoda; class Insecta; order Diptera; family Sciomyzidae; genus Dichetophora; species Dichetophora obliterata. The sequence continues at coordinate 220,457,794 of OY986435.1, read as the reverse complement.
TTTTTAATTTTGACGTACAGTGGATCAATACAGAAGTCGGATAAAAGTATTTTTTTCAAACGATTTTGGCTGTTTTGCTATTTGTGGTGATTTTTATGTCAATATTCTTAATAGGGACAGTGTGGCTGAAAGTTTCTGTGACCAAGTAAGTGTGACTGGAATGACCATTATTAACTCCTCATCTCAGACGCGCATTGTGTCTAATGTAAGCCCTAGTTTAATTGATCTCTTTATCTTTTGTCAGATTTTTTCTTACTCCAGCAAAATTTTTGATGCAAATGTGACATGCATTCTTACGGGCACTGCTTCTAGAAGACATTCTATAGATCAAACTGTGCTTCTTCTTAGCCTCATAGAGAAGTTCTTTTAAGAGGCATTCTTATAAACTACTTCTGGAAGACATTCAGATGTCATTAAAATTCAATTAAAGTAAAAAAATTATATACAGGGTTTTCCAATTTAAGTGATATGATTTATTAAATAAAAAAACAGCACATTAATTGTTAAGGAAATTCAAATGTTTTTTATTTAATGTGAATTACAATCGATACAATTAAGTTCTGAATAAAACGTCTTTCAAAAGACGTCCTTGTCTTTTTTTGCAGAAACGAATTCGATGAACCCAATTTTCGATAACTTTTTCCACTAAATCTAGTCGTATGCCAAATAGCACGTTCAATATTGACTTCTAAAGCTTGAAGAGAGTCTGGTTTATTGCTAAAGACCAATGATTTCAAGTAAACCCACAAGAGAGAGTCCAATGGTGTTAAATCACAACATCAATGTCACAATTTCTGGAAATAATCGAATCTCCAAACTTTTCTCGCAATAATTCGGTTGTTGCACGTGTTGTGTGGCACGTAGCCCTGCCTTGTTGGAACCAGATGTTGTCAGGATCAACTTCTTCCAATTTCGGCCATAAAAAGTTGGTAATCAGCGATGTATACCGCTCCCCATTGACAGCAATGCTGTTACCAGCTTCATTTCGAAAGAAGTACGGAGCGATGATTCCATCAGACCAAAAACCACACCAAACTGTCAATTAAGGTGAATGCAATGGTTGTTCATGAATAGTTCGTGGATTTCCTTCGCACCAGAATCAACAGTTTTGTTTATTTACTGCACCACTCAGATGAAAGTGAGCCTCATCGGAGAAGATGATTTTCATAAAAAAAAGTTATCGTTTTCAAGTTGTTCCAAGATAAAATCAGAAAATTCATGACGTTTACGGTAGTCCAATGGCTTCAGTTTTTGAGTAATAACAATTTTATATGGATGAAATCTCAAATCCTTTCTCAAAATACGCCAGGTTGTGGTTTGAGACAGTTGACAACGTCTTGGAATCGATAAATTGCGGTCTTCAGCAACATTTGCCTCAACAGCAGCAAAATTTTCATTACTTCGAGCGCTTCTTTGTCTTATTTTCACTTGAACAGTATGTAAAGAAAATGTACACTCGTAATTTGCAAAAATTCGACGAATAGCGAGGTGCACGAATAGCACAGGTGGCGCACGAAAAAATGCAATTGGAGAACGATAATTTTCATTAAAAAATTTAATAATTTGTAAACGTTGTTTTTGCGTATATCTTTCCATGATAAAATTGAATGTACTACATTACTTACTTATTTACTTAGTTACTTACTTACTTACTTACTTACTTACTTACTGCATTACTGAATACAATGAGAAAAAAATTATAGATCATGACATACTACAAATAGCCGAAACTTAGAATCACTTAGAAATCACTTAGAAATCACTTAGAAATCATATCACTCAAATTGGAAAACCCTGTATAACTATAATATATGAGTCGTTCAGTGGATAAAAAGAATGAGTCTTTTGTCTTTTTTATAAAAATAAAAAAAATTTGAAATGGAGAAAAACGACAGAACAGTTGACGTTGACTTTAAAACTAGTTGTTACAACAAAACTCAAAACTAAAATTCAAAATTAATTAGTAGGGTTTCTTTTAAAATTTGTAAATATATAATGTTAGTATGTAAGTGTATGTGTTCACAGAACCTGTTAATATGATACAAATACGTTTTTATTGTTAAGAGTTTCAGTGGAAAAAGGAAATAAGTCCACCAAATTTTTTGTTGTTAAAATCGATAGCGTAAAAATGCAACTTATAGCCTGCGACTAGCGACGAACGCCAATTGTCAAAAAATAGAACGCAAGTATTCTTATAAAGATGTATTTTTTGAAGACGGCACGACAAAGAGAGAACACGACCACAATTGTTGGTGCCGCAGACTTCAATCTATTTCTAATTTGATAGACGACAAGAGCGAACATAGCAGAGTTTGTTTATGTTTTGTATGAAATACAGATTGTCGCTGTTGCGATCATTATAATCAAGTCATTATAATCAATAATATGTGTATCGGCTATTAGTTAATGTTTTGACTTAGAGCATTCGTCGCTTTTGCCCAACTGAGATCGTGCAAGTTCATCATCATTATTTGACGATGAATCCGAGTATATAATTCTTGTCACTCGCCTTTTTGAGACACGTGGAAAGCCAACTGATGAAAAATCGGAATCACCACTTTCGACACTGACCTCATTGTTGTTGTTGTCGTCCATTCTTGGCACTATTTAACTATAAATAGTAAACATTAATATTTATAATATTTAAAAAAATGGGTGCCTTTTATATTTCGGGATTAGAGAACAAAAACAAATATTAATCATCGAAAATCACTTTATTGTTTTTCAAAATATTCTCCATGAAGATCTATACACTTTTTCATGCGTTTGAACCAATTGTCGAAGCACTTTTGCCACTCTGATTGAGGTATCTCCAAAACATGCATTCTGAATGCTGCAACCGCTTCTTCGGGCGTCGAAAATCGTTGTCCACGCAGTTTATTCCTCACGGTTGCGAATAAAAAGAAGTCATTCGGTGCCAAGTCAGGACTATACGGCGGATGACCCATCAAATCGATGTTTTGGGTGCTCAAAAATGCAGTTGTTTGAGCCGATGTGTGAGAGCTCGCATTGTCGTGGTGAAGAGTGATCCGTCTTCGGCGGTTGGTTTTCCTGATTTCTTGGAAGACAACTGGCAAACAAATGGTTGTGTACCACTCAGAGTTGACTGTTCTGCGTTGTTCTAGTGGTACGGTTGCGACATGTCCATATTTTCCGAAAAAACAGGCGACCATTTGCTTGGAAGTGCTTCGTGCGCGAACAACTTTTGTTGGATTTGGCTCATCTTAAAACACCCATACAGTCGACTGCTGTTTACTTTCGGGCTCATACGTGTAAATCCACGATTCATCACCTGTCACGATGTCATAGACGTGTTTCGAAGCACCGCGATCGTATTTTTTGAGCATTTCCTTCGACCAATCGACACGAGCCTTTTTTTGAGCGATTGACAAATTGTGTGGGATCCAACGCGAAGAAATTTTTTTGACAATCAAATGTTTATGCAATATTGAATGTATGCTAGTCCCACTTATCCCTAAGGTGGCCTCAATCTCACGATAGGTAACATGACGATCTTCCAATATCAGTTCGCGCACAGCATCAATGGTTTTCGGAACAACAGCTGATTTCGGACGACCTTCACGAAATTCGTCTTGGAGTGAACTACGACCACGATTGAATTCACCATACCATCGATAAACACTGGTCCTTGATGGAGCTTCATCGCCAAAAATTGAATTAAGTTCATCCATGCACTGTTGCTGTGTTAATCCACGTCGAAAGTTGTAAAAAATAATCGCACGAAAATGTTCACGATTTAATTCCATTTTTGGACCGAGATGAATCTTTTAAGTTACTATAAACAACACAAATAGCGCTCGTATGTCAAAACGTTCTGAGTACGTATAAGCCAACAAATGTCAAACTTTGCGATAGAGCTTTCAGTTGACAGATTGCAACACCAGGGTTGCCAAATCCCGAAATATAAAAGGCACCCCTCGTATTCAACTTTACTTACTTAATATGCGGAGGTCAAATAATTAAAATATTTTTACGAAATCTTTTTCAAATGCTTTTTAGCAGGAAGGTTGTAACTTACGACGAAGGATACTCACTCACTGCACTGCACTTACTAAATTAGAAACTCTTCTAACCACAGCGATATCGTAACAGCGATCAATGGTCGAATTCATATGTAATAAAGCATAAGGTTGGATTACAGTTACGCTTCCGATTGCTGCTCTCATGCAGCAATCAACTCAGTACAACAACAATTTAAAGAACACAAAAAATTGGCAGGTAGCGAAAGCTCGAAGAGAGGCAAGAAATAGAAAAAAAAATAAGAGTGATTAAAAGCAAAGTTAACAAGTGATTAATGCAATATAAATGCAAGCGTGGACTTATTCCCTTTTTCCACTGAAAATAAAAATTTTGTGTTTCGTACAAAAAATGTTTTGTCTTTAAAAGGGGTTTTCCGTTGAAATTTGAAAACAAAATTTTTACCATACATTGTTAGTCATTAAAGGAAGTGTATCCACGCTAAATCTCAAAAACGCCAAAAATGGACTCATTTACTTTATCCACTGAACGAATCATATGTTTTAAATATTTTTCATGGGATTTTTAAACACCCAATTAAATCCAACCACTTACTACATCCATTTTTTAAAATCCCCAACACAACCCAAACACTTCTCAATTCCAACACCAAAATCGCGAGAATGTCGGGAAAAAGGGACATTTTTCCAGAGAATTTTTAACCCCCAAGCCACTTCCATTCCATGGAATGCCTTCTTAAAGTTCTTCTGGAAAACACCTACTAGAACCCTTTTATTGAAGGGCTCAAAGAAATCTTCCATTGAAACAGTTCTGGAAGCACTTCTAGATAAGACTAAGTAAAGCATTCCTCCCAATGACATGCATATGTTAAAAGAAATCCAAGACTTTCCCTTCCACTTTAGCTTTTTTTGCAGGCTTTTGTTTTGCTGGGATTTTCATTTTTCGACCAAATATTATTTACCAAATAATATTATTATCACTAGGGATCGGACTTTTATGCAAAATAATTTTTAAATCAAATCCTGTGTAAAGATAGTAAAGCAACGTAAATTTAAGTTTTTTTAAATATTGAATAAATGCACATGTTTGATCTAAATGTGTTAAAATTTTGCATAAAATTTGTATAGTTTAGTTTTTTGACTCTTAATTTTTTATACGTTTTGCATAAAAATCCGATCCCAAATTATCATCATGATATACTTTTTTGCACAATAAACTTTAAGCCTTGCCATCTTTTCTGTCAAAGATCTGTTTCGTATCGTGATTTTAAGTCCATTGATTGCAATCTATGGTATGAATATTTGTTTATAAACTGTTCGAATGACTGTTGGTTTAGCCAATCTGTTGATGATAAATTAAATGTTCTTGTCTCACACGTTAAACATGCTTTTGAAAACTTTGTGCCTATTCGTCAGTCTATAGTACGAAATAAGTTATGGTCATGTTTAACGTCACATGTTAAAGTCGCTATCTATAAAAGAAACAAACTTAATGTTTAGTGGAAAAGATACCGTACAAATGTAAATTGGGAATTGTAGAGGGTTCCACCAAAAAAAGTGCTTCCAAAAGAAGGTAAGTGGAAGGGAAAGTCTTGAATTAAATCTCTTCCACTTTTATACCCACAAGACATTCATTTAAGATATGCATGTCGTGCATGAAGTGCTTCCAGAATTTGTTCCATGGAAGATTTCTTTGAGCCCTTATATGAAAGAATTCTAGTAGGTGTTTTTGAGGAGAAACATGGAATGAAATGGTTTTTGTGGTTAAGCGGCTTAAAAAATCCCACAGAAAATATCCCGATTTTCTCGCGGGGTTCTTGTTTTTGGTTTAAAAAAATCCACGTAAAATATCCCTTTCCCCGATTTTAACAACATTTTGGTGTTTGAAGTAGGAAGTGGTTGCATTTTGTTGGAGGTTTAAAAAATCCCAAAGAAAATGCAAAAATACCTGAAAAAATAATTGAAATTAAATGCTATTTGAATTTCTTTGATAAATGGTTTATGAATCATTGAATTTTATTATCTAAATTCGTACTGTGTGAGAAGTGAGTTTCGCATATTACGTCCATTTTATTTTTGTCATAGTCGACCACCGAACAGGCTTTTCAAAAGCTATTGTGATCAAATTTCGCACCACTTTCACTTTATTGGACATCAATCCACCAACCCGCATGCGGAGAGTGCGCACCGAGGAGAATATTGCTGCTGTTTCGGCTAGTGTCAATGAAGAACGCGATATGTCAATACATCGCTGTTGATTGGGCTTGTGTTATTAGACCACCTGGATAATTTTGCGTAAGGACCTCGGTATGAAACCATACAAAATACGGCTGGTGCTAGAACTAAAGCCGGGTGACATACCACAACGTCGTTTCTTTGGAGAATGATGGGCCTTAGAAAAGTTGGATAAATATCCACTTTCTTATCAATTGTCTTCAGCAACAAAGCTAATTTTTGGCTCAATGGGTACGTCAACAAACAGAATTGCCGAATTTGGTCTGAAAAGAATCCAGAGCCATATCAAGAGCCTGAAAATGCACTGTTTGGTGAGGTTTGCCGAATTTAGTCTGAAGAGCAATCAGAGGCAGTTCAAGTGCTGCCAATGCAATCTGAATATTGCACTGTTTGGTGCGGTTTGTGGGCCGGCGGCAGCATTGGACCGTACTTTTTCAAATATAATGAAAATCGCAACGTTACAGTCCATTGACTGAGGCAAGGTACCGTGCGATGACTACCTACTTTTTTTGCCCAAAATGGAAGAATTGAACTTGGTTGACATGTGGTTTTGCCAAAACGGTGCCAAGATCATGCGATTTGACCCCACTAGACAATTTCTTGTGGGTCAACGTGAAGTCTTTCTTGTACAGGGACGAGCCAGCCACAATTGCAGACCCAAAAGACAGCATTACAGCTGCCATTAGTGAGATACCAGACGAAATGCTGGAAAAAGTATGCCCAAATTGGAGCTTACTGACGGGATCAGGCACAGCCGCGAGCAACATTTACTTGAAATAAACTTTAAAAAGTAAATAGCAGGCCTTGATGTATCGCTCCAAATAAATATTTCATTCACTATTGCTAATTTTATGTTTTTTTTTAATGTTCAAAACCAAACGCTAAAAAAATAGCACATTACTATATGAGTATTTATTATACTTATAAAATTCTAAGGCCCAGTTTCACAATCAATACTGTTGGAAATTAAACTATATTTTGAGATGGATTTTATTTTATTATGAATCACTTCAAAATTTATAGTCTCTTTAACAAATTTATTTTTCCAACTGTTAAAATTTTATTTAAGACTAGCTGATATACCCGGTGTTACTCGAGAGTCAATTATATAAACATTTTAATATACACTTTTCGATTAAATGTTTTTGTAAATTTTGGAATTTTGTAAAAACGTGTTGAATTTAAGTTTGAGACCACTATAAAAATATTAGTTAAAAAATTTACCAAGCTTTTTTAACGAAGAAATAATTTTATCACTGTTTTTTCACAATCAAAAACTGTTTTTTAGTTCTAAACTTAATTTACTGGTTGCTGGTAAGTATGTTACTTGCACTTCGCTAATGAAAATCATATTAGGGGGGCGGGGGGTGGAGAGGCAAAAAGTAGGTAGATAAGGAAGATTTTATATAAACCAAAATGTTTATAATTCTTAACTGGAAGAATTTTTGCAAATAAATGCAATGTCATATGAAAGGTAGCCAGATGTGCAATTTTTAATTGATTTCATTTTTACAACAACAACAATTTTTGAGTAAAAATCCAATATTTTGGACCTTTTTTGACATAATCATAAAAGATATATACACTGACTTAACGGTGCAGTTAAACCTATTTTTGTGAAGTGATTTTATTGAACTTTTGAACAAAAAAAATTTGAATGAAATATATTAATGGACAGCGGAGATATTTGCATCGAAAGACCAAACTTTGATTTTCATGTCATTTTTATGAAAAAGTCGTTGTACTGAAAATTTCCTCAATTTTGAAGATATGTGACTGTTTTTGAAGTCAAAATAACAACAAATTTTTAAAATTAAATACACAAAAATCTCCGATGGTAAAAAGTTTTATAATAACAAAATTACCGTTAGTTGAAAAATTTCAGAGGGGGCGTGGCAAAAACTAAGTATGTAACATTTTAAGTTGGGATAAACTTAATATGTGTATTTAGTTTGAGCGAAATCCGTTGAGCCGTTTAGATTTGTATAAAGGCCAAACAAACAAACAAACAAACAAACAAACAAACAAACAAACAAACAAACAAACAAACAGAAAATGAGTTTTATTACTATAGATTTACAGCCCTATTCTGGCAAATTAACAATTTGTTAACTAGTATTTTGAATATTTCTATGTGTTTTTTGTAATTTTTTTATTTCAAAACAAAATTTTAAGCTCAAAAATAAAAAAATTTTTATAAAAATTGTCAACTGCTTTTTAGTTATTGACAATTTCACTAACAAATTTTGTTTTTTGAGCTTTAAACTTTATATTGAAAGCAACAAACATATAGAAATATTCCAAATACTGGTTAACAATTTGTTAATTTGCCAGAATAGGGCTGTTAGAGTTTTAAAATTTTTCATTTGAAGTTTTAAGTTTTTTTTTTAACTGACAATTGACATAGTATTTTTTACATAAGTATAAGTTACAACTTTTTCAACATTCTCCCTCCCGTTAAAATACCACGTGTTTGAACCATCTTTTTCATTATCAGATTTCCTGACATCCAACTTCGCTATTTTTGTCCCTGACCAGTTGAAGGTTGTACCTCTACTTAAAACTGTTGCACTTTCTACTCTACTATCTTTTGCTTTGCATGTGGATTTAACTACTCCCATGGGCCAATTATTTCTTGGTAGGTTTGGATCAATTAAAATTACCACATCACCAATTTGCAGGGGGCTGCATTTCTGATGCCATTTGGTCCTTTTGATAAGAGTTGGGAGCTATTTGGACCCAGCGTTTCCAAAACATATCAGCAAAGAACTGTACCATTCTCCAAGTTTTCCTTAACAAGCAATCGTTGTTCGTAAATTCCAATAATGGCTAATCAACATTGGACTTAACAAAAAGTAATAAATTTCTTAGACCTCGTGAAATCATCTTCATGGTGAGGTAATGTTACTACCTCGCAGATTTTTCTATGATTTTTGGGATTGTTTTGAACAAAAATAGAACATAAGAATTAGGTAAAAAATATAGTTTGATCTTCACAAACACTATTAAATAAAACACCTACATAAAATAATTTACACGGACCGTCTAGCCTGTGTACTTGTCTGTCGAAAAAAAAAAAAATAAGGACATCTACCTTTTTTCAAAAAAGTTATAGGTCAGAAATTGTTTAAGCTATTTTATAGCAATTTTAAGTACATTTTTGATGCTTTAAATAAAAACCGGGTGGCTTTTTTCCCCCAACGATACCAATCTTTTGATGCAGATCTTATTTTTTAGCCCCATTCTGTTAGAAAATGCTGGTGGAGCGGAAAAAAACACCTTTGCATTTTAGGGTAATCTACTGCCCGTGGTTACAACTTTTAAGTCTTTTTTCGGATCTCGTAGCACACTAAAAGCATACTACTACCAGTTTTAGCTCATCACAGCTCCAGACTGATGACCAATCACATAAAACTCACAATCAGATCTGAACAAATTAATCGCCGTTACATCTGTGAAAACTACTTCAGCGATAATTTTATTATTAGACTTATTTTGCTGCTCGCGATCAGCTTCTGGCTCTTGGCTCGCAAGTGGGAGCTGCAAAGACGGCTCGTGCTCAGTTGCCGAAATTGAAACATTGGATTGGTTTAACAAGCTCGGGCCTCAGAAATTTAAATAATGGCTCAGGCCCACAAGCGAGAGCTGCATAATTTTAAAAATTTGCTTTAACTTATAGCCAGGCGCCGTATTTACAGCTGTTCGCTCGAGAGCATTTCTATTCTCTGCTTTTAAATGAAATTTTGCAACATGTTTGGTTGAAATTTTCAACTTGAAATTACTAGAGTCTAGAGATAGATTAGTTTCTCCGCAAGCATTTTACCTACAATATGCATCATTAAGATTTGGATCATTTGGATTCTGTAAAAAAACAGCGGGTCTCTTTGGACCATTAAGTCGATCATATAAAAGACATACACAACAAATGAAACGAATGAGCTCGACCGTAGCTCCATGGGGAGTTAAGTGCATTTTATTATAAATATATATGAACTTATATGAATGTCTAACAAATTTATGACAAAAGAATAAAAAGCTCGGCACAAAAACACTCACTCACTCAGACACATACGCAATCGCAAGTGCACTCGACTATGTCTGCATGTGTGCAAATGGGTGGGTGGGCGAATAGAAAAGGCATTTTATTGCGTGTACTCATGTCAAGCCCACCCACCTAGGCGCTGCTGTGCCTTTGTTGTTGTTGTTTTTGCTAACTTGCATTCGCTAGCATCCTGAATTCAGCAAATTTAATATTCAAAATGAACGCGCGCATTCACATCACTCCACTCTTTTCCTTTCCACACCACTCCACTCCACTCTACTTAATTCTAGTCCGTCCATTCAGACGCGCATACATACGAAGAAATGACATAATGGTGACATAAAACATCCATCCACCGCTGTATTGGGTGCTTATTTACTGTTGTAAATAATTGATTTTATTAGTTAGCAGATAATTAATTCTCATAATTAGCTAACCGTTGTTGTAGTTGTACTTAGTTGTTGTCGACGGCATCGCTGAGCTTTCTCGGAGGTAAATTGAGCAGCTACCGTAATAATTGCCATTTTTATGATAGCACTTTTAATTATTTTATATTTGTATATAAATCGCGTGTTTTATTGTGAGTATGTCGGTGAATGTCTATTGCAAGTTTTCCAATTACTAATCTCTGGAAAAGTGCTGCCAGATTCTTATTTCAACAAAATTTAAAAATTTTAATTTAAAAAAAAAATCCGAGATTTTGAAAATTTTAACGGGTCAAATGAAAAGGTTAATAATTAAAAAAACTTTAACTTATTAAAGAATTGTCAAATTTTTGTTGCAAAAAAACCGTAAAGTTATTTTTTACATTTTATTTTGCTACTAGCGGATGTTACCCGGTGTTACTCGGGATTGTATTTACGTTATGTTTGGCATTATTTAAAAGGTTTCCATAATTTTTAAAATAATTTGGAATGGACTTATTAAATGAAGCGAAAACAGTGTTACATACAATAGTTATTTAAAAATTAAAAAAAAAAAAATAGTAAAAAATGCTTTCAATCAGAAATATTATGGTGTACGAAATTAAAAAAAGAACAATTTAAAACAAAAAGAAGTTGCAGGAACGTTTAATTTATCGATTAGATTATTAATTTTTTAATTTTTTAGAACGCTTTTTAAAGATATCCTTTAGCTTGGCATATTGTGTTTCTGCAACTCGTAATGCCTTTGCTCCACGTGATTTTGACGTAGATTTACCAATATGTTGCCGCGTAGGAGGCATAATGGATGAGTCGAGTGAATCAGAACAATAAAAATAACTATATAATGATATTAAAAATAAATAAACTGTGCGTAATATAAATAGAAAAATGTATATCCAATTTACTTAAAAAAAATAAAAGTCACTAAAATAAAAAACTAATAAAACAATGATTTGAAAAAACCATTTTCTAACTTCGTACGATTTTTCTTACGTCAACTTTGATTAATTTCATAAAAAAAATGTTGAATCTCAGAGAAAAAAAGAATTTAAATGCTAAATTTTCGTTTTAAGTTCGTACGCTTTTTCGTACGTCAACTTTGATGAATTTAATAAAAAAACTGTTGAACCTTAGAGAAAAATTTAAATGCTAAATTATCGTCTCAAGTTTTTGCTCTAAGCCCGTTTCGTTTTTTGTCGTTGGTTTTCGGTTTTTGTTCAAGTTTTGTTTTTTCCACAATTCTGTTGCAGGGTCAGGTTATTTCACATACCAAATTTTAGCAAAATCGGTCAAGTCGTTTAGGAGTTATTGCGTCTTAAAAATGCACTACTTAAAGCGCCCACTTGCGGAAATCTTTGGAATTTTTTTGCCGATGTTTTATCTTGGGTGCAGTTGAACGTTCATACCAAATTTCATTGCAATCGGTCTAGGCGTTTAGAAGTTATTATGGAGTGCCACGCCCACAAACTTGTGTCCACTTTTTCACATCTCCTATGATCTTCCTCCCTATAAAACGTACTCGGTGTCAAAATTTCAGCTCAATCGGATAAACGGTGCGCGAGCCTATACGGAACAGACAAACAGACAGACAGAAGGACAAACATTTGATTTTATATATTAGATTTACTAAAATAATAAATACTATAAAATCGTGCAGATGTGTAGAAATTTGCATGGTACTATATCAAACAATCTTGTTTGTAGTTAAATTCTTTCGTACTCGTATATAATACAGTTATTAAAAAAAAAAATGGACTGGGACAATTTCACCTTTTGTTACAGGGGGAATAAGTGATTTTGGGAAAATTAAAATCTTATTTGATCTTTAATTTGGCAGTAATATCAGATAACGTTGGGGAAATTGTTTTATCAACATATTTTCGATTTTGATTTTTTAGGACTTGACTTGGCCACTTTTCAATCTATTGTTTTCATATTGCATTCACACAAATGTCTGCATAACTTTCTAAAAACATCAGCTCTTTCTGTAATAAATACAAATAACTTAATTTAAAAAAATGCATATTTAAAAATTTTTTTAAATACCTGACAAATCTTGTCTTGTCAGGACATTTTAAATTTAATACAATATACGGAACATCTGGCCACACTACTTCTACTACTAGATAATAAACTTTATACTGATGAGAAAAAAACAATAATCATAAAAGTTTAGATAGCGTTTTGGAAAAGCGAACAATTGAAATGTGTAAAACATGCATTTAGTTAATTGAATGTTGTTGGTAATTTAATTCTTAAAGTCATTTCTATTAAAGCAAAAATTTTTTATAAAAATCTTGAAGGTGAATTTTGAAATTAGTTTTTAGAAATAATTTTGTGGCAAGGAGCAATAGACTGTGGCACATGTGTTACTCTTTTTTGGGACCGTTTTTCTTCAAAACAAACAAATGAATCAAGATGAAAAACATTGCGTTTAAGAAAATTAATTATTTAACTTAAATCTGTAAAAGTTGTGAATTAAAAATGAAATTTTTGTTAAAGATAGTATTACATGCAACTTAATCAGAAAATCAAATCAAGAAGATAATATTGAATTCCTATTTGTTGACATAATCTATGAATCCAAAAAACTACTTGTCGGCACAGTTTATAGGCCAAATCGTTATGTCCATACAGAAAACTTAATGTTGAAAATTGAATCGGTGGTAAGCTCCTATGCTGACATCATAATTTGCGGCGATTTTAATTGTGATTTATTGGTTGAAACTCATTTATCTGATGACATGTGTGCACTTGGTCTTACGTTGCCAAACTGCACCACACCCACACACTTTTCCAAAAATAGAAATTCGCTGCTAGACCTCTTTTTTGTCAGTGATAATGATAAAGTCTTACTTTATGACCAGTTATCTGCTCCTGTTTTTTCCAAGCATGACCTGATTTTTCTTTGCTATAATTTTCAGCTGCCAATACCAGAGCAAAAAATAACATACCGAGATTTTACAAATATAGATTTTAGCTCTCTTCAGACAGAGCTCAATCACGTCGACTGGACAGAAATTTATCGCATGCTATCAGTAAATGATAAGTTAGATTTCCTACAACGTAACGTCAATTCACTATTTGAAAAACATGTTCCTCTTAAAACTAAAGTTGTAAAGCACTATCTAAGGCCCTGGTTTTCCAGTACCCTTAAAACTTTAATGAAAAAACATGACGCAGCGTATAATAAATGGAAACGTCTCAAAACACCCGAGCGTTATAATATTTTCCGAATATGCAGAAACAATGTAGTCAGGGCGGTGAAAATTGCCAAATTAGCATATTATGAATCTAAATTTAGCTCTGCCATAGACAGCAAAACGAAGTGGAATATTATTCGGCAAATTGGAGTTGGTAGAAATTTTTCGCCTACAGACACTAGCTTAGACGTCGAGGCTCTAAATAAAAAATTTATAGATATACCTATGCCAGCGCCCAGTGTCAACTGTTGTCGCATCTTTCAGAGATCTAACAACTCGTACTCGTACTCAGCTTTTAATTTTCAATGCGTTGAATATACAGAAGTACTGCGAATTTGCTTAGAGATTAAATCTAATGCCGTCGGTTTCGATGAAATACATCCCAGGTTTTTTAAGTTACTTCTTCCTGCTCTAACCCCTTTCATAATCAACATTTTCAATACCATCATAACGAAATCAGAATTCCCTGCTGTTTGGAAAAAAGCTAAAATTATACCCATCCCTAAAACTGGTAATGAATTCCGCCCCATAGCAATTTTACCATATCTATCAAAAGTTTTTGAAACGCTGATGTACAACCAAATAAACAAATTTCTTTTGGACAATAAACTGCTAACTGACAGACAGTCAGGATTCCGACCTAAGCGCAGTTGCGTGACTGCTCTACTTGACGTCAGCGATGAAATTCGAAATAACCTCGATCGCAATGAAATCACTTTCTTGGTTTTGCTAGATCATTCGAAAGCTTTCGACACGGTTGATCACCAAATTTTATGTTCGAAATTATTAAATGTGTTTAATTTTTCCGCCACTGCAACTCGACTAATGAGCTCATATCTCACAAACAGATCACAAGCCGTAATTATACACTCTAAAAAGTTTTTGTTGAAATTTACTACAAAACTGGTAGGCAACAGGTTTGTGACTATTGCTTTAGTAAATTTACGCATCTATTAAAATCAACATATTTTGTGTTTCATTTTTAATATTGCAGTATTATTCAACACAAACTTCACTATTGAAGTATAGTAAAATTAAACACAACTTTCGTATTATCAGTTCAATAAGTTTAGTAATATGATAAAACTACTCGTCTCATAACAGCAAAATTCAACAACTGCTAAGTAATAACAACATCAGAAGTAGTAAAATTAAACAACATTTCTTGAATTTTACTACTTCTGAGGTTGTTATTATTTAGCAGTTGTTGAATTTTGCTGTTATGAGACGAGTAGTTTTATCATATTACTTTTTCTTCGACTTAGCCAAAGTCAAAAGAAAATTTTTCAAATCTGAAATCCAGAATACCTTCGTTTCATATATCGCACCCCATCTACAAAAGAGACACAACTCAAAATTTACAAATTTAGCCATTTAAATTTAAGCTGTTCGTAATGATCGTCTAAATCAACTATCAAAAAGTTATACTTATTTTCTTCCTCTATATTAAAAAAAAACAATAGTTTCGTCACTTAGTTTTGTATGGAGTCCCTAAAAAGTAAAAACTTGTTTTTTGCCTCTCCTGGAAATTTCAAAATTTGGAGTTGTGCCTCTTTTGTAGATTAGGTGCAATATATTAGCCTCTGTATAAAATATCCAGTCAATGCATACATTTTTTAAAACTCATAGAGGTTTTGTTACTTTGATAACAGCACTTTGTTTGTGAGGTCAAGGTTTTCATCCAATTTCTTAATTTCTATACTTTATATTTACTTGTTAGATAGAAATATAAAATATTATTACGATAACTTCAGAATTATGGCTGTAATCGCAATCACAGACGGGCAAACGATCACGACTAAATCAACACAGGAGGTGATGCAGATTAAGAATGTATACAATTTTCTTTGCTTTACTATTTTAGTTTTTATTTTAATTTTAAAAGTAAATAAAAAAATTTGTACGAAAAGAAACTTACGTTTCGTATTCAATCAATATAAATAATTCATTTTTATAAAAGTTAATATCGACATATTTGTTCTTACAAACTTGCAATTTTTAATAAACTTGCAATTTAAATCAATAAGTTTTAATGATACGAATCATGTGGCCAGATACTTTAATAAATTGGCCAATGATATTTGATAAAGAATAAATTATTTAAAAAATTATCGTGCTAGATTTAATTACATTTAAAAAAAGCTTTAAAACACGTTTTTCAACTCGAAAATTTAAATCTGATTAAATAATCTTTTTTGCAATAATTAAAAAAAGTGAAATATTATATATCAATGTTAATAGTTCCATCAAGCTTTTTAATAAGAGTGTTAATTTTTGTTAAATTGTTTATATTTTTTTTTTGGCCCCTCAGTTGAGATGGATAGAATTTAAAAAAGTACCTCATTAAAAACTCATAAGTTTGTGACACATTTTTGGGATAAATTATGTTGAAAATATAATAATAGCATAGCAATTGCACTATCAGATCAACCAAATCGAAAAATTTCTCCTGTGATGTTATTTTTCCTTCTAACCATATGTAGGACATGCATTTGGTGTTTTTATCTGGTAATGTATCTAAAAAAAACATTTTTAAAACATTTCATCAGGCTAACATTAAAGTATGAAATGAATATTTACTAATTATTGTTATCCACGGAGCTGATGTATTGCAGTCTTTTTTTATATTTTCAATTGTTGTACCAAACTAAAAATAACGAAAATATGTGTATATTAACAAGTTTGTATATACCAAAAAAAAAAATAATACTATAAATATACAACCAACTCACCTCATATTTTTTAAATATGAGTTCATATTTTTCATTAAAATATAAGCAAATAGCTTTTATTATCGATTCGTCATCATCATGTTTGATTCCGGGAGTTTTTAAAATCAAGCTTAGTTTAATTTTGGAAGCATCAAAGTTTTTTTTGAATGTATTTACATCTAAATCCATAAGATTCTTGAAATGGTCGAACAGACATTCCTTATGAAATATCATTGGCAAGTTTGTTAAAAAATCGCTGGCCATATGATTTGTATCATTAAAAAATTTTCTTTGCGTCGAGTAGCAATCCTTCATGTATTTTCGTATATTTTCTTTATCACCAATCTTTGTATCTCTTTGGTTATATATCATAAGTAAATATTTTTGTTTTGATAAAATGTCTTCCTCACTGTGATTGTTTGAAGTTTGTGGCTGCCAATTTACGCAAGTTTTTGCCAGAGCGCTTAATAATTTGTTTCTTTTATTTGGCACATCTGAAATTTCAAAGTTTCCTTTCCTTTTTGGTTTTGAATTTAGAAAATTGTTACGATTTCTCATTCTGGTAATGAGAGACACCGGACTGTGTGACATTATATGTCCTTCTCCATCTCTTTCCACAAACGATTCAGGATATTGTATCGCTGCTTTGTGAGCAATATTTCTATACACGCTCATTGGAATAAGATGAGATATTCCACGAAGATGATCAACCACAATATTTGCAAAACCATTTGTAAGCTTACCGAGTTTTGTTTTCTTATGAAAAGCATTATTTAACTCTGGAGACATTTTTTGCCACGGAATAGCAAAGTTTTCAAACGCATCACATGGTGCCACAGGTCTTAGGCTATTATTGTAAATACAATTTTTACTACTGCCAGCATTTTGAGAATCTTTTGGAACAAGAACGGGTACTGAAGAACATGCAGAATCCTCTTCGGGTATTAAAAAACATTCAAGATTTTCTTCAGGTACTGCAAAACATTCGAGATTCTCTTCAAATTCTGTATGGTCTGAGTTTGGATCATTGTACTGTTGCAGATCGAAAATATTTTCTTGGTTGTCGGCGACTGCAACGATGTCGAAGAAACTTTGAGAATTATCTGTGGTTAAAGTTGCTTTAAGTGCTGCTTCTGAACCTTGCGATTGTGACATGTAGTTTTTGGAATTGTCTGCTTCGGAAGGATTGCACTCCATCGTTGGTGTCCACCTTTCTGTTGTATGCAAAATCATTAGAGTGTTTTTGTCATCTAAAAATAGTTTAAGGATTTCATCGTCCTCGATTTCAGTCCCGTCAAATTCTAAAACTAGTTTACTACCATAAAGATCATAATCCTTTGCTATAATTAAGAAAAATATAGTTATTCAAGAATCTTTGAGAACTCAATTTTACATACCTTTTTGTATTATTGGCCCGATTGAAGGCTGGCACAGAAACGCTTTCCTCTTCCTTCTGTCGGCACTCCATAGTTTTATTATATGTCTATCCATTAGATATTATTTACAATGAAATTATTCTATGCATTAATAGATTTTGCAATAGATTTAAAACAAGCGTCAAAATCAGCTGCTTTTC
Source organism: Dichetophora obliterata (assembly GCA_963920525.1). NCBI lineage: Eukaryota > Metazoa > Arthropoda > Insecta > Diptera > Sciomyzidae > Dichetophora > Dichetophora obliterata. The sequence continues at coordinate 220,439,604 of OY986435.1, read as the reverse complement.
CCAGTAAACAAGACGAACAGTTGCTTATCCCAGTAAACAAGACAACAAACATAATGATAACAATAAAAACGATAATATAATGAGAGAAAGCAAGAAGTAACATTTAAGTAATAGTTATTTTTATATATTCTCTACAAAAGAGGAAAATGGTGCGAAGTAGTACTTATTATTCATTCTTAATATATTTATACATTCATGTATTATTAGTTTGTTATTCTGTATGATACCAAAGTTATTATTTTCTATAGAATACGATTCATATAAGCTTATTGTACTATTGTACCACATTTTCAGTAATTTTCCATAAAGAATAAAATTTTTATAAGAATTGCTTATAAATATCGAATTTATAATAAGAATATTTAAATTTTTTTGTTCGTCTATTGAATATAACACAACGTCATTTTCTTTATATACAGTACCAAGAAACGATATTTTTTTTTAAACATATTTAAAAATACTTGGAATTTGAATACAAAACATATCATTTTTAAGTTCATATATGTTATCACAAACAATAGTAGTCTTAAACCGATTTCCAAAAAGACTTGCTTGCAAATATTGATGTCTTTTTGATAAAGTTAACGTAATATTTTTAAAATTCTTGCATTTTCTAGATATATTTTTAAAATATTGATGCTTATGCTCAAAATGTAACGAAAATAAATTTTTTAAGGGCCCAAATTGTTTTATTAGGTCTGGATAATGCTTAACATAATGATGTTTGGGTCTTAAATTTATGTTAGGTAGGCATTCTCTTCTTAATTCAAAATAAGTATTTGTGTGAAAATTTAACAATTCTAATTGAGAATTTGTAATTTTCTGTGCACAAATAAGGCGACACATTTCTATCATTGTTAAAAAAAAGAAAAACATTTCATCTTCATAATTTGGAACAACGTCAACTAGTACGAGTGGCATCAAAAATAATATATGTCTGACTTCATCAGACTTTCCAGGTAGTTTTTTCATTTTGGCATTCAATAATGGAAATGATAAGCGAAGCTTAAATTTTTTTCTTAAATTTGCCAAAAACGCATTGATATAATCAAAAGTAAAATTGAAAGAACCTGTAAGGTTCTTAAGAATTTCCATCAAGTCATATGGAATAATTCCTTCAAACAAATCATGCGCAATGCATGGCGGTAATCCAGGATTGCAAACATGATAATATTTAAGCATATTTAAACAAGAATTACTTCGTACTCCCTGGTTGAAATTTTCTTCGGAAATTAAAAAAATTATAATTGGTTTTATTTCGTAACTGACGAATTTCTACATCTTTTTCAGCTAAACATTTCAATTCAAAATAACAGTAACGACAAACATATTGAGAGAAGCTAAAATTTTCATTAAATCCACCAATTTGATGTGCCCCTAAATTATCACCAATTACGGAAAAAATTGTTCCAAAGAATCGCCTTTCAATATTATTTGCATCGTGAAAAATTAAGCCTTCAGACTCCAATATATGCAAATCGCTTAGTAAAGGTTGCAAAATGGTTTTGAACCCAAAACTTTTAATAAAACTTTCATTAAATAACATTATTAATTGAATATTTTGTATTATTGATCTAAATTTTATATCAATATTACCAATTAAGAAATATAAGCCAAGAAGCTTATGTTTTTTTTTAAGAACCCAAGGGGTTACACAATTCAAAGGCGTCTTGAAAAATTAGAAGTTCAATTTTTTTGTCACCGGCTATAAAAAACTGTTGGTTTTTGTAAATTGAACCATTATTGTAATCGCAATATAGGTTATTTTCAGAAATTTTTTCTTGGCAAAATATTTCAAAGAAGTTTTTGTCACATAATAAGCTTTTTAATGTTTCCAATACGGGAATATAATAAAAAAAACATTCTTTATGTAAATTGTCTACGCCAAGAAATATCTTTTTTGGTGCAATAAAGCAACTGTGTGCTGTTAAATATTTGTCTCGCTTATATTCAGACAGATGGCTTTTTAATTCATTTGATAAATTTGACCGCTGGAGTAAGCTAATTATTTCATTTTCCTTGTCTGAAATATTAAACTCTGCAAATATTTTCTTTATTTTTAATATATTTATATTTGTATTTTCTGTAAATATATCGAAAAGTCCTTTTAGCATAAAATTTAAACAAACTTCTGGTATATTATATTTGCACGTAAGTGTTGTTATTAAGTTTGTAAAAGAACTCGATTTTTTGGTGGGTATATTTTCAATTTTTTCGCAGGAAGCCACTGCCGAAAGGTTCAGTTTATCAAATGAAATATTTTTGTTTCTTTCTAATGTACGGATGCTACATCCAGTATTAGGGTTAGCTGGGTTGTTTTGCTTATGCTGACGAAAAAAATGCGAGCGAAAGGAAGATTTGTGACAAAATGCTTTTGAACACTGAGGAATTGGACACTTTATGTTTTGAGAACTAAAACCATGTTTAAGAACATGACGATATATGTCATTATGGCTTGTTCCAATATAATTGCACTGACTTATTGAACACTTATATTTATCAGACGAAAATGCCTTCTTATTAAACAAATTTCGTTTTATTGCATGAAAACGCGAAAAATGAACTTCATACAAGATGTAATTTAAAAATATGCTATTGCATTTGGGATACAAGCACTTAAATTCATAGCATTTATCTTCTTTATGCAAATATAAATGAGAGTTGTAAAAGTTCAAATACATAAAACTCTTTTTACATATATTACACACAAACATATTAATATCCCAATTTACTACTTAGGCTTAAATATTAGTTTTAAGTTAATTTTAGTTAAAGCTATAAAGAACCGTCCGTACAAGATTATAAGCACACTTGAATGAGAATTGAAAGTATAATATTTGCTGAATCTTAATACAACTCTTGAAGTGGTGTAAATGCTTACTATTGATATAGTAGCCAAATTCAACATCTTGTGCGTATTTTTACTGAATGATGTGTTTAACTGCAATAATTGTTTCATATTGATATTCACATTGCAGCAAAATTCAACAGTTAGCGTTTAATATTACTCAACCTTATGTTTAACTCTTGGCATTTTAAAATTACTTCAAAAGTTGAAGTGAAGTTACACTTTAGTTGAATATCGAACAAATTATTACTATTATAATCATAGTAAACTTACACTTTTTTTTTAGAGTGTAGGCAGCGCTACTTCTAAATTCTTACCTGTAATCCGTGGCGTTCCTCAAGGCTCTGTAATGGGCCCTCTTTTATTTTCGGTTTATATAAACGACTTACCAACTGTGTTGCAAAATTGTGGTATACAAATGTACGCTGATGATGTACAACTGTATACTAGCTGTCGCAAATGTGATATTACCACGTGTGTTGATAGTCTGAATGCTAATCTGTGTAAAATTTACGATTGGGCTTCCGCTAATGGCTTTAGCATAAACCCAAATAAGTCAAAATGTTTAATTATAACTAGAAAACATAACTCTTCTATGCCCTTTCCGGACGTTACTATAAATGGGTCATGTATTGAAGTTGTAAAAACGGCAAAAAATTTGGGTATTACCTTCAGCAGCACTTTAGATTGGACGAATAATGTCAACATCACTGTAGGAAAAGTTTATGGTATGCTCCGTAGCCTATGGGCCACACAGTTTTTCACCCCCTTTAACATAAGAATGTTATTAGCTAAAACGTATCTTGTCCCCACCTTATTGTACGGATCCGAAATTTTTGCATACTGTGATGCTGCTAGTAAGCGCAAGTTGAACGTTTCCTATAACAACATCGCTCGTTATGTCTTCGGACTTAAACGAACCGACCGTATATCCCAGTATGAAAAAAAAAATATTCAATTTGACTTTTGACAGTGCTTTGAACTTGAGGGCGTTAGTCTTTCTGCACAAAATTATTTTTACCAAAGAGCCAGTTTACTTATATAGTAAACTAAAATTTTTAAGATCTCAGCGCGGAAACAACCAAAACATGCCTGCTTAGCGTCCGAACGTCAGTTCTTTGTTAATTCCATACGTCTTTGGAACTCACTCCCACCGTATCTACAGCGTACTTGCAATACAACCATATTTAAATCTAAATTATCAGATTATTTGTCTTCCTTCTAACCAAAACTTTTATCTTTTTTTACTTGATTCGCTATTATATTATTTTTCTTCATTTATCTCTTTTCATTCGATTTCTTACCTAATTCATTCCTTTTTAATGTTATTTTTCTCTCTTAATTTAAAGTTATTTTATTTTGAATTTTTAGTTTTAAATTCTTATAATCGTTTTTTAAAAAGTGTTTTTGATCTCAATGTATTTAATTAATTAATTTTTGTTCAAGATTATGTTTAAGTGTTTAACATTAAAAATTTGTTGATTTATATCCACACATGTTATCGGTGCTTAACTATAAGTTTATTTATTACAAGCGCTTATAAATAAATAATTAAATAAATAAATAAATAAATAAATAAAATGTCAAACTGCTAGAAATGTCAAACTGCTAAAGAAAAAAGCATAAGTCGATTTTTGTTTTTTTATTTTTAGTAAATAACGAATTAAGGTCGATAAAAGAACCAACAACTAACACATATTTTATATAATTTTTTAAAGGCAAATAATGTAAATGAGCAAATAAATCAAAAAGTTGAATTTAATATTTAAATAAAAAAAAAATGTTATTTATTGATATTGAAGATGTAAAATTCTTATGAGAGATGAAAATAGGCAGGCACCATTGCCAGCGATGTTAGTGTCATGACTCAACAAGGCGTTGAGAATTAAGCAGTCATTGGCTAGAGCAAATGCTCACTTTTTATGCATTTCAGCCATTGTGTGGACCATTCGTATGGAGCTTGAATTGATTGAAAATTTGGATTGAAAGCTGGACTTACTTAAAGTATAAAACGAAAAAAATACGCACATTTTTAGGGTCCACACTGGCGTCAAAATTTTTTTTAAATTTTTAAATCAGATTCGAAATCAGTGACCAGCGCATGTCCAAAGAGTATGAAACAAAAACACATTATTAAGGCCCACAATAGTGTCAACAATTTTTGTCAAAAATCCTAACAATAAGATTCGAAATCAGCGACCCTTTAATACTGACAGCACATACAGAAAGAGTATAAAGCAAAAGAAACACATTTTTAGGGTCCACCCTAGTGTCATAAGTAGTGTCCGACCGAATATTCAGTTTCGGTTTCGGTTACGGCCAGTTTCGGCCCTTTTTGTCAGTTTCGGCTAGTTTCGGCTATTCGGCCTCAATATGGCTGAATTGGTAAAAACTTCTTGCATTAGTCATTTAATTCAAATATAAAAATATTTACAATGCATTGTACAAACCCAAAATTATAAATTCGTCTTTAATTTGATTTCTCGCGTTAACGCAAAACATTTTGATTAATTTTATGCGTTCGATACTATCATTTTCGATTCTATCATTTCTATTGCAATTAATATTAAAGTTTTATAGGTTCTGAAGCCAAAAAATGATAAATAAACTTCCGAACGAATTCTGTGTGTGTGTGGAATAAAGGAAAAGAAAACGAAATATTTCTAGTTTTATAATACTAAACCTTTTAAAAAAAAACTTTGTTTTGTAGTTCTATAAAAATGTACATTGTAGGTGCATACTATTTTGAATGAATATTGCAGATAAAAAGTATGCAATGCTTTTGTAATAAAAAATAAAATAAAAAATTATCTCATTTATTATTATAGTCAAGGTCAATGAACCCAGGTATTATAAGAAGAGCCTGCGCTGCAGGCATTTGAGTCTTATGTCAAAACCAAGTAATGTAAGCTCACACAAACGAATAAGGGGATTTTTTAAAAATATAAGTTTTACTTAAAAATGCCTTATACTATGTTGGCCCATTCAATGTAATTTTTTTTTTAGTCATATGAACAAGTTGAACAAATTTTGTAAAAATGTACACGTTTTTTAACTTTTCTACTATTTGAATTACTATTTATATAAAAGAAGCTTGTAAAAACTTGAATATAAATTAAATTTTAATTTTTTTTGTGTTAAAAATATTTTAATTTCTTTATTGTTTGACCTTTGTATTTTTAGCCGTATTGCTCTATAAAAAAAATAAAAACCTTAATGTTTTCCAGGCAGCCCGGTGTAAATAGGTATGGCTTCGGGACATTTATACGTTCATAACGTATTTTGATTCACCATATATTAAATTAAAGCTAATTTTTTTAATGCATGTTTGAATAGGGTTGACTGTGTTAAAGTGGCCGCAAATATGGGTTGCCTGCTGTTAAAGATAGATTAGAATGAAAAAGAGTTTGCGCACTACATCGAACAGTAAGTAGTGGGAACGACTTTATAATGCATAATTATTAACTTATTGTTTAGTGGTTTTTTAAATTACTTAAATGCAACAAAAAATTCATTCTTAAGTGAAAAACTTAGTTATCTTTTCTTTATAAAATTAATAAAAAAAAAATCGTGTAAACGAAAATTATATTTTATAAGTAGGTAATTTTTGGGAAAAGATTGGATTTTTTATTTTTTTTTATAATAGGTTACAAATAAAATATGTATTAAGAAACACAACAAATAAAACTTGTATGCTATTTTCGTGCCATTTATTGCACATACTATTTATTCATCACGACAAGTGGCGACCGTAGCCTAGTGGGTAGATTGCATGGCCCCTTAGCTTAAGAACCGCGGTAGGCCGGGTTCAATTCAAGCTCAGCCAAAAAGTTTTTTCAATTGAATAATTTTTCTGTTCGCGCGTCACTTCTCTGCAGACAATGGCAAAACTCAGAGAGTAAAAATTGCCATGTAAAGCTTCTTGAGAACATAAGCCGTTCGGAGTCGGCATAAAACACGTAGGTCCAGTTCTCGGTCATTTGTGATCAAACCTTTAACAACATGCACAACACAATTGATCAATAGAAGCTAAGTCAAAGTCATTCCAAGGGCTGAAATGGCCAGTTTATTTTTTATTTTATTTATTCATCACTGCTCTCACTTTCATTACTGCTCTCACATTCATCACTGCTCTCACTTTCACCGCAGCTATGGCTTTCATCGCTATCAATATTATCATTATCGTCATTATCAGAAATATTGTTCGTGGAACTACATTGCACACTCTTAGCTTGCATTGGCGTTGAGTCTCCTAAGAACAATGTTGGTTTTAGAAAACCATCTAGAATCCAGTTATATTTTCCTCGCTAAACATAATACAATTCGCTTCAGTGGCATTTAACCATATTGAATTAACAAAGATTGTTCGCAAGAATTTTTCTTTTAAAGATTTCCAGCACGGTAGAATATTAGTCGAATCGAAGCCTTTAATTTTTTTTATGAATTTTTCATTGTTGGCTTTTGTAGCATACAATTTGTTGAACCTAATGAATCTTCCAGCACTTACACTTTGACAATTTGGGATTCCATACATAAGACAAGTAAACTCTTCTACTACTTTAGTTTTGTTTTCATCAAAAATATCATTTGGGTTAGTCAATGACGCGAAAATTTCTTGAAAACTTCTTCGGGTGCTTAACAAATGTATTGAAGGGCCGGACTTTCCCTTTGTTGAAGAATGCAGCCAAAAAGTCGCAACCCGTAATTTCCTTCGTATTAACCCTCTCATGCCGAATTATAATGGGTGGAGCTACACATTTTTTAAGTCAGATATAAATTAGTATTTACTCAAATATAAACTGAAAAAAATTTCACAGTCCTTGGTGCCCGGATTCGTTAGTTACAGGATGTTGCTTATTTGTAACGTTGGGCAGTTATTGGACAAACTAAACACTTTTCTCTGGTTTTTTTATATAGCTCTCTCATTTTTTTTTTGTATTTTTGTTGTGCACTTGGTTTTACATGTAAGCAATTAGTTTAATGTTTTTAAGCACTTTTGTATAAACACTTTTTTTCGAAACGATCCTGATCTTTATTTCGACCATTTTACCCTACGGAAAACAGCTACTAAATAGACCCGTGCAAAGCTTTCAATAGAACAAATAGCTGTAAGCTTGCACTGCACAACACATAAGGCTATATGATGCAAAAACCACTGGTAAAAAACATGAAAATTGCGAAACTTAGAACCCCATGAGTACAATGTTGCCTATAGGCATGAACATTGGGCATGAAAGGGTTAAGGTGGCGATACATAATTTATATAGTAACTAAAACTCAATTAATCTAAAGTTCAAAGAAAATTTTAACTTACGGTTTGAGTTTTACAAAAATTTTCATATTCCCGCTTATCTCTTTGTTTTAAAGCTGTAATTTTTTTTTAACATTCCATTCATGATATCCGAAAACGTCTAAGGACTTCATTGTTAAAAAAATGTCATGGTACAGGGTCCGCCATCTAACGTTTTTTTTTCCCAACTAGTGCTTATTTCGTGAATGGCAACACTTAGCTCATGTCTGATTTGACCGATAATTAGTTTTATCCTTCCGTTGAACGAATATGGTTGTGTATACGCTTGAACAACGCTGGAAAAAATGGCGACATTACTTTGAAAATCATGATGCCGATTTTGCCAAAAAAATCATCTTTTCAGATGAAGCTCATTTTGATCTTGGCGGGTATGTAAACAAGCAAAATTGTCGCATTTGGGGCACAGAAAACCCGCACGCATACATTGAAAAGCCGCTGCACCCAAAACGAGTCACTGTTTGGTGCGGATTTTGGTCCAGAGGCATAATTAGGCCATTTTTCTTCGAAAATGAGCAAGGAGTGGCCGTTACAGTCAATGGCGATCGTTATAGGGCATTGTTGAACGAATTTTTGTTCACAAAAATTGAAGAGGAGGATATTGGCAACATTTGGTTTCAACAGGACGGCGCTACGTGCCACACAGCCGAAGCTACACTCGATTTTTTACGCCCTGTTTTTGAAGATCGCATTATCAGCCGCAGAGCTGATGTCGATTGGCTACCTCGGAGCTGCGATTTGACTCCGTTGGACTATTATTTGTGGGATGCCCTCAAAGATAAGTGTTACGCCGACAAGCCAGATACAATTGACGCTTTAAAGGACAATATTCGTGAAGCCATTGGTGAAATACAGCTGCACACAATCGATAATGTGCTTAAAAATTGGACCGATCGTGTAGGCTACTACATGGCCAGCCGAGGCAGACATTTGAATGAAATTATTTTTCATTATTAACCGGAAGGATTGTACTTTCAAATAAAAAAAGAAATTTGAGAAAATATCCAGTAGTTTTTTTTTATAGAATTTTTAAAAAAAAAGTTATTTGGCGGACCCTTTACTTCTATTTTTTTCCGACAAAATAATAACATTAATTCACACTTTTTAAATAATGACTGATTAAACTTTAGTACATTATTTGTATTAGGACACAGAAAACACTTAATTTTTTTGTAATTTAAGCTTCTCTTCATGCAGGAAAAAAATATATTTGTCACAAAATAAAAGGATACTATTATGTTTAAAAACTTGTTTATATCAAACAAGTTAATTTTTCATTAATTTCTCATGTAATCTTTCTTAAACAGCAGACAACCCATATTTGCGGCCACTTTAACACAGGCAACCCGATTCCACCATGCATAAAAAAATTAGCTTTAATTTACTATATGATTAATCAAAATACGTTATGAACGTATAAATGTCCCGAAGCTATACCTATTTACACCGGGCTGCTTGGAGGTTGCGGCCAGTTGCGCTAAGGCAACCCTAATTTTTTAAGTTTAATACATATGTAGCTGTGTATTGGTATAGGTTTTTTTTTTTGAGAAGCAGTTGATATTATTTAAATTAAAAATACTAGCGGCCACATTTTGATTGGCAACCTATCCAAAATGAATTCTCCTATATATAATTATACATAAAAATATGATTTCGATTAAAAACTCGATGAACGCAGTAAACTTGCTCCCGGATCTCGTACTATTATATTTCTAGCCACTTTAAATAAATATTGTATTTTTACCTTAACTTTATTAAAAAGTCCTGAATTAATTTTTACATAATTTTTATGTATTAATCTCATGTATAAAAAGATCTAAATACCCATGTATATCTTATAAAATTAACTGTTTTTTAATAAATATGTGTAGTGTATTCATTTCACACGTTAAAAATTTTTTTTATTTAAATAAAAAAAAAAAAACAAAAAAATTGGATCGGGATTAAGTTTAAGGTCAAGAACAAGCGGCATGTGATGGAATATGATTTAGATAGGATTGAAAAAATCAGTGATATGGTGCAATACGTTGAACGAGCTTGTATATGTCTATAACAGAACTACCATTAGGTCCAATATAAGTGAAGTTTTTACATGAATTGTTATTAAATCATTAACCCCTCCGATATCTTCAATTAAAACTAACCGTTTACCTTTTGTTTCTAGAGTTTGATCTGTTGAGATTCTGATGGAATTAATATTGTTATTTCCTAATAGAGGATTTCTATCAAGCTGCTGTTCAGAAGCGGTGCGTGCATTCAAGTCGCCAAGTACAAAAAAAAGAAACTGGGTTAAGATTTTGAATAAAAGAGGCAAAGTTAACGAAATATTGATTCCAGTTCGTGCAGTTTAGATAATGTGGGACAAAAATACTTTTTTTCGCGTCGAGCTGGAGCTCTAGAACGACATTTCGATGCATATATTTGAAATCAATAGCGTTATTACGCCGCAAACATTTCTTAAAGCCATAAAGACCACTTCTCTACCCGCATTGCTAACCCTCATTGAATTAACCTAAATATAAATGATAATCATTAAAAAACTGAAGAAAATTGCTATGTTTGCCTGACTCCACGTGGCTTTCAAACAGAAAAAATATATCAAAATCTATAAATTTGTTACGTACTCACGAAAAAAAATATACATACATATTATTTTTTGACTGTTCCGACACCCATCCCTCCTTTTAAATAAGTTATAAGACGGCAAGAATTGGCAACAATTTGCTTAATTATGTTGCATGATGTATGTAGCTCAAAAGAGCTACATTTTATCGTCATAGTTTGATAGTTGAGCTGCTGCTTAAGTATATGCTTTTTTCTTTCTCTTTTTTTTTGCGTTACTCTTTGTGCGTTATTTGTTTATTTGCATAAACTAAGCACAGCGAATTGTTGCAGTTGCTTTTAAACTGTAACCTATTATATTAACCCATTAGCACTTAGTGGACATTATTTTTGCACACATATAATTTTTAACTTTATTTTTTGGCTATGGAATATTTTTCCGTAGAACATTTTGCTGCTTGTTCTTTAGACGAGTTTTGCAAAAGTCAAAACATTCTGAACCGTATGTTCAGTTGTTCTGGCCCATGTGGGCGTTTGTTCCATACTTCATCAGGTATGTCAGGTCTTCGCTGGTATTGTGCTTCGTGTAGGGTTCTTTCACCAGATGAGTTTTCTCAAAAATTAAGCTTTTCGGTGATAGTCTTAACGCTTTAAATAACAATTTTAAAGAAATCGTTACATTTTTTAATGAAGTAAGCACCTCTCCCAGCACTAGCATTTATGATGAAAAGTCTTCATCGGTAAATATTTCGACCGCATTGTCTCAGACTCTTCCAGCCTCTTCTTTTGAGACTCAAATAATTTCATCTAAAAAAGAACTAAATATTTCGAAAAAAAAGAGAAATAATTCAAAAAATAAAAATAATAAGCGGCGCATGACGCTTCCAGCCACTTTAGAAACGAAGCAGATCTCGGCTTAACCAGTGTTTACGCCAGTGAGAATGGATAATATAGTTATCACTCCATCTCCTCCATCTCTTTCTTACCCCGGCTAGTGACATAACTAATGAGCGCAATAGTTCATTAAATTTAAGAGCGTTGTCGAGGAAAAAAAAAGGTTTTCATTTCACGCCTTCAGCCCGACACAACAAGTGAAAATGTATTGACGTTTGTCAAACATAACCGTTTAGTAAGTCAGACTGCTTTCTGCTCATGCAAAAAAATTGGCAATAAACCGTCCCACGCATCATTTATTCTCACAGTGGCTGCTGAAGAGTTTGCAACTGTTCTGAGCTCTAATCTGTGGGCTGATAATATCTTTGTTTCTGAGTTTAAGCCTAAACACAGGTCTAGAAGGACGAATAATATCGCCAGTCAGACCCAAAAAACTAAATAGGCTTTCCCTTTACTATCAAAAGGTAAGGGGATTGCGTTCAAAGACGCATTTTTTGGTCAACTCAGAATTTTTCTGAAGATATTATCGCGTTAACTAAAACTTGGTTGAACGGAGGAATTACTGACTTAGAACTGTTTGACAATAGTTTTGAAGTATATAGGAAAGACAGACATGCTGACAATAATTCTGCAGTTGGTGGTGGTGTCCTATTAGCTGTAAGGAACTCCTGTGTTAGTTCCTTTATTGATATTCCCTGCTCTGCTAATATCGAAATTATATGCGTTAAGGTTGTACATTGCAATTCTAATGTATTTGTTATTAATGCATACGTTCCTCCTAAGAGCAGTGTAGAGGTCTATGCAAGCCTTGCGGATTTCATAGAATTTATATTAAATTTACTTGACGTTAATGACGACATTTTATAGTTGGGCGATTTTAATTTGATTGACTTAAAATGGCATTCTTCTGACGATGAAACACATTTTTATGCATCTAATTCGAAGACACGCCAAGAACATATATTTGTTGACAATATATGTTCTGACTTACAACAAGTTAGTTGTATTTATAATAGTCTGGAAAGGCTGCTTGACCTAGTCTTAACTACAGACAGTAACAATGTAATTGTTCAGAAGGCACTTCATGCTTTGACTACTATTGATAATTACCATCCACCTTTGAGTATTTGGTATAAATCCGATAGGGAGAATATGGTAAATTCAAGCTCTGTTAACACAGTTTATGAATTCAATTTCAAAAAAGCTGACTTTTTGGGGTTGAATTATTTACTTTATAGTAAATTAAATATAATTACAGAGTACATAAATAATAATAGTCTTAATAGTTTAATAAATTTTTTCTATACGGAGCTCTTTGCTATGTTTTCTCAGTCTGTACCATATAGTCTAAAATTTGCGAAAAATTCTGCGTACCCTTGGTACACAAAGGATTTAAAGACTCTTCGCAACAATAGGAATAGGGCATGGAAGAAATATGTTTGTAGTTTTGACTCAAATGACCTAGAAACATACAAACGTTTGTTTCTGGAATTTGAGAATTGCTCAGCTGCATTATATAATGAGTATTTGGATAATATGAAGCTGAGTATTTTGTCTGATCCAAGAAAATTTTGGGGATTTATTAATGTTAAGAAGAAGACTGATGGATTTCCTTCTTCTTTCAAACTTCAGGATGTATTTACTGACGATTCCACCATTATTTGCGGCTTATTTGCCAATCTTTTTAAAGAATCATTTTGTTCAGATTCTTTTAATCCTGATTTAGCGTATTTTGATTTTATGAACAATGCATCCAGAGTTTCTTTGGGGCATATATCTTTTACCTCAGAGGATATTTTTAAGTGTATTGAATCAATCGATGAGGATTTTAGCGCTGGACCAGATGGAATTCCTGCCGCAGTGTTAAAACAATGCGGCTCCATTTTATGTCAGCCACTTTCGTTACTTTTTAATAAACCAATTAATGAAAGTAATTTTCCTCTTTTTTGGAAAAAATCTTATATCAGTCCTACTTACAAAAAAGGTTGCAGGAATGACGTCACTAATTATAGGCCTATCGCTAAATTGTCTTCGATTCCTAAACTTTTTGAGCGAATAGTGTACGATCGAGTGAAAATTCACTGTGGGCATGTCATGACAACTCGTCAGCATGGTTTTGTTACTGGCAGATCCACTGTGTCTAATCTCCTTGATTTCACTACTTTCTGCTTAAAATCTATTGATTCTGGTAGCCAGGTCGATTGTATTTACACTGAATTTAGCAAAGCTTTTGATAAATTACCACATAATCTAATTTTATTTAAACTTAAATTAATGGGGTTTCCACAATATTTTGTAAACTGGATCAAATCGTATTTGATGGAGCGATCTTATCAAGTACGGTTCCGAGGCGTGTTGTCTTCTGAATTTGTTGCAGAATCGGGTGTTCCTCAAGGAAGCCACCTGGGTCCACTTCTGTTTATTTTGGCAATTAATGATGTTACCCACGTCATCAAACACTCTCATTTGCTTATTTATGCTGATGATATGAAAATATACAGAACAATTGATTCTAATGACAATTCAGACCTGATCCAGTCAGACTTAAACTCCTTTGAGGTTTGGTGTTCTAAAAATAACATGTTTTTAAATCCAGATAAATGCCAAACTATGACCTTTTTGCGTAAAAGGAACAATTTTATTTTTGATTTCAAAATTAAAGATACTGCTTTAAGTCGTGTAACTACCGTCAAAGACCCTGGTATATGCATGGATTCAAAATTGTCGTTTAACATGCATATTGATAGAATTTGTAAAAAAGCGTCTTCTATGCTTGGTTTTATAAAACGGTGGGCCAAAGAGTTTGATAGCTTAATAACAACTACAACTCTGTATTATTCAATCGTGCGTCTTCACTTGAAGTACGCAAGTCAAGTATGGTCTCCACATTACAATGTGCATGTTGATCGTATAGAAAGAATTCAAAACGTTTTGTTCGGTTTGCTCTAAGAGGCTTGAGTGGAACTGACACATTTAACCTTCCAAATGCAATCTTTAAGTGAGAGAAGAAAATCTGCTGATATCGTCTACTTACACCAACTCATTACTGGTGTATTCGACTCTCCAGAGCTTCTTTCTCTTATAAATTTTAACACTAACCGTAGAAGCAGTAGAAACTCTAACAAATTATATTTAGTAGAACAAATTATATGTTAACTGCTCCATTAAATCGCATGAGTACCTTTGTTAACAACTGCAACGTTTTTGATGTTAACTTGTCGAAAGGTCAACTCAAAAGTAGATTGAAAACTAATTAAGGATAAGATCTATGTAAACGCATTGTTAGTTGTTATGTCTTGTGTTGCCCCTGAGCCCAACCCATATTATGGTGGGAAAATTTTTCTCCCTTTTGGCTTTTTTTTGGACCACTTCTATCGATATCTTTGAGATATGTCAATGATATTTGGATTTGTTCTTAAAATGATCTATTGCGGAGAAAGTGTGAAAAAGCTATAGTAGCTGAACTCTATTGTTATTGCATGTTTATAAATATAAAAAAAAACAAAACAGCTACGGCCTAGTGTGGAGGGGGGGGCCCTAAATCAAAGAGAGGCAGCCTGAACATTTCGACTGAATAGTTGTTGTAGAGTAGCGAAATTCAGCTACATTTCAGACGAGTGTACACTGTATATTAACGGTATCAGTATTGATTACTTAAATAAATGATAACCTTGTAGTTTTGAGTAATAATATTTGCAAAGTTGTGTTTGCATGCGGTAGGTGCTAAACTATGGCTTGTATTAAATCACTGTGCGAGGCACGTGCTCTTGTACCTTAAACTAGCCTCTGCACTCTGAGTCATCTTACTCTAATATGAAAGCTAGCCACTATGCTTTTGTATTTTGACCATTATATAAGTGTGCGAAGTGTTGAGTTTTCAAATTTGCTTTACAGTAAAAAAAGACTATGTAAAGAACGACAAAAAAAGTTGCACCAAATTGAAGAACACATATAAAGCTAGCGTGAAATAAGAAAATTTGTAGCTGCAAAGGAGCAAAAAACATGGCAGTTAATGGCTGCCATTAAAGCCAATTTATAACACTTCGTCGACAACGTCGAGAGCATTGAAATTTGTCAAATAATTCGTGGGGAGTCGTCGTTGTTGGCGTTTTTCATGGACTGTGCTCCTAGCTATTAATTATGGCCATTCTGTGTTTATCACACATAACTAAGCAGGACGGACGTTGGGAGCGTAATTTTTTCAATTACTTCATTTATCAATTACTATTTTTCAATACTTAAACAAAGCCATAGACATTTTCAAATTGGATTTTGGCAGCTTTTATAGTAAATTCATTTCTTTTTTCATGAAAACACACGCTCATTGAAACAATAACACAGCTACTGGTAGTGTTTGCAAAATATAGTTAAAAAATAAAAAAAGGCTGGAAAAATCCATTATGTCAAATCAAATTTAGACGTTATCTGCACAACACATGCAGGCTATACGAATATGGCTTATGATGCATGTTTGCTTGTCTATTGTTAAACGTTGAGTTTTTAGTGCTTACAAAAATCACGTATTCCACCCAACCATCAACAAATTCAAAAGAACCAATCCTGAAAACCCATCAACCGCCCACCAATCCTCCATCCACACGTACAACCAATCATTAATTCATCACTCCATTCCATTTATGTCATTCATCATTTTAAGTGGTTTCAATTTCAATTATAACAGCATTCATACGATTTCAAATAGCTAAGTTAATTTTATCTCTCGACATAGAAACTGAAAGAGTGAGTTTTTTTCAATTTTAATTTTATTCTTTTCAATGTTGAAAGCTTTGTTTCATAACTAAGTTAAAACTAACTGGTTTCTTTTAGTTGTTCGATTTTTTTAACGAAAGTTTATTAGTATTTTTAAAATTGGTTTTGTTGCCGGAAAAAAGGAAGCCTACCTACTCCTTCTTCCGTTAACTGCTCTTTTTTATCGAAGTACTGCAGATTGTTTGTGTCTTACGTTATTGTTTCTATTAACCCCCATCGGTCCCTCGAGAAGTACATCTAATCCTTCCCATTATATGCACGCGCATACACATATATTTTTAATTGTAAAAAAGCTAAAAAAAATTAACAACCATTTATGTTTTGTGATTTTTTATATTTACTACATTGTTACTATCATATTAATAATACATTTGAACTTCATAAAGGTAAATTTAGAATGAAATTAGTTGCAATATTACATATATTAGAAAAAAAAATTGAATTTTGAACTTTTGCCAATTATTTGTACATTTTCGCATAAAATGAAATTATGTTCAGCACAAATGAAATTTCTTCACTTTTCACAGATGTAGCATCGGCCTCGTTTTGATGTACTTGGTAAATGGCGAATCTCCCGAATTCTTTGAATAACACTGGAAGCATCATTACTTTGAGGTTGTTTTTTACGTTTAGTGATCTGTTTTTCAACGCGATTCAATCCAAGCTCTTCGATAAAAAGGCGACGACAAATATTATGGTTCGTTTTAGAATTTTTCCAATTCGGGAACAATGCAATGAACGTCACGAATGCATTCAACGCACTAACATCAAGCATGTGACAAAATACTGCCATTGGCCACCGATTGACTTTTCGTTTGCATGTGTTCGTAGCCACCATTTGATCCATAGTATCAACTCCACTCTTGGTTTTGTTGTAGTCTTCAATGATGTTAGGTTTCTTCTTTTCACTATTCTCATTTATGCTGACAACACTGTGGTATGTACTGAGCAATGTCACAAATCGGTACTGGCGAGGAACATATGACAACATAACTGCTTGCAATTTATGTTCATATACAACTTCTGTATGATAAATTGGCTTTTGACGCATGTCGAGTAGAACTGAAGGAATTTCAGTACTATTTTTCCTTATTGTTCCCAAAATAGTCATGCGATTCTTATGTAAATCTTCTGCCAATTCATACGAAGTGAAAAAGTTGTCACATGTTACATTTCTGTCAGAAAGTCCTTCCACCAAATCCAAAACAACATGCCGTCAGAGATTACGTTCGGGAGTGGCATTACGATTCCGACCAACATAAATTTGTGTGTTGTATGCATACCAGCTTTTTGAGTCGCATAGCACCCAAATTTTGATGCCATATTTCGCCGGCTTGAATGGAATATACTGACGAAACGGACATCGCCCACGATACGGAACTAACTGTTCATCTACGGCAATTTTTTTTCCTGGTGTGTATACAACTTTCAAATGATGATTCCATTTATCGTATACATTTCGAATCGGTACCAATTTGTCGCGTACAGAAGTACTTGTAGATGCAGCATTGGCCATACGTTGTTCGCGGTCATCAAATCAAATGCAACCATGGATACGCTTGAACATTTTCAAAGACATTGTTGCTCTAAATATTGGCCGACCAGTTTCGTCATTCCACAGTTTAGTGACACATTCACCGTATGACCGATACACACCAGAAAGCAGCAACAATCCAAACTATGCGTGCAGAGTGTCCAAATCAATGTTTTCCCAATCGTTTTTGTGCAGGGTCCCCCATCTAATTTTTTTTTTCAACTAGTGCTTATTTCGTGAATGGTAACACTTAGCTCATGTCTGATTTGACAGATAATTAGTTTTATCCTTCCGCTAAACGAATATGGTTGTGTATACGCTTGAACAACGCTGGGAAATATTGCGACATTATTTTGAAAATCATGGTAATGTTGCAGAATGTGTGCGAAAATTGCGTACGGATTTTGGAAGAAGAGTAGCACCGTCAGCTCCGTATGTTCGTTATCTTGTGAAAAAAGTGAAAGAACTTTCATCCTCATCGATAAGCCAAAGCGTGAAAAGCCAAAAGCAGTGCGTACACTCGAGAATATTGCTGCTGTGGCAGAAAGTGTGCCATCAACATCAACTCACCGTCGTTCTCAACAATTGAACATTTCGGAGACATCATTGAGACGAATTTTGCATAAAGACCTTGGTATGACGCCATACAAAGTCCAATTGGTACAGGAGTTGAAGCCAACTGACCATCCAATGCGTTTTCGCTTCGCTAAGTGGGCCTGCGATCGACTTACAGAAGATGCCGATTTTGCCAAAAAAAATCATCTTCTCAGATGAAGCTCATTTTTATCTTGGCAGGTATGTAAACAAGCAAAATTGTCGCATTTGGGGCACAGAAAACCCGCACGCATACATTGAAAAGCCGCTATACCCAAAACGAGTCACTGTTTGGTGCGGATTTTGGTCCAGAGGCATAATTGGGCCATTTTTCTTGGAAAATGAGCAAGGAGTGGCCGTTACAGTCAATGGCGATCGTTATCGGGCAATGTTGAACGAATTTTTGTTCACAAAAAATGAAGAGGAGGATATTGGCAACATTTGGTTTCAACAGGACGGCGCTACGTGCCACACAGCCGAAGCTACACTCGATTTTTTACGCCCTGTTTTTGAAGATCGCATTATCAGCCGCAGAGCTGATGTCGTCTGGCCACCTCGGAGCTGCGATTTGACACCGTTAGACTATTATTTGTAGGGTGCCCTCAAAGATAAGTGTTACGCCGACAAGCCAGAGACAATTGACGCTTTAAAGGACAATATTCGTGAAGCCATTGATGAAATACAGCTGCACACAATCGATAATGTGCTTAAAAATTGGACCGATCGTGTAGGCCGAGGCAGCCATTTGAATGAAATTATTTTCCATTATTTACCGGAAGGATTGTACTTTCAAATAAAAAAAGAAGTTTGAGAAAATATCCAGTATTTTTTTTTTATAAAATTTTCAAAAAAAAAAAAAGTTATTTGGCGGACCCTTTACTTTCGCACACTATATAAATTCGTCATGTTCGAAATAATATTCTCAACCGGTTCAAGGAACATGTGAAATGCAGACGAAACATCAACTATAGTAGCAGCTGCTAATGCTTTTATATATATAATGCTGAATTATAATAAAAGTGAAACATAATGAACATGAACCCATTACAAAGAGGGTAGGTTTTTACCTGAAGTGAAATTTTCTGCACGTCGAAATTAATTTCTTCGATTTATTTCAAATGGTTGAGATGAATATTCAATTTTCTTATTTTTTTGAAAAATATTTATTTTCAGGATTAGCTGCATTTTCTTCTGCTAAATTTTTCTCAAGTGGCTCAATGTCGTGTTCATCCGAATGCACGCTAGCTTCACTTTCATTATTCTCCTCGTCTGATAATGCAAAATCATCGTCACTATTGCACGGAGATTCGCCAGTTTCGGTTTCCAAATCAAAATCCATTTCTAGTTCATCTCGCTGCCTTCTTTCATGTAAATAGTATTTTAATCAAGCACAGAGCAACACCAAGGAAATGACTATGGCTACAGAGTACCTGTAGGGAAATAAATATCTTTTGGCGCCAGAAATGGTGTCGCACATTGGCGCAGCGTAGAAAACAATCTGATTGAAGTTACTTGAAATTTAAGAAGTTTTATTGATTTTTTATAGAGATCCAAAATAACACATTACAGTACAATTTCGATAGTCCGGACATGCGCCAATTCGGACACTCCAATAATCCGAACACTACCATAGTTCGAAAAATGTCAAAATTTTACCTCTAAATCTGGACAAATTTCTTTTTTATGCAAAAAAAGCAGTTACTTTACTGTTTTTGAATTGTCACACTTACTAATGTACATTGTACATACGTATGTATTGAAGTTATCAAGTAAGCTGTGCAACTATTGCACATGTTTATTAAGCGGGGTTCTTTTTTTACGCAAGTTCGCGAGTAGCTTGGCAAAATATAAAAGAAAAAATATCCAGAAAAAGCTGGTCTGCATTATGGTCAAGGCTTGCATCTCACTGGGACGATGAAGACTTAATACCGCTTCAAGAATTACGCATTGAACTGCGTCAAAGTTCGAAAAATTGCAAGATGAAGATTTCAGGTTTGACAACTGAACGCATTTGCTTTGTAATTTTGAAGAATTTTTTTTAGAAATATAAGCAAAGCATCCTTGAATAAATAACGTGCGGTGTACAAAATATAGAAAAACATTCATGTATTTAAATTAAATATCCAAGTATTGTAACTTATATTTCCCCCAAATATAGGAAAACATTGTTGCAGTGGAATGTTGCAAGCAGTGGACTTGATATTAATACAGTTTTTTTTCACATTATTTCTGCTTTTATACAATTTTCGGAAATTTAACTTTAATCATAGTTGCCGTCATCTCTTATATGACGTCTTTTTAGTAAAAACTTGTCTTCAAAACTAAGAAGCTGTTTTGAAAACGTTGCAATAAAATCAGGACGTGAGATCGTTAAATCATGTAAAAATTCCATCAATTCAGGAGAAACTCCTATAGAATATAGGAACACCAGTTCCTATGAATTGAAGCTACAGTTTCTTTATTTAAAGAAAGCAGACTTTTTTGAGTGGAAGGTTAAAAAATTGGCAGATTTTGCCGAACACCGGAGCGGAATATTAGGTCTGAAACTTAGCTTTAATCCTTTCTCTTAACCTAAACAAAACTTCCTGTGTAGCGCATTTAATAAACATTTAGAGGTGTCGCTTTTTGTTTTTGTTTTTTCATACAGCTTGTATGGAGGAAAAGTCCATTTTACAGTCTAGCTAATTTCAAAGCCATGACTGTGGGCCGATTAATTGAGAAAAAATACGTTTCTCCTAAACCTGTATCTTTTTTGACATAACGATAATGAATGACATAATGGTACAATGCATTATGAGAGATGACATCACTAGAAATATACAATTTTAAGGTTTTAAGAGGTTCGTATTAGTAAAGTTTTTAAAATAAAAAACTACTGATTGGAAATAAATAAAATATGGATAAGTCAGAATCAAATCAATTGTCCCACAATATGGCTTAGAAATTAGCAAAACTGCAAAATGCACTATTTCTGCATGAAGACCGTTAGCCTTTACCAAACCTTAATCTTATCCAAACAAATATCGATTCAGAGGGGATGTTTTTAAGTCAAGAAAAAGGATTAAAGCTTTTTTCTGAACCACCCTAATGACAACATTATTATTTTTCAGAGTCTATTATGCACGATTATGCACTCCAATTAGAAGCATTATATATATTTTGCAAAAAAAAAAAAATATTTTAATTGAGCTCAGACTTCATAAAATATCATTTTAATATGTATTTTATGTACTCTTGCTTCGTTCTCTCGTAAATTTCAAATGAAACATGATTCCTTCTTGCTTGCTCCGTTTACTCCGTTCGTCAAAATAACAAGAGCTCATAAATTTCAAAAAAATATTTAATTACTGCAATTAAAGCACAACGACAACAACAAAAATAAAATGCCAATATTTGCGTTCATAAATAAAAACTTATCAAATTAAGTTTGGCCCCAACACAACGCAACACACAATATAGTAAAAGGAAAAAAAAAATGTACGTAAAAACAAGTGAATAGTAAAATAAACGTAGTAGAAATTATATAGTTAGCATACATTTAGGCGCATACCGATATTTATTCTATGGCGTGTAACACAATTAATTTTGGCAATGAAGAAATAAAAGTCAGTCAAACAATGAGTCTTATTTATTGCAACAATTTGGCTATCGTACTGAAAAAATAAATCCTTGTTGTGACCAATAAATTTAGCATTTGTGTTGTGCAACCTTAGTGTATAAATATGGTGACCAAATTTTTGGAATCAAAATACAGAAGACAATTCAGAACAAAAATAGTTTATTCGATTGTATTTTAGTTTATTCGAAGTCTTGAATGTTGTATTATTTTGATGAAGTGACTTTTATAAGGTGTGGTTTTTTTCCATATATTTTGCATTTGAAACTCAGAGTGCTTTTTATATATAAAAGCTTATAGTATATGCACAATATTAAGTTTAAACAGTTAATTTTTTTTAGAATTTTTAAAGGTTTTACTGTAATGATGACGTAACTTTTTATGGGAGGTGGGCGGAAGTTTCAGTTTTTTTTACTAATTTCCTAGAATCGAGTGCATCAAGTGAAGAATCAAACATATTTACAAAATGTGAACTCAATTTTGTGAATTTAAGGAGATTTTACAGTTTTCATGACGTCACTTTGTATGGGAGGTAGACGTAGTTTTCATTAGATTTTTACAAATTTCATACTCAGTGCAAAGTGCATATTAAAGGTTAAGGTTTGTGTGCAAAATTTATCATTTGCATAAAGTCATTAGATTAATTTTTGTAATAATTAAATAGATTTTACCGTTTTGGTAAGGTTACTTTTTATGGTAAGATATGGTAAAGAAATTAAATTTCCTTACGATATCTCTAAAATCACGGCTGTTATAGTGATCACAGACACACAGACAGACAGACGGACATCGTTAAAACGACTCAGGAGTGTAATGAACAACTTGACAAACACCAGAACTTACAATAAATTGTTAATTTTGAAAAAGTACAACTTTAATTTTGCGATAACTTAAGCCAATTCAAAAAACTAAACACGCAAATACAATCAAATAAAATAAAGTATTTAATTTTCAAAATTTTGTGGTTACGTTTTATTATTTTTTGTATTGAAAATATATTTTCTCGATTTCATTTCCTTCATGTTAAATATTTCACATGAAATTTGGGTGGGTAGGTCTACAGAATATACCATCTGGCTGGTAACATCCAGTCGGCTCTCAAAAACAAAGAAATTGTACTATGTGCCTTTCTAGATATAGAAGGAGCCTTTGATAATACTTCTAACGAGGCTGTGAAGAAGTCTTTACATAAAAAAGGAAATGATATGAGAATTGTTGGGTTAAAACCCCAGCTTTTCCCAGCCAGGCTCCTACATACCATGAGTGCGCGCGTTGCTTTGTTTATAGTTACCTCTGCATGTCTTCTCCAGAGAAGCTTTGAATCTAGTGTAAGTCCCAGATACTTTACTTCTCCTTTGAAAGGAATTTTAGTGCCATCCATTCTCATTTTTCGGAGGTTTGACAGGCTTCTTTTGTTAGTAAAAGGTACTATGGTGGTTTTCGCTGGGTTGATACTTAATCCCACTGTGTTGCACCACTCCTTTGTTACTGACAGCCCATTTTGTATCAGGTTACAGAGTGTATCCTCGAACTTCCCTCTTGCTATTAAGGCGATGTCGTCTGCGTAACCCTGACATTTTATGCCATTCTCGGTAAGCATCGTTAATTCGTCCACAACAAGACTCCACAGCAGTGGAGAAAGGACTCCGCCTTGTGGGCAGCCTTTTGTTGTTTTGATTCTTATAGTGGTGTTACCCACTTTTATTTCTGCAGTTCTAGTACTTAGCATTTGGCATATCCATCTGCTGAGCATATCATTTAAGGATGATTCTTATAGTGGTGTAACCCACTTTTATTTCTGCAGTTCTAGTACTTAGCATTTGGCATATCCATCTGCTGAGCATATCATTTAAGGAAACTCGGATATTTATTCGAGCTCAGCCAACTCGGTAAACCAATATCTAACCTGGTTTGCAGTGCTGGAATGTTGAAAAACTGCTCTCTTGTGAATGAGCTCTGCAAAATCCCTGGGAAATTTATGCAAACGTCAAATTAATTTTTTTTAAGTACACATAAACAAAACGAAACATTAAATTGAGCAAGTGTAAGTAAAATTGCTTTACGCAAATTTTTCATTAATTTAAGCATTTAAACATGATTTTTATTTCAGAAATCATGAGAAACAGCGTAGAAAGTGGTCTCGTGAGGAGACAAATGGATTTTTGAGATGCTACCTGGCTCGGAAAGCGGAATTTGTGCATCCGAAAAAAAGAGGTTGGCCTACGCGAACGTGCTAGAGGACATGGTGTCGCTGGAAGTTTAAGAAATATATGTTAAGAAATATATGTTTAAACGAATTAAATTAATAAGCTCCATTTCCAGGATTCAGAGAGAACACTGCTATGCTTGGTATCCAAGATGAGAAGCCTTCTGCAAGCATATAAAACAGCACGAGACGACAACCGCAACACTGGTGCCAGTCCTTGCTTTGCTTCATATATGGAGCTAATGGACGAAATTTTTGGCACCAGTCCAATAATTTCCAAAGACCACATGCTTCACGTAGGCTACAGTTCATTTAACACAGTGTCGCTAAATATGGACATTCCACCACCACCATTATCGCCGACAACGACCTGGCCACACCTATCACCTTCGCTGGTGTCATCATCTCTCCATTCGCCTCCATCTTCTTCAGAAAAAGTAGAGCGGAGAAAACGTTCCGCTTGAGAGCTATACTATGAAAAAAATTAGAGCTCAGAAAGTCCAGCGCCGAAAAAAAAAATAAATTAAGGAGCAAAGCCCTCGAAGAATTGCGAGATATGCTGAAGGAGAAGTGGCAAAAGGACAGGTTCTCGAAAACAAGAAAGTGGCATTGCTTGAAAAAATAGCAAACCGCCAATAATCTTGTATTTCTTTAATGGCCCACTAAAGTTTTTTAATCGAAATAAAGTATAAGAAGTGTTATTTTTAAGTAACTGTTTACTTTAGATAATTCTTTGTATTAGTGAGCTTAGTCAAGTACCTGAAATATGTGAGTGACCACGATTTTCGGTGCTTCCAAAAGGTGCTTAATTTTATTTAAATTAGCTGCTTTGTCGGTAAAAACCACTCATCACCAGCATCATCGTGATGAATATAATTTACGTGGTAATTCCACGTGAGATGCTCTGGTATCAGCGATAACACGCGCAGCAGCTGAGAGTAATCAACAACAATTTGTTAACAATTCGTTTCTGTTTAAACAATGATTCTCAGCTACGTCCAGCTAAGATACTTCCCAACTACAATGAAACTTATAACGCAATTCAAACGAAATAAGCAATATTTATGTGAAATATTTTAAAAGTGTAAAGGCCAAAACTATTTCACAATAAAGAATTATAAAAATTAATAACAATAACGTGAAGCGGTTGTGCCAATATTAGCTCACTTCGTCATTTTATCCGTTAACAAGCATTTGTGTTTTTGAAATTTTGGAAGAATTAAGAAACGAATGGTCTACGTCAGCGTCTGGCACAACACAGTTTATTATGGGTGGAGGGAAAGTGGAAGACTCGATGATGTTTGGCATAATGACCACTGTTGTGGAGCGTCAGCAAAACAACAAAAACGACATGAATACTTAGTAAAATAGTTGCGAAGCGTAGCGTGATATATTTCTTCTACTTTTATTATAGCGCCGCACAGTGGTCCCAAATGTACTTTTGCGTCTCAAAAATCTGTAACTTTTTGTCTTTTGGTATAATTAAGCTCTTGGTATAATAATATATTTTCTATGATATTCAATAAATCGTTTGAACAATTTTTTTTTTTTCAAAATCCATGTTGTTTTTTTAGCACAAAAATTTTATTTAAAGTTAAGATATATCGTCGCTCGCGTGATAAACTGTCGTAACACACATTTTTAAAATTTTTCAGGGCAACGTTTTTTTGTTTCGGTCACTGTTTCACCAATTATTTTGGCCACTTGACCACTTTAAAATCAAACTTTTTAAATATTTTGGGTACGTTATTGTAGTATTTGGATTTGTGTAAAAAAGAATTTAGCCAAGTATTTCCTAGAAACTGTAGTAACTAATTAAACACGAACGTTGGTTTGTGAAAATTTTATTTTTGCTTTTTAAGAATTTTTAGACGTCGTAAGCCACATTTTTTATATGAAAAATTAATTGAAGCAATAACAATATGTTTTTTATTTAATATTGCTTTTAATATATATATATTAAATTTTATTTAAGAAACAAAAACAGGTGCCAAAAATTCACATTGCAAACAATTAAATTAATGTAGGTTCATAATGTAATATAAAATAAAGTAGATTTAATAATAAATGCAAACAAATGGCTATGCATTAAGAAATGAAAGTGACAAAAGGAAAAAGAAAATAAGGAAGTTCATGATCTTGTTGCATCGTTGCAAACGGAAAATTAGCAGCTTTTACAAAAACAAAAAGCATTCATATGCATTTGCAACATTTACGCATATACTAAACAAAAGGCTGTTGCATATGCAAATCTAATCGTATTGCATAACATTATGGTAAACGAATATCTTAATTTTGTATTAAACACAGCCATTGATACTTTCTGAACAGTTGTTTTTATTTTTTAAACTTTTAGCGGCAAAAACTTTAATTTATAATAAAAAAATGTACTAAATAAATGGAGGAAAAATACCAACAAAAAAAAAAAACAGAGGAAGAGAAGAGGCTTTTATTTACTCGTACAATATTGCATTCAACTATCTAAATAATTTTAAAAATTGATGCTCAAAACAATTTAAACAAAAAACAGTTATTGCAAAATCATTTGCAACATCATAATATTAAAAGTGTGCTCACTATCATCTACACTTGCAAAAGTGAAATTGCAACAATGCAACAAGATCGTGAACATCCAAAAAATTTCCACCTTGTTTTTATAACTTCTTTTTTGGAACCTTTGGTGCAAAGTCCTCCAGGCGAGCTGAGAAAAATTCAGAAGCGATTTTTGAACTGATGGCGGTTCATGAGCATCACAGGTTACGTCACCCATAAAATGATTCACATGACATGTGCAGCAGGAACTAAACACTTTCACTCTTCATCCAAACACTTCGCAAAATTGAGCAAAGAACGTGATGCACGGGATTTCTCCCTCTCGCCAACATTTATGAAGGGTTCGTGGTCTGATGATCTGTCTGATAATAGCTGGTTGTCATTTTCTATCATGTCTTTATTTTCAAAAATCACACTAATTCAAATCATAATAAACTAAATGCGAATCTGTTCTTACCTTTATATATAATAAAAAATATTAACAGCCGCTAACCTATATAAATAAATATAAATCTCTAAAAAAATTCCAACCAATATGCAATACAAATAAAGTGCACTAAGAACTTAAAAAAAAAAGTATTGAAAATGCCAATTTGACTAAATCATTGAAATAATTGCAGTAGTTAGCTATAGTGCTTTTCAATCTGTAAACATAACTGAGGTTACATTCTATCAAAATCACAAGCTTTTTGGCTCCCAAAAGCATATATTTCTAAAATTTGTGGGCTACTGCTGTTTGCGAAATTTTTTTTTAAATACTTTGTTGGTTACGACCTTTAGACATTTGCGTTTTCTGCTTAACTATGACAAGTATGACCATAACACTTTGAGGAAAAGTGAGGATTTGCATAAGAAGTGTTATAGTGGTATTAATTCAATTTTAGGAAAAGTGTGGGTTACGGCAGTTTGTCACGCGAGCGACTATATGTGATTATGGCTTGACTTGCGCGTTTTAAAATTCTTTAACTTTCTTGTCTCTTGCAATAATTAAGCCATATTAAAAATTGGCTTAATTAAAGCCATATTAAATAAATAATTTAAAAAAGTTTTTTTCAAAATCCATTTTAGTTTTTAGTACCAAAATTTTGTTTTAAGTTTAAAAAAATACGATTTTGGCTTTAAAAAATTTGTAACCTTTTTACTTTCTTGAAATATTTAAGACCAATTTGGAATGTATGTTTTTTGATATTCAGTAAGTCACTTGAAATCATTTTTTTCCAACTTCATTTTAGTTTTTAGTACTAATTTATTTAAGTTCAAACAATACGATTCTGCATTTAAAAATTGTGGAACTTTTTTGTCTCTTGCAATAAAGAAGCCAAATTTAAAATAGTATATTAAATATACCTTAAATATTTAGTTTATCATTCGACAACATTTTTTAAAATCCACATTAACTCAAAGTTAGTTTTTTTTAATTGAATTTAGTTTTTATTTTTTAAAATAGTATAGAATGAATTAAAAATACATAGGTACACACGAAATTACAGTGAAAGCAAAATTATTATTCCTGTAGCAGCTGTAAAGCTTCTTCACAAAGCTCTTTTGAATCTACTGTCTGTTGTTTTCTTACACTTGATATGAGTCGATCTGACGTCAATAATAGGCGATTAAGGACATCTTCATTTGTTGCCTTTCTTGAACATTTTCTAGAATGTGACATCCTTATATATTTGTAATCTTTATTACGTGCTTCTTGGGCATATTCAGATATAAAACAGAAATCATATGTTATAGATTTATATGAAAGGCAAGAAATATATAAAAAAATTAAAGAAATAGTTGAATTGTGCAAAGTTACTATAAAAACCCCAAAAACACAAGTTGATATTATGTGATGAGTAAGAATGGGCAGCAAGCAAGGCCCCCTTTTGCATTCCTACGCCACTGGTTTTTTCTAGACAAACATGTTTTTGAGAAACATGCAGATTTTAACGGAACTAACAATTGCGACTGCATCAACAGAGTTTAATAGAAGAAAAATATAAAGTTTATGGGATATTTTTTTGCTATGCACCTACGTTATGAAAATTTAAATTTCTCAAACTAAGGAACCAAATGCACCATGAAAGAAAACAGCACAAGACCGCGCAACTATTTTAACCTTAATCAAAGATTAAAAAAAAAGTAAAAGCAGGTTGGTAAAAAGTATTCAATTATTATATAAAACAATTTTTGTTCTCTTTTTTATTAATTAAAAACGCTTAAACTTCAAGCTTTTTAACGGTTTTTAATACTTGTATGATCTATGAAAAACAATTCGATTAAAAACGTTCTTCATTTCGCTGCTTATAGGACTGTGTCTTGAGAACACTTTAGCAAACCATATAAATGAATCGTGTCAATTTTTTTATAAAATTTTCATTGCAGTACAAAATTTGACCTTTTCTTAGACTATTTTCATAATGAGCCTGTATCAAGAGAAATTTTGAAAAAATCATTTATAAGACGCAAACGTCCATTTGGGCCCACTGTGCGCCGTCAAAATGGACAGAAGCGTAAAAATTTTAATATAAACATGCAGGCTGACTGGCAGGCTGTTTAAATGTGTGTCCGTTCACCCATAATCCATTATCCATTAGTACGTCTTTCAATTACCAACCGTCCGTCCGTTCGTCCGTTCGTCCGTCTCTTCGTAAATCAGTCAGCAGATGAAAAATATTTTCGTAACACTTTACGACAGCTCTGTACAAAAGTGTTGCAAATAATTTTTCCAGAATTTATTAGCCAAGCAGCAGTTTGGTTAAGAAGCTTTATTGAGTGTGAGTGTGTGCGTGTTTATCTGTGTGCAATTACCACACAGAACACACGTTTGCAGGCATGGGCACGCAGTTGCATGGCTAGACTGAAATTGGCATGGCTCAGATAATTTAAGATGATGGTGATTCTTTTCTCTTGGTTTCTAAAAATAGAACTGCGAAAATGTTTATAGTTATATGATCTCTTTGCGTGTCAAAATTTCAAGAAAGTATGTGAATTTTTTCTAACAAGAGCGTGAAATGTTAAGTTTATTTTTTGATAGTGGGTTTTTTTTTTGGTCAGGTTGGCAGGCAGCACTAGTATTATTAGGAATGATTTATGTTGGAAAAGAATGCGTGTTTAGAAAACTTTGTGTAAAATAACACAGTATGACGAAATCGACCAAAGAGATTGCGAATGTCGCTTCAAATACATTTTTAACAAGGCGAACGATTTTACCAAATTATTAAGGCAATAAAAAGAACAAGAATATGCAGTGATTTGTTGCTGATATGCGTTGGTTTTTGACACCAAATTAAACATGGTGACTTCACACAAGCATACACGTACACTTTCATATAAAAATAATCACCTTTAAAAATAAAACAAGTGTTAATTTGTTCCAAAGAAACATGTTGCTTATCTTATTAGCTTACCAACGAGATAAAGATGGTCAGAATCGGTAAAGATTTGTGATGAAAAAAACGTTGAAATTGTAGCCATTTAGCGAAAACTCAACCGGTGTTGATACTTTTTAACAAAACTGCAACCATCGAGTAAGTAGTTCAGATTAAACATAAATTTGTAAAATTTGATGACGTTCTAAATTTTGTGGAATTTAAAGAGATTTGACTGGTTTCATAAGTCACTTTGTGTGGGAGGTAGACTTGATTTCCATTAAATTTGTAAAAATTTCATACTCAAAGTATATATTGAGCAAGGGTTGAAGATTATGTGTACAATTTCAAGTTATGAGATTGTTTTTTTGTGGAATTTAAAGAGATTTTAGCGTTTTGGTAAAGTAACTTTGTATGGGAGGTAGAAGTGATTGAGAGGTCAGACCAAATGCGATGAACTCGCAACATATCTCTCTTTAAGAATTTCTATAAAGTTTGGTGGTGCTTTTTTTATCAGTGGTAAAAAAAGTTACAACAAATTTATAAATGCTTATTCCTTACAGTGACGTCCGTAGCCTAGTGGGTAGAGTGCGTGGCCCCGCCGCGGTAGCCGGGTTCAATTCCAGCTCAGACAGAATGTTTTTTCAAATGAATTAATTTTTCTGTTCGGTTGCCACCTCTCTGCAGACAATGGCAAACTTCAGAGAGTATAAACTGCCATGAAAAGCTTCTTGAGAACAGAAGCCGTTCGGAGTCGACAGTTAACTCGTAGGTCCAGTTCTCGATCATCTGTGTTCAAACATTTAATAACACGCACAACACAATTGATCAATAGAAGCTCGGTCGAAGTCCTTTCTAGGGCTGAAATGGCCAACTTATTTTTTTTTATTTCTCACACTACCAACCTTTCAATTAGAAATTTAAAAAAAATAAATAAAAGGTAAGCAATTGCATTTGCTGATATTTCCCCGGGATTGCTTCGTTCGTAGAAAATAGAAAATTGTCATAAAAAAATAAAAGTGCTTAAAACTTCTTAGGTTTTTCTGCTTAATGCTTAGTGTATTTATTGCCTTTGCTGTCTCTAATCAAAGCCAAAAACTACAACTTAAAATCAAGAATATGATCTAATTGAGAAATCTAATTAGGGTTTCTTCTTAATAGTACAAAAAAACGGATAATATTGCAATAGAGAAATCTTATTTAAACTGATCAACATGGCATAATAACATTTGTTATTGAAAAAATGAAATGATGTGAACATTTTTTAACACTCATATCCTCTCACTCACTCATCTCACTTAAGTGTAAGTAGAATACACTTAAATCTAAGAAGAAAATATTTTGATCTGACAATCTTATTATCTCACTCAATGATCTCACTAAAGCTTAAGAAGAGACCACTTAAAACTAAAAAAATGTCTTATCCTTATTTTAATGAATACATGTATACAAACTATACTGCCGTCCTAAGAAAGAAACTCACAAACGCCAAAATTCCAAAATGTAGAAAAAGGCAGATTCGAAAACGAGAATGAGTTTCTGATTTTTGTGTTAAGCTAAGATTACCCATTTTTAACTCTAAATGACTGAAAAATTTAAGTTAAGTGGTCACTTCTAGTGTATTTCTTAGAAAGATAAAAAACGTATAAGCTAAATGTCTCAAAACTACTCAAATTGAGATATGACTTTTTTACTTAGGAGGGTAGTAAAGTTTTGGCTTTCAGTAGTAGTCGTGGTCGTGGTTGTGAAGTTAATACATTCTTGAAGAATACATATTATAAAGAAGTTTTATGTAGAAATAAAACAAACAAAAAAAAAAAACAACAATGGATATATGGTTCCAGAGCTTGTTTTTGACGAGACTGAAATTTTAAAACTTAAGTCAGTTCAGGGACTTGTGATGAAATGTAAAATGAGGATGTATCAATTTCTTTGATGGTCTCGACAAAGCCGGATACTTTGATGATAAAGTAAAGTTTAAAGTTTAGTGGCTTGAAAGAATGGAGGAAAAAAAATTGTGTAAGTTTATAAAAATTTATGTAACGAAAAAAACTCGCTATCCAACTAAAGTTGTAATATAGCATTATGTAAATTAGGGTAAGGAAAAATAGGTACATATATGTTTTTTTTAATACATATGAATCTATACTCTATTTTTCTTAGTTTTACAAATTATATTTTTACATATTCCTATATTATGACCCAACAAATTATAATAAAATCTAAAAAAAAAATTTATTTTCCTTAAATTTGTAGCCAAGAAAGTATTTTTTCAGGTAAAAGGCTTCACTTATTAAATTTCAAAAATAAATGTTATCAAATCAATAAGATTTCCTTATTAATTTCCAAAAATAATTCTAAATAAATCTATAAGATTTTCTTAGTGAATCTTATTCAATTAATAAGATATCCTTATTAAATTTTAAAAAAATCTAATTGTATCAATAACATTTTCTAATATAGTATCAAGAAAATAACTTTTTAAATAAATATTTTTTTTCTAAGTAATAAAAAAGTCTTTTCAACAAGTCTTTTTAATAGTTTTATAAAGTTTTCTAAAAAAAAAATAAAATTCGTCTTGAAACTATCATCCCTATTCTTGAATCTGCGTCGAATAAATATCGTCGTCGAGAGCTTGCTTTCACCACTGAATTGTCGTCGAAGATCACTGCGGCGATCAAAAATTTAAATATTTATTTGACGACGTTTGCTCAACAATTGACATGAACAATCACTGTAGATCTCAACGTCGAAATTTAAAGTTTCCAGAATACAACAATTTTGTTTCGACGTCGTTTTGAGAGCGAGCGCGGGTTCAAGAATAAGGGCGTATATGATTTTACTAAAAAAAAATTTCATTAAAGCTTGTCTACAGTACAGCAGTGAAACTTCTTAAAATTAATAAAAAGAGAGATTTTGGTAAAAGAGACAGAGAAAAAGAGAGAGAGAGAGAGCATCTCAAAAGAAATACAATACAAAATTTGCACAAAAAATATTCTGTTTAATTAATATTTACACTGTCAATGGTTGGTGCTGCAATTCGTAATACATTCTCAATGTTTAGGATATGTCGTTGCATGGTGCAAAAATAGGAAATATGATATCCTTACACTGGCGCAACAACAAAATACAACCAAAAACAAACCGTACAATATTTCGTTGGCAGAGAAGGAGCAGTACTCAGAGAGATAGGGAGATACTCAAAATGCATTCGGATCGAGCGCCTTTGCAATAAACTGACTCAATGCACTCATTGAAAACGGCTCGAAGTGGTTCAGGTAACGCCGCTCTTGGATATGAGAATGTACTTATACCCGAAAAAATGCTATATACATATTATTGAGCATGGATAGAGTTGAGAACAGCACGACACTCGGTTATGATTTGAGTATCCGAATTCTGTCGGATACTCATTGCAGTTCTCTGGTGTGTGTGGCCTTTTATGTTTTATTTTCTTTGTTTCTTGCTTTTTGCCACCAAACGCAGTTCAATTGAATTATATTGCAGTACAAATAACGTATTCTATTCTGCAATTTTTCCAATCTTGATATAAAATTACCTTGCCTTGAAATAGTGTCTATGGCATGGCCCTCTCGTCAAATTATCTTTCAATATGGATCAGTTTCAATATTTCAACCGAATGTAAAAGCCTGGCTTCGGTCCGAAAACATTTGTTTGCTGAAATGGCCGACTCAAAGTCCTGACCTCAATCCAATAGAGAATCTATGGAATGATGTGAAGGTCAAAATAGGACAAGTAAATTTTAGTAATATCAATGGTTTATGGAGTGGTATTCAAAAAGCTTGGCATTCTATCTCACAGAAGAGATGCCCAATTTTAATTGAAAGTATGAGCCGGAGATGCCATGAGGTTGTACAAAATAAAGGATACAGTACCATGTATTAATAAGGTAAAAATAAAAATTACTTAAGGGGCAGTAATGAACTGACATTTTACATATTCTTTCCAGATTAATGCTAAGTGTGCTATTTGGTTTTCTAGTCAATTATTGAAACATATAGAGACTTTTAATTTTCTGTAAGAACTTAAGGTACAAAGTGAATAATTTTTTATATTTAATTATATATTATATATTGTAATTCCAATAAAATGAATGCAAGCCCAAAATCTGACTAGCGTGCTATTTCTTTTTCCATGGCTGTATTTACTATTGGCCATATAATATAGAGAACAACGGTATGTGACGGGAATATGAGGTGTACTTTGCAACTGGCGTGCCGACGTGAGGTACCGCGCGAGTTTATTTAATTTTTTTTTTAAAAGTAACAATCATTTCTCCGTCGATAAAAAAGCATTTTCTTTGTAAACTTTGACGTAGAATACGATGGTTATATTTAAAACACGCTAAGTGGTGGGTAAGATTGTTAAAAATTTATTTCAACATTAAAATTGTTTATAACAATATATAATTTTTATAAATTTTTTTGAAACTATTTTTTTCTTGAAATTCTTCAAAATGAAAAAAAAAATTTTGTTGGTCACAATGGTTTTCGGTTTGTAAAAGAATGACCCATATACAAGAATAATCAACAATTTTTCATTGAAAAAAAAGTTAAAAGCGATGCACCATTTCAAATAATTAATTATAAGAACTTTAATTAAAGTATCTAAGTTTATTGAGTTGTAAACTAATCAACTCACGCCACACTATTTTGCAAGTGGTTGTAGTTATTATGAAAAATTTAGCTCCTTATAAAACCAACATGTTTGTTTGTAATGGTTTAAAGAGTGCCTTTCAAATACTTTAGTAACCTTTGTTAATTTCATCAAGTCAACACAGCACACATCTTAGATACATACGAAAGTATAATGGAATGAAAGGAACAACTTGATCTAGGGGTTGTTTTTAGTTATTAAAATAGTTTTGGTCACATCATTTTCTTACGGTGGACAGACATGAGGGGATGTTGCGAGGCAAGACAATTTTTGCTTAATGAGGACCGTTTAGTTTTAAGTATTTAATAAATATATATGAAGACTCTTTGCGAAGATGATGTGTTAAAAAGTTCAAGTTTGAATGCATGAAAAAAGAGATTAACAAAATAGTATGAATTACTGTAGTTTTTTACGATGCAACAACACGTATTTGTAGAGAGGTCCAAAAGTTGGACCAGATTTAACATATTTTCACAATAAATGGAAACTTTTAAAGAAAAAACACGATATAAAAGCCAAAAACAGATTTTTTGAAAATTTCAAGATATGACTTTTGCATACAATTAGAACAATGCAAACTTTTCATGAACAAAAAAAAAAAAGTTAAAAGTCTGTCAAAAGTAAGAAGAAGTGCACGCGGTATTGTTTGTGGCAAAAATCGCTAAACTTCTATTTCCTCAATGACTGCTAAACATAAAAGTTTGTAAAACATTTGTATAAAAGAAATTTTTAAGAGAAAATATAAAAAAAAAATCATCAAAAACACAGACGCAATAGTTCAAAAACCGGAAGGAAGTGATGAAAATTGCAGGAAGAGAAATGCGTGCTGAAAGGAGCTGCTATAGAATTCATGCACAGAGAAATAAATTGTCGATATAAATATGATAATAAAAAAAAACAAAAAAAAAACAAATGTGAAAACAGTGACGAAATGTGTAAAAGATTCGACGAATTTTACGTTTAAAATAAAACTTACAACAAATTTTGTCAAAGTAACAACAAATATTTTTTAAAATATATGAAATTATAACATTTCTCAGAATGAAAAGTTAACAAATTTGTAATCATCTTTTCGTTACTTTTTTATTTTATTTGTCAGGTTAAAAAGTAAACGTTTTGCGTCATTTTCGAATTAAAGTTGTCCTTTTTATTGATTTTGTTTTTGATCCTTGTTTTTAAGGCACACTATATCATGAAGAAAAATTAAAACAGTTCTCTATCTAAAAGGTAAAAGGGCTTTTATGCATTTAAGCTCATGGCGGGGAAAGCAATTTGAAAATTTTGTTTTGTTTGAGCTCCATACAAAAATGTTCAGAAAATATCTCATAAAGTAGACAGGAATTGCATTTTAAGGGTGGGGACAAGTGCATTTTGTAGAGCTAAGAAAAATATATCATATAATTGGAATAACTCGAAAAACGGCTTAAATGACTTAAGCCCTTTTACTTCTTAGGTCGAGAGTTGTAAATTCGGCACTTTAAAAATAAAGAAATAATTCGTTTTTAAGTCGAAAAATAAAACATTTTGATCATTAACGAGTAAAAAAGGAATAATAAATAAAATATTTTTATTTTTCATTTTCAATACATTCACAAGGACGTAACGCTGATTGTATATTTTTTGCGACATAATAAATAGTTCTAGTTCCCTTTTTTCTACTAAAACTAAATGAAATATAGTAAATACAATAAATAAAACTATAAAACAAAATGATTGACAGATTCGAAACCGTTAATACAAGTATGCAGCATGTATTATACAGTTGCGGTCAAAATAATAGCAGTGCTTTTATATTCAGATATGTTTGGATAAATAATATCAGTCTACAAATTTCGGATCCGGTAAACCCATTATCATTTCTCTATGTACTTTCAACACTGGTTCCAAATCTGTACTCAGTTTCCTGCTATATTGCAAAATTTTCATGACAAGGTGTTTTACGTTTTTGCCACGTGTTTAGTATTATTGGTCTAGAATCTTAGCTACTCACCATAAAATAGAAAATAATATTTTGTATTATAGAAAAAATATCAAATTTTCCATCAATATATCAACAACTTTAGTGTCATGTGCTATAGCGGAGTTAAAATTTTCAGACTATCCAACGGAATATCAACAAATTTTGTATCTTTTGTTTTAGGAGAGCTGATATTGCCCAAAGTTAGAATTTAGATAAAAACTGTTGATTAAGTGTATTTTTACATGAAAAAAAGACATTTTAAATTTGGACGATTATAGCTCCGCTAAAACAAAAGATACAAAATTTGTTGATATTTCGTTGAATAATCTCAAAATTTTTGCTCCGCTATCGCACTTGACACGATAGTGGTTGATATATTGATTAAAAAGTTGATATTTTTTCCAAATAACAAAATATAATTTTTTACTTTATGGTGAGTAGTTCAGATTCTAGATCAATAATACGAAACACGTGCCAAAAACGTAAAACACCCTGTATCTTGAAAATTTTACAATACAGGAGGAAACTGAGTACAGATTTGAAACCAGCGTTGAAAGCACATATAGGAATGGTAATGGGTTTACCGGATCCGAAATTGTTAGACAAGTATCATTTATCCAAACATGTCTGAATATAAGAGTACTGCTATTATTTTGACCGCAGCTGTATATCTCATGTATCTCATTTACCAATGAATATTTGTTCTACATATTGAATTATATATTTGATTAAGGAATTGAAAAATTCAATACGTCGTCTACTGTAAAAAAGTTAGTTTGTTGTTTGATGATGTTTATAAAAAAATCGATATGGTTTTTTCATTGCATATTACCTAATTAGATGCAATTTTATTCCTGAAATTGAAAAAAAAATTTACGCTATTAATCTGGATGTGACACGCCCACCTAATCAAAAGTAAGAGTAAGCTATGTAAAACGATTTAGTTACGGTTTTGTAAGAGCAAAAGTTGTATTTTAAGTTCTTTCAAGAAGATTTTCATCACATTGACTTTACTACTTTGCTCAAATGTAAAACTTATTTTTTTTTTGTAGAATTGTTTTTGACATGTGTGTCAGTTTTTATGCCTTATGTTCAGGTATTTTTCGTTTTTGTGAACACCAAAAAAAACAGTTTTTCGATTCGACTTTCATCTCTTCGATCGCTTCAAAACGGTGTTTTCGGGGCGGTCCGCAGTGATGCGAAAAGGCTTGCTAGAGCGAATTTATTCGAAATTGAATTTATCCATTCTGAGCATGTAAAACTTTTAAAAAATATTTATTGATTTCCGAAAAATTTTTTTACTTACCTCCGCTTTCTACAAAAATTAAAAATTTTCTTGAAAGTTGGCCCAAAAATGATAAATTTAATTTTTGTTCATGAATTTTGTAGTAAAGTAATACTTAATTAAAATTTTCAAATATTTCCCCATATCCAATAAAGTTAAAATCCATTTTATTCTTAATTAAGATATGTTCTTTTGAAATAAGATAAATTCAATAATGTATCTTTTAAAATGATGGCGCTATAAAACGCCAAGGATATACATTAATGAGAAAAAACGGAAAATTTGGTAATATATTTTGGAAAATAAAAAAAGGACCACTTTATATTAGCTAATTTTTTTTATATAATAGCTATTATATCTACTAATAGATATTATATCTGTGTCAGGTGCGCAACTTTTTTTAAAATTTTTTGTTCTAATTTATACGATGGTCCTACAGATGCCAGTATAAACAAGGCTCTGACCGTTTCGTATGAAAGCTATTGAGTTTGTGGTCGATGAGACTGTATGTGGGGGTTTAATATTCTCAACACGTCAGTCTATATTTTCAAACAGAAAAAAATGTCAATGCATATAAAATAATCAAAAGAATATTTTAGTGGTGTTTTTTTTTATTGTTAAAACGCACAAATTGGTGAGACATTTGGTAAGATAACAAAAAAAAAAACCGGACCACCACAAATTTTAATCAAACTTTTTTTTTAATTAATCACTATTATGTCTACTTCCCAAAAAAAAAAGTGCTTCAAAAAGAATGTAGAGTGGAATTGAAAGTCTTGAATTCTATCCCTTCCACTTTCATACCCAGAAGCATTCTTTTAACATATGCATGTCCTTTTCTAAACTATCCTTTTTCGCGTTTTTTTGAGGTTTGAAAAATCCCACGAAAAATGAAAAAATACATCAAAAAAATAAATGAAATTAAATGCTATTTGAATGTCTTTGAGAAGTGGTTTGTGAGAATGCTTCTTGAAAGCACTTTTTGATAAGGCTTAGAAGAAGCACAATAGGATCTACAGAATGCCTTCTGGAAGCAGTGTCCCTAAGAATGCATGTCATATTTGTAACAAAAATTTTGCTCTTATTTAAACTCTAAAAGTGCTAAGGTGCGCAAACTTTCGGTTGCCTTGTTTTTGAACTTTTTTGATGGTAATAAAAATGTTACTTAATTTAATTTTCAAACCAGGTTTCGAGTGTTTTTTATAGTTGTGACATTGAGAAATTGATGTAAGAATAATTTGATGTCTAATTTGATGACTTATTCGCTTAACTTAAAGTGATAAAATTAATTTTTGTGGAATTTAAAGAAATTTACCGTTTTTATAAAGTAATTTTGTATGGGAGGTAGACGTGGTTTTCATCCGATTTTGCTCTTTTTCAAACTCAAAGTGTGTAGTTAAGATGTAAGCCCTTTCGCTGAATTTGGAGTGATTAAATTATTTTTTTGTGGAATTTAAAAGATTTCACCGTTTTTATAAAGTCATTTTGTATGGGAGGTAAACGTGATTTTCATCCGATTTGGCTCTTTTCAAACTCAAAGTGTGTTATTAAGATGTAAGCTCATTTGCTGAATTTAAAGTTATGAAAAATATTTTTTGTGGAATTTAAAGAGATTTTACCGTTTTTATAAAGTCACTTTGTATGGGAGGTATGCGTGGTTTTCATACGATTGGGTTAATTTTAAAACTCAAAGTGCATAATTAATATGTAAGCTTATTTGCAAAATTTAAAGTGATTTAATTAATTTTTATTAATTACTTGTTTAATCCCACCGAAAGATATAGCACAAAATGTGTTTTAGTTGTATGGAAGCTGCCACGCCCACTTTTCCAATCGAACCGACATTTTTTTAAATTTTTGGGAAATCACATAGTAGACGTCTATGTTTGATTTCGTTATAGTTATCGTTACCAGCAAAAAAGCGCTTCCAAAAGAAGATGAGGTGGAAGGGAAAGTCTAGCATTCTATCCCTTCCACTTTCATACCAAGAAGGCATTCTTTTAACATATGCATGTCATTGAGAGGAACGCTTTCCTTAGTCTTCTCTAGAAGTCCTTCCAGAATTCTTTCAATGGACGATTTCTTTGAGCCATTCAATGAAAGGATTCTAGTAGGTGTTTTCCAGGAGAACTTTAAGAAGGCATTCCATGGAATGAAATGGTTTTTGTGGATAGGGGGGTCAAAAAAATCCTACAGAAAATAACCCTTTTCCCGATTTTCTTGCGATTTTAGTGTTAGAAATGAGAAGTGGTTTTGTTTTATTGGGAGTTTAAAAAACCCAAAATATATTTTTTTTCTTTAATTGAATTTAAATGCTATTTGAATGTCTTCCAGATGTAGTTTATGATAATGCCTTTTGATAGCCCTTCTTGATAAGGCTAAAAAGAAGCATAATTGGTTCCATAGAATGTCTTCTAGAAGCAGTGTCCGTAAGAATGCATGTCACATTTGAATAAAAAATTTTGCTGAGAAGACGTGTCGCGTTGAGCGAGAAATTAAAAAAAATTATATAATAGAAAACAGCTATGCCATTTTGAACGTACCGGCCTAACGGAACGGAACGTACCGGCAT
This sequence comes from Dichetophora obliterata, assembly GCA_963920525.1. Classification (NCBI taxonomy): domain Eukaryota; kingdom Metazoa; phylum Arthropoda; class Insecta; order Diptera; family Sciomyzidae; genus Dichetophora; species Dichetophora obliterata. Next base: position 220,398,869 of record OY986435.1, on the reverse strand, counting down.
GGAGCATCACTGACGGATATGAAAAAACCTAATTTGGAAAAAAAAAGTTTGACTTGATTTCTGGCGGTGTTACAGAGTGCATAAAATACAAAAATTGAAAAAAATCTCAAACTCTTAACAGAATCTTAAATTTGAACTACCGTTAGAAAGGTAATTAATCGAACTTAAATCCAAAAATAATTTTGGTAAATTTTGGTGGTTTGGGGGCGGGAGAAAACTGTTGTATGCTCATTCAGTTTATTGACTTTGTATCAACTTAAATCTCCGAGCGACATGTGTTATTGTTGTTGTTAAAAAATAGGGATTTATTTAAGACGCAAAGAAACAAAAAACAAACCGAATGCTCAACAGTTTTTAAAATAAGGACTTCTCTAACTTACCTATACAGACTTTATTTGCGCTAAGAGATATTAGAATTTCCCCAAAAAGGGAATCACTTGCCTACTTATTTAAGAACAAAAAGTTTCAATACTACAACAACGCTTTCCAAGTTTCATAATCATTGCGTGTCTGGTTCATGTGAAATTATAATTGTTCTTAAAAAAGGGCGTGGCTCCCCGATTTCTCCTAAAATTTCGATTTCTATGCAATGACACCATAAGATATAGTTCATCATCATTGTGTGTCTGGTTCATGAGAAATTGTGGTTTGTACAAAAAGGGGCGTGGCTGCCCGATTCCTCCTTACATTTTGATTTCTATGCAATGACACTATAAGCTTAAGTTCATCATCATTGCGTGTCTGGTTCATGAGAAATTATAATTTGCCTAAAAAAGGGGCGTGGCTCCCCGATTCCTCCTATCATTTCGATTTCTATGCAATGACACCATAAGCTTAAGTTCATCATCATTGCGTGTCTGGTTCATGAGGAATTGTAGTTTTCCACAAAAAGGGGCGTGGCTGCCCGATTCCTTCTTACATTTCGATTGCTATGCAATGACACCATAAGCTACAGTTCATCATTATTGCGTGTCTGGTTCATGGGAAATTGTAAATTTCTACAAAAAGGGGCGTGGCTGCCCGATTCTTCTTACATTTCGATTTCTATGCAACGACACCATATAATAAAGTTCATCATCATTGCGTGTCTAGGTCATGAGAAATTGTAGTTTTCCACAAAAAAGGGCGTGACTGCCCGATTCCTCCTAACATTTAGATTTCTATGCAATGACACCATATACAAAATTTCAATAACACTGCATGTTTGGTTCATGAGATATTGTCATTTTCCTTAAATATGGGCGTAGCCCACCCACTTATTTCGAAAAGTTAGATTTCTAAGCAACGACACCATATACCGAATTTCATTACCACTGCGTGTCTGGTTCATGAGATATTGAAATTTCTCTCAAAAAGGGGCGTGGCCCGCCTAAATTATCATAATATGTAGATTTTCATGACATGGCCTCATATATCGGATTTCATTATCCTAGCATTCACAGTTTTCGATAGAGAGCAGCTGCTATTTATTTTTGCTAGAAAAAATAAATAGCAGCAAATAATAATTATTTCATGTCAGCAAAAAAAAACGGCAGAAAGTAATAGTTAAATTGTATGAAAAAAAATAAAAATCACAAAATAACTATTATATCGCATTTTTTGGAAAAAAGGCATAATAGTTGCGGTCCCTGTTATAGAAACTAAACATAGAAATCCACGACTTAATTGTGGAAAATATTGAATTTTAAGGACAAGAACCACAACCGAGGGCTTTAAATGCAACAAGGCAAGTTTTCTTCAAGGCAAGTTGAGTTTGATAGTGAGAAATGAGGACGGTACAGCTTCTCGAACCGGCGAATTTTCTTTTTTTATTCTTATTTGTCAATTTAAGATGGCTGCACATTGTTTGGTAAATATATTTATACATAAAAGTTGCGTATTGAAATACTAATTTCCAATTTTAAACGAACACTTGGAAAAAGCTTATTCAAATACTTATTTTCAATTGTAAAGAAACACTTGGAATAAGCTTATTTAAATACTAATGTCCAATTGTATAAAAACACTTGAATTAAGCTTATTCAAATACTAATTTCCAATTGTAAAGAAACACTTGGATTAAGCTTATAGTAAGGAAAATTTTTCCAAGGAATCGTTTTCGTTTATTCTACAATTACTTGTAAGTATTTTCCAATAGTAATCTAAAGCTTTTTCCAAGTTTGATGCTTACGGTTGCTAGTTTAAAGCTTATTCCAAGTTTGTTTGGCTGATTGGGTACCTTGAAGCTAGACGCCCTATTTTTCTACACCGGAACATTTACACACAAAAACCTTCATACTTTTTTGAAAAGAAAGAGTTCTGTAGGTCGAGCAGACACATGAACCTTATGATCCCTAGTTATAACTTCGTTAACTCCAGTAGATTGCTTTTCGTCAGTGGTAATCATTGCCTTATAGTATTAAAAGTATTTCCAATCATAATAAACTTAAACATTTAACTATTGAATACTTCTCTTAAGTTTCTCTATTTTTTACTTTTTTGCCTGTACTGTATCAATCTTTAATTACGCATCTGTATCCTATAATTAGGCTTGAGTAATTTTTTTGTTTTTACTATTTTTATTTTATTAATTCAAAATCAAAATAGTTTCTAATTAACTATTAGTTTTTTATTTAATTTTATGTTATTTTTGTGTATATTTATGTTGTTATTTCAAGGGTAATTTCGGCATGCAAAAGATTATATCTTATATGTCAAGAACTTTTGTTAAATAAATATCGTATTGTAAAATATGGCATAAGGTAATATGGCATTTTGACAGCGAAATTATTGTGATATTTCGAAAGCTTTAGATGTTCTCAGTACAATGTATTTTTGTATGAAAAGTCGTTAAAGTTGTCAAAGTACACAAACTTCAGCTCAACAAAAATGTCAAATGAGTGCTTTCATCTACGCAATGTTTCTTTAATGTTATGTTTTTTATAAATTTATGCTACAGTGCCTCAACATGCGTAATTAACAGCTGTTAAGAGCATGTTGACATTTTTGTCACTTAACAGAAGTGTTTTTTGAGTGTATATATGAATTAATGAGTCATAATTAATAGTTTTCAACATTTCAGTTTCTTCACTCATAAATGAAAGAAAAAACACGATAATAATGGCGCACCCTTCAAACCGATGCCATTAAACTCTTTAGGATACATAGAGCATACTTTAACTGTACTGTTACAACGATGATCACATGCTTACATCCATTAAAGCAAAAAACGAAAAAGGAAATGCAAGAGTTCAAAGTTTTCACCGAATTTCAGGAAATTGCTTTTGCAAAAGTAAAACCAGAAGTGCTTAAAATGGGCGACGATAAGGGGTGGTGGTATACTTTGGTTTAAATACTTTTCTGTGGTTTTATTTCCAAGTTGCCAACAAGCGGGTAAAATACGGTAACATTAAAAAAGTGCACACATGAGGAAAAGTAGAAGCAGATATGACGAAGAGAAGTGAAACGGAAAAAGAAGAAGTAAGAGTCGAGACGAATAAGCAAAAGAATTAAGTCGCTCGAACCAAAAAAAGCCAGACACCAATGAAAGTGCTGTTAGAAGAGAAGAAAAAGATGAAAACGGAAGAATTTCAACGCTAAAGGATGCACACAAGGATTCGTCGTTATTTGAATGAAATTGCTGTGAGTTTACCAGGAGGAAAATAAATAAAGCTAGAGAGAATCATAATCATCAGCAATATGAACAGAATAATGGCTATAGAAATGAGCACGCATACATAGCAATAATTTTTTGAATTTTTTTCATTTGTTTGTGTTTCTTTTGTTTTGTTTTTTTTTTTTGCTCATTCTCTTCTTTTTGTGGCAAACGTAATAAAGGCAGCAAATGAGGAACAACGAACATTTCAGTCGACTGAACACAAAAAAGTTAAATTACGAAGAATGTAAGGGTTGTTTCGCTTTAAAGTAGCTATTATTAATAATACAGCCGAATTATTGAGTGACTCATGGCGTTGTTAATGTAATAATTGTTGTTGGCATCGTGCTAACGGCATTTTACATTTGTAAAAATTTGCCAAAATTACCAGAATGTCGTTGTTCACACAATCATTTACAAAAAATATTATAGATATGCATATAACGCTTCGGTAAATTTTATCTCCAGAGACACGTTTTAAGTAACAAAATATGCTCCAACAGGATGACTGATGTTCCTTCCGGGACATGAACCCCATAGCGTATTTAATATTTTTCAGCAATTGATGGCAAACGTGTTATTTGATGTTAATGAGAGCGTGGATGTGAGTGTTTTTAATATTTTTCACATTGAGTTTGGTCTGAGGTTATTGATCTTAACAGATAATAGGTTATCTTCAGAAAGATCTGCAGATAATAAATAATGTAAACAAGAGATAACATTTTACAAAATTTTCTTATATTATTCTTTACTAAACTTTATCGTCTCTAAGATAATTAAAGAAAAAATATTCCAGTTACTGTAAGAAATCGTGCCATAACATTTACAAATATTTTTGATAATTAATTGTGATCTTTTCTTTCAATTATTAAACTATGTTGCTGTGCCTTCATCAAACTTACTTAATCTAAATAGCTCACAATTGAATCATTTAAAAATACAGTTTTCCATATATTATTCTTTTTGAATTTTATCTACTAACTAGTATCGCTTGTGGCCTAAATTCGACCAACCTTCTGAAATTTCAATAGTTTTTTCTATTTCTGAGGCATAAGGTCATGCATTAAGAAAATGTGCTGTAAGAAAAACATAAGTTTCAAATTATCGCAATAATTTGGATATAAAAACTTTTTAACAAAAAAAAAAAAAACCAACTTCAAAACCACTACAAAGAAAAAAATAATTCTAAATTACTTTTCACATTCATTCTTAATCAATTTTTTTTTTATTTATTTATATATATTATTAAATTGAAAATCTTATTACTAAAAATATTTTTCTATTTTGTATTGTTATCATAAATATATTAATTTATCCATGACTTTTATAAAATAAACGCTACGGCTTTAAAGGTTTTATATTCATGAAGAAATTAATATATTTATGATAATAATACAAAATAGAAAAACATTTATAGTAATAAGATTTCCAATTTAATAACATATATAAATAAATTCAAAAATTTGACGAAGAATGAATGTGAAAAGAAATTTAAAATTATTTTTTCCTTGGTAGTCGTTTTGAAGTTAGTTACACGCTCAGAAATCTTGGAATTAATTTTAATCCAATCGTTGGAATCATGCATTTTTTTATACTTTTTCTATTAGAATTCAAACTCTTCAAAATACTAGACATTTTTTAATAAAACCTGGAATAATTTTTAATACAGGTTGGATTAGTCTTTAAAAACAGCGTTCGGCTTGGTTCGGCTCTTATGCATGTTTATCATTTCTTTATACATGTGGCTTCATAGAGCAGTTGGTAGAGCCAAAAACTTATAACCTAAACGTACTGGGTTCGAATCCCACATGGTTCGTTAATTTTTTATTTTTGTAAAAAGTATTTTAATACAAGCATGTATTAAAATTAAGTCCCATGAGAGAATAAAAATCAATTGTAATATATAAAGTTGATTAAATTTTAATACAGTTTCGGTGTCGTCATATATACAATACAGAATTTATTAGAATTTAGTCCAAGATTTCTGAGCGTGCAGTATTTTTGTTAAAAATATTTTATTTCTTCCTTTTTAGAGATTATGATAACAATTATTCCCATTATTCCCATTCTTGTAACAAATTTTCGTACCTTAGTTTCAACACTAACTGAAAAACAGTACTTTTCTTACATTGTCACGCCCTTTTGTTCAGTAAGGCCTACTTTCTTGACCGTACATTTTCATAATTATGCCTACCCCTGTACTAAGTAATTTAAGTATCCTTGTGTCAATATTATTCGAGTTATGGCTTTTTTCTAATCCACGCCTTTTTCGAACAACGCCCACTTTTTTGACCGTAGTTTTTAATAATTGTTCCAACCCTTGTACCAATTTCCAGTGCCCTAGTGTCAATATTAACTGAGAAACAGTATTTTTCTTATATTGCCACGCTTTTTTGTTAAACAACGCCCACTTTCTTCACAGTAAATTTTCAAAACTATGCCTACTCCTGTACCTAATTTCAGTACCCTAGTGTCAATATTATTCGAGTTACAGAGTTTTTATTATATTGCCACGCCCTTTTTCGAATTACATCCCCTTTTTTGACCATCATTTGTAATAATTGTTCCTAACCTTGTATCAATTTCCAGTGCCCTAGTTTCAATATTAACTGAGAAACAGTTTTTTTCTTATATTGCCTTGCCCTTTTGTCTAACAACGCCCATTTTCTTTACAGTAAATTTTTTATAATTATGCCTACCCCTGTACCTAATTTCAGTATCCTAGTGTCAATATTATTCGAGTTACAGCGTTTTTCAAATACTGCCACGCCTTTTATGGAATAACACCCACTTTTTTAACATTACTTTTAATAATTTTAGTTCTCTAGTGTTAATTAATGTTAGTCGACATACAAAGTGTTTCTTATATTGCCACGCCCCTGTGTTGAATACCGCCCATTTAGACGGGCACCTCCGCGTCTAGTATCTCTATCTGTTGACAAAAAATTGTGGCAATCGGGCAAGTACTTTAGGAGTTATCAATGTACATACATTTAAAAAAAAAAAAACCAACTAACTTGAGAACCTCCTCCTTTTTGAAGTCGGTTAAAAAAAGTTGAAATTTTTTTAAAAAGATCTGTGAAAGCATTACCCACAAAACTTTCGTACACCGTTATTTTTCACAACCAGGGCTTTTCATATGAAAATACATTGTACTGAGAAAAGATATAGTTTTCAAGATATCACCATAACTTTGATGTCAAAATTAAGAGAATTTTTCAGAATTTACTATTTATAAAAAATTTCACAATCACAATATATATTCACACATGTTACATACAAAAAAGCTTATTGTAGGGTATTCGTAAGAGATAGCGAAAAATGTTTTTTGTACATTGTATTAATGTCGAAAATTTCCTCTTACACTTTGTTCTTCCAATTTTCATAGTTTAGTTTTTAATGGAGAAATATTCTTTAAACGCTAATATTTCAGGTCAAAGGTCACAAAAATATTCAGTAAACTCCTTCTCCCTACTCTAATTTCTTTAAAAAAATATATCAAAATCGGTTCAGAAACACGGAAGAACTGTTTCTCCCACGCATATTTTTATATACATATATACCGAAATGGCTTAAAACATAGGTTTGTGTATATAACTTTGGAGTGGTTTGAAATATTTGAAAATTTTTTTCACAGAAATTATTTCTTGAGCTGTAGAACTTTGTAAAAAATGTAAAAACAACATTTTGAAGAATAGAATTTTCATTAAAAAAAGTAGCTCAGGAATTTCGATGATTGAAACTGTATATTGAATTATGTATCAAAGTGAGGCAATTTTTGCAAATAAATGATTTGTCATATGACAGAGTGTGAAAAAAGAAAATGTAATAAGAAAAAAAAAAAATTACAACAACAAAAACGTTTAGCTTTTTTTTTGAGCAAAAACTGAAGATTTTAGAGGTATTTTTGAAACCATATAAAACATTGAATTGGTGAGATAACGGTAAATCTTTTCTTATTTCTCCAAAGTCAATTAATTTCTCTTTCAGCGAAAGAAAATTTGATGAAAATCGATTGAAAAATGGCCATGATATTTGCTTGCAAAATCAAAACTTGAAATTTCAATCGTTTTTTTCTCATTCTGAGGCGATGGCCTTGCTTTAAGGAAATATGTTGTACTGAGAAGATATAAATTTTTCGAGATATGATATCTAAATAATTTTAATGTCATTTTAAGGAGATTTTTTTTAAACATACTATCCGTGGAAAATATTACCAAGAAAGCTTTCCTATACCGTTATATTCCTCAACTAACGAAATATTCCTCATACAAAAATACGTTGTACTGAGAACATCTATAGTTTTCAAGATATCGCTATAATTTTTATGTCAAAATAACGGAAATTTGTCAGACTTTATTATTTGTAAGAAATTTAACCATCACAATATATATTCACTCTTATTTTTTATTTATTTACTTAACATTTCGGGAAATAAATCCTTATGCTAAAGATTGCAAGAATCTAATATTGACAGCATAAGTCACTAAAGGTGCATTCATACATATAAAAAACTTATAGTTTCAAATAAATATAATAGCTAAAGAATGAATTTATTTCACCTATATTTCACGTATATTCAAGTATATTTTATGAGTATAGGTTATAAAGCAACAAATTTATGGAAAGGAATAGGAAATATAAACATTATATATAAAGCATACTTTTAGTTATAATCTTTGAGTCTTTTAAAAAGTTCTTTTTTAAAACGCGCAGTGTTGCAGATATTTTGGAGTTGATAAGGGAGACAATTCCAAAGACGAACAGCATAAATGAAAAATTGTCGCTCTGACATTCATAAATTATGACGCAATGTATAATCTGCTTCGAACGTTGAGAATGTGTGAATCTAAGTTTTTCATAGAGATACGATGGTTCTTTTGTGATTATTATTTTTTGTAAAAGTAGCAGAGTACAAAAATCTAAAAGTTTGTCAAAAGTCATGGAATATATTTTTTTTGCGTGACTAGATATGCGGTCGTATTTTCTCAGACAGAAAATATATCGTGCAGTGTTGTTGTAAAGATATCACTGGCCATAATACGCGCGAAGTCAGTGCAGCATTTTCCAGATTAGAAAGAGAGTCAAGTCTGGCATGGGTCTGGCAGTGAATGCAGATAAGACGAAATACTTGGTGTCAACAAACAAATAGTCCCAGCGTCTTGGAACCCACGTTACAGTTGACAATATGTCCTTCGAGGTTGTGAAGGACTTCGTCTTTCTGGGATCCAGCATGAACTCAACCAACGACAGCAGCATTGAGATCAAACGAAGAATAACTCTTGCCAACAGGTGTTACTTTGGGTTCAGTAGGCAATTGAAAAGCAGAGCCCTCTCTCGACGAACGAAAATCACGCTCTATAAATCGCTCATCATGCCCGTCCTACTTTATGCATCACAAATCTGGACGCTGAGCAGTTTAGATGAAAAGACTTTAGGTGCATTCGAGAGAAAGATTCTTCGTAAGATCTACGGACCAATCTGCGTCAATGGCGAGTACCGAATACGGTGGAATGATGAACTGTATGAGCTGTACGCTGACATCGACATGTTGTGTGGTGGAGATGCGTACTGCGACCTAAATGAGATCTATTGTACCTCCTTCTCAAAGCTCCGCTGGGTTTGCGGATTACAGAATTTCATCCAGCCCTATTTCTCTAATGAATTTGAGAATGTTCTTAGGTTCAAGGGATGAAACCTGCTCTAGACTCAGCTCATAATTCCCCAGTGCTAGTTTACGTCTGCGAGCCACGGCGTCGCAGTTTGTAAGTAGGTGTATTGGAGTCTCCTCTGCTTCTTCACAGAAACGGCAGTTACTATCGGTCTCTATGCCCAATTTCATCAGGTGGTATTTGAGTTTACAGTGTCCTGTAAGGAACCCCGTTAGAATCCTAAGATTCGGTTTGCCTAAGCTTATGCACAATTTTGCTCTCCGAGTGTTAAAATCTCTGAGGAGCAATTTGGATTGTCTTAGCTTTGGGAGGCTTTTCCAAAGGTTTGATCGTTTATGCCTCTCCTCCCTTCTTAGTTCTTCTTTTATAGAGTGTGTGCCCAATCCGCAGAATGGTTCTGGCCCTATAAATTTTGTGGCTGCACCCTGTCGTGCTAGTCCATCGGCTTCTTCGTTACCCTGTATTCCTTTGTGTCCTGGGACCCAAAGTATAGTAACAGTGTTATTCTTGCCTAGTTCATTGAGTTTTGTTAGGCATTCCCATGTTATTCTCGATGATATCTCACAGGAAACTAATGCTTTGATTGCTGCTTGGCTGTCTGACATCACAACTATATCCTGACCTTTGTATTTACGGTCTAGATTGAATTGTGCACACAGCTGTATTGCTAGGATCTCCGCTTGGAAGATACTGGGTGTTGTCCCCATAGGTTCAAAGTGCTTGGTTCTTGGCCCGTACACCCCTGCGCCTATACCTTCCAATGTCTTGGACCCATCTGTATACCATGCTATACTGTGTGGTTTCTTGACCTGCGATATCATCTCGCTGTCCCACTCTTTCTTGGTACTAAGCTTAATTCCGAAGTGTTTTTCGAAGTTATACCTTTTTACTATATCGTCTCTTGGTAGATCGATGTAGGGAGTGTGCTTTGCAATATCCTCCTTCTCTCTACTGCTGATAGTTTTACCTGAACCTGTCCCCTCTTTTGCAATGCACAACAGAGTTCGCTTGGCTACTCCCTCTATGACAAGGTGTAAGGGTGTTAGGTCCAGAATTACTTCTAGTGCTGCAGTAGGGCATGTTCTCATGGCCCCTGTGATGCATACACAGGCCAGTCTCTGCACCCTTGTTAGCATATTCCTCATTGTGGTTAGCTTGGTTCTCTCAGCCCATGCTATTGCACCATAGGTGAGGATGGGTCTCACCATCATGGTATACATCCAGCGGAGAATTGTTGGGTTACAACCCCAGCTTTTCCCCGCCAGGCTCCTACATACCATGAGTGCTCGCGTTGCTTTGTTTATAGTTACCTCTGCATGTCTTCTCCAGAGAAGCTTTGAATCTAGTGTAAGTCCCAGATACTTTACTTCTCCTTTGAAGGGAATTTCAGTGCCATCCATTCTCATTGTTCGGAGGTTTGGCAGGCTTCTTTTGTTAGTGAAAGGTACTATGGTGGTTTTCGCTGGGTTGATACTTAATCCCACTGTGTTGCACCACTCCTTTGTTACTGACAGTCCTCTCTGTATCAGGTTACAGAGTGTATCCTCGAACTTCCCTCTCGCTATTAAGGCGATGTCGTCTGCGTAACCCTGACATTTTATGCCATTCTCGGTTAGCATCGTTAATAATTCGTCCACAACAAGACTCCACAGCAGTGGAGAAAGGACTCCGCCTTGTGGGCAGCCTTTTGTTGTTTTGATTCTTATAGTGGTGTTGCCCACTTTTGTTTCTGCAGTTCTAGTGCTAAGCATTTGGCATATCCATCTGCTGAGCGTATCATTTACTCCTTTTTTGTGTAAAGACTTCTTCACAGCCTCGTGAGAAGTATTATCAAAGGCTCCCTCTATGTCTAGAAAGGCACAGAGTACGGTTTCTTTGTTTTTGAAAGCTGACTGGATGTTGCTAGCCAACTGGTATAGAGCAGATTCTGTAGACCTGCCTGCCCTATACGCGTGTTGACAGGGGTGCATTGGTGCCTTCTCCAGAATCTCAGTTCTTATATAGTTTGACATCGACATAGTCAAGCGCATTAAAATCGAGCGGCTTCGCTGGCTTGGCCATATTCAGCGCATGAAAGACGATGCTCCAGTGAAGAAAACATTCGATTCGGTACCCAGCGGCGGTCAACGCAGAAGAGGACGACCGCATCTTCGTTGGAAAGACCAAGTAGAGGACAACCTGACGAAGCTTGGAGTTTCCAACTGGCGCCAGCAAGCGAAGGACAGAAATGGCTGGCGCAAATTCTTAGATGAGGCCAAGACCGATATACGGTTGTAGCGCCAACTAAGTAAGTAAGTAAGTTGTTGTAAAGAACATTTAGTTTGCGTTTTGCGGCATTATCGCAATTAGCGAAGATTTCGCACCCATAAAGGAAGTGTGGGAAGTGAATATGTTTTAACCAGAAGCATTCTAATGTTTTGCAGTGTGAAGTGCTGCGTTGTCCAAAGTATGCGTAGCATTCCGTACACTTTACCTATAGTAATATTAATGTGATTGTTCCACGTAAAAGTTTTATAAAATGTTAACCCCAGGTTTTTTGCAGAATCAGTGAAGAATATTTCGGATTTATTCATTTCTATTTTTGGCAATTCAGAGAGGTCTAGTGGCTTTTTGTAAATTACTATGCACTTCGACCTCGTCGCATTTAGGCTCAGACCGTTTTTTTGTGCCTAATGAAAAATATTACTCAAATCTCTATTAGTTTTATGGATACACTGTGCTATTTCAATTAGCGGGGCGCTAGCATAAAGCTGAACATCATCAGCATACAAGTGAATTAACAAATGCTCCAAAACAGTAGGGAGATCATTTATATAAATTGAAAATAGAAGTGGTCCGAGAACAGACCCTTGTGGTACTCTTCGTGTAAGACAAAGGTGCCAAGATTGTAATTGTTTATAGCAGACTGCCTGAGTTCTTCCATTCAAATAAGTTGCAATTAGTTTTATTGCGGTATCGGAAAAATTAAACATTTTTGCCATTTTAGCACATAGAATGGAGTGGTCAACGCAGTCAAAAGCTTTGGAGTGGTCTAGGAACGTTAGCAAAGTGACTTCGTTTCTATCTAATTTAAAGCGAATATCTGCTGTTACTTTCAACAAAGCAATGACACAACTTATGTTTGTCTCATAGGTTCTCATTCCTTAAAAAAAAAACATTTATTTGGTTTTTCAATATCGATTCTAAGACCTCAGATAATTATGGAAGAATCGCTATTGGTCTGAACTCGTTGTTGGATTTCGGAATCGCTATTATTTTTGCGGATTTTCAGCTGATCGGAAATGTTGAAGTAGTCAGAATAGTGTTAATAATGTGTGTTATGTGCGGTAATAATTTTGGTAATTAAATTTTTAAAAATTTTGGATGTATTCCATCAAAGCCAGTCGCATTAGATTTTAGTTCGGAAAAACTTTTTAAGACATCTGACTGACGGTTACTTGAGCGAAGAACAGAGGAGAAATTTTCGTAGTGATTTGACGTCACTGCCGGAATTGATAAGTTGCAAAATCAAATCTCATTCAATAAATCAACATAAATTTTATCATTATTGTCAATAGTTTGCTTACCTAAACCTATGTTGCGTATGTACTGCCAGTTTTTTTTGCTTCCTACCGCTGCACATTGGGGTATTTCATACCAATTTGTGTGATTAATTACAAAAATCAAATCGAAGCTACCTAACCATGATTGGTATCGTTCGAAAGAGAATAGAATACTACATCACTATGTGAAAGAAAAATTGAAAAAAAGTCAACGGTATCCGTGCACTGCGATTGCAAATTTGACGTTTTCTTTACTTTTGGTGCGCGCATAGAAAAAACACAAAAATTTTTATATTTCCAAGTGATTTTTCTTGAAACATTAAATAAGTAAAATTCTTTGAGCAATGGAACCTTATACCTCAGGTATTTTTGGAACGTCAAATGAAATATATTGGCACAAAAAGTGTCTGTTCGTATTTTTAATGTTTTTTCTCGTGCTGTCTTATAAAATGTGTGTTTTTAGGTACATATGTAAGCATATAGTTGTGAATACCACTCAATTCAGTGAAACTCTGTTTTTTGTTTTGTTACAACAAATATTAGTGATAACTTAAAAAAAAAAGTTTGCAAGTTTTCTGCGATTTTTAAGAAAAGCTTTTTTTCATGCCCATGCAATTGAAATACATATATGCAAGTAATAGTCGAAAACTTGAAATGTGTACATGAAGTTAGTGTTACTATTGTTGTTGTTGCTGTTATTTTTTATTTGTTTTGTTTTCTTTGTTTTTATAAATTAATAAAGGTTAACAACAAGTGGCGAAGCAACTATTTGTTTATTGGAAGGGTAAAGGTACTCTGTGCTGTGTGTACGTTGCTGTGTTCATGTTGCTTTTGTTAGTGCTTTTTTATGTTTTTTTTTTTAATAATATAATTAATGTCAACAGTTAGTGATGTAGCTTCAGTTTGTTTATTAGAGGGGTAAAAGTACGAAATATTTTGGTTTATATCACTATTCCGTAGAATAGTAATAGAATAGCAATATTTTTGTATTGCATATGTATTTCATTAATATTAAGGAAAAAAAATAAAGTTCCATAAAGTAAATGGTTTTGTGATGCTTTTTATACTTTCTAATTCTTTGTTAACTAAAAAATATAAATTTCGTTACTAAGAGGCTTGACTCTTAGTATTAGTAATCACACTTTTTGCTATCAATTAACCCAGTTCGTATTTTTAATGTTTTTTTCCTTCTAGGCTTATAAAATGTGTGTTTTTAGGTACATACTCGTTTGTAAGCATAAAGTTGTGAATTCAGTGGAAGTCTATTTTTTTTTTTTTTGAAACAACAAATATAAGTGATATGTTACCAAAAAAAAAAAATTAAAAGTAAGTAATTTAAGAAATTTTACGGTTTTCATAAAGCCACTTTATATGGGAGGTAGGCGTGGTTTTCATCCGATTTGGTTGAATTTCATACTTGAAGCGGATATTAAATATCAAAGCTCATATACAAAAAAAAGTCGATATATGAAGTTTTGTGGAATTTAAAGAGATATTACCGTTTTGAATAAAGTCACTTTGTATGGGAGGTAGGCGTGGTTTTCATCCGATTGTGGTTGAATTTCATACTTGAAGCGGATATTAAATGTCAAAGCTTATATACAAAAAAAATCGATATATGAAGTTTTGTGGAATTTAAAGAGATATTACCGTTTTGAATAAAGTCACTTTGTATGGGAGGCAGGCGTGGTTTTCATCCGATTTGGTTCATTTTCGATTCTAATCTTTATATTTTAGAAACAAGCTTAAATACCAAATTTCATTACAATAGCTTCAAAATTACGGCTTTAATTGTGTCGATAGACAGACAGACGGACAGATGGACGGACGGACAGAAATTTTTTTTCATCTTTGGACCCATTCTAACTTAAAAATAAAGTCAAAAATTCCCTCCGTCTGCTAGGTGATTTGATCACAATTTTCAGGGTTCAATACCCCACTGTGCGCTGTACTAAATACCTCGGTGCAAAATTTTAATTTTGCTTCTTTTATACTTTTTGTTACGGTGTTTTTCAGATCTCGGTATTTTTTATGCAAATCCGGTGTTTTGTATCGTCTCCAACGAATATACGCGCGTCCCTTTCTATAATTTTATGTTTAATATTTGCATCAAACCAAGGTCGTGCCTTGTGCTTAATTGTTTTATTTCGAAGAGGGACAAATTGTTCGAAAAGATAAAGAATGTTAGTTTGAAAGTAAGTAACCATCTCTTCAATCGATGCAACGTGGTATACAGCATTCCAATCTACATTTGAAAGTTGTATCTCTAATTGCTCATAATCAATGCTTTTAAAATCACGATAGAAAAACATTTGAGGGTTAGCATTCAGTTCGAAATCGTAGGAAAGAAATATTAAGTTGTGTTTTGAAAAGACAGGTACGGAAATTTGATCACATGACTGTACTCTTTTTGAGTCATTTACAAAGAAGACATCTAAAAGTGTATTTGACGTTTTGGTAAATGAGCAGGTCACAGTTGACACAAGCTAAACCTAAAGCTTCCATACCATAAATTAATATATTTTCTGTCAAAATATTGCTATTAAAATCACCACCAATAATAATATTTGCATTTGACAAGATTACATTTTGTAGTATTTCGAAAAATGCATCCGACTAACACTTTGCCACTGTCGGAAAAGATCTCAACAAAAATGAACTTAATAGAGTTATAAGCAGGGGATTTAAATTTAAGTCTGCATTCAATGCTTTCTCGTACAAAAATTGCCACTCCACCCGCATGTTCCTCTCTATCCTTTCGGAATAAACGATAACCATTGACTTTAAACAAACTATATTGTAAAGATAGTTGTAAAGATAGTCTCTTGTTGAATAAAAAAATGCTTTTTGTAGGGTATCCGTAACAGATAGCGCAAAATGTCGGAAGTATTTTTTTCACACCTTATCGATGTCTAAAATTCTCTCTTACTCTATAATCTTCCATCTGTTACAGTTTAGCTTTAGGTTAATAAATGCTCTTTTAACGCTCATATTGCAGGTCGAAGGTCACCAATCTAAAATGTTATCACACTGTGCAGCCAGATCTTTCATTTGATGCCTCATTCACCCTTTTCTAGCCCTGAGATTCCTTGCTAAAAATAATACAAAATTGCAACGTTAATATTTCGGGTCAGAGGTCATAAATTGAAAATCTAAATTGATTCTGCACATATAGGGCGCAGTACCTTTCGAAGGATATAAGTTTCATTGCCTTTATTCTAAAATTAATATCGAAAAAGTGTACGACAACATTTGATGTTTGCCTATTAATATATAAGATTACAGTTTTAAAAATTTTTCAGTTAAATCCGACAATTGACTTATATTTTTTTAAGCGTAACACATATTGCAAAATGTTGCTATAATATCGGATAATCGAATTTCAGATTCAAAATCGTAACAAACCCAATATATTGAATCATTTTGCAACACTGTGTCACCAGCCGCCAATTGTTGAGAAAATTAAACTGAGCTGTACGACAAGAAATCGCTTTCGATTTTTCTGTGTCAGTTTTGAATCTCGATACACAGGCATTTTTTATTATTTATCTTGTTACTTATAAGTAACAACATCAGTAAAGATACTTTTTCAATTATATTGAATTGTTGAAAGCCTAAAATATATTTGCTGTGACTGACTTTTGGGAATTCAGTTCAGTTTTTTTGTTTTTTTTTGTTATCTCTAAATGCGTTCAATTCAATGCTTAGCTTTAATTGAGTGTTAATTTTCAATTCTCAATAGTAATAGTAGTAATCTATTATAACAAGAACACTTACAACAATAGTGACGACAACTGTAAGTTTATTTCTACTTCACTCATGCATTGAATCATTAAATCGGCAGATATAAAATGAACAAGAATAAAATGGCAGTCAACGTTACAGCAAGTCAGTCAATCAAACAACAAAATGCGACTGTCAATCAGCAGCGAATGATTGCATTGTGACATTAATATCTCAAATAAATATATATATATATAAAAAAATTCATTGTGTAACCAAAGATACAGGGCCGTAGCCAAGGGAGGTGGTTTTCGGGGTTCAAACCTTCAAGAGGATCGAAATTTTAATTAAAATTAATGCATTTAAATAATTATTTAATTGAATCACTCTAATATGTTCTAAAAAAACTTCAATCATATACATAAGTTGCGTATACGTGCAAAAGTATTTGTTATAAGTTGATTCGTGTAAACAATCATAGTGAAAACAAATGTATCGTGATTTATCGGATCAAACGAGATACATTCAAAATTACTAGCAGTTGCAGATGATGGTAGTGATGACAACAGTAAAGCAATCAAGAATGACATACACATGTTTACTGAAAAAACTTTTCTAATTCGAACCGCTTAGAAAGATTTTAAAGTATAGTTTATCCAACAACTGATTTTCATATTCCTTCGAGAGGCTTTCGAAAATTTTAACTTCAGCATCCTTGGTTTAGTCGCTGGAGCTGGTTGCCTTACTCCAAATATTCGATATGGAGCTAACTGTAAGTTCTGCGTTTTCTTTAGCTCCGCTTATGGCGGCATTGCATCATATCCTCTTCGTAAATTACGGCACGAAAATGTTTTTATGAAATACATTTTTCTGCCCCTTTCATTATAACTTTTTTTAAAGTCAAGAGTTTTAAAACAATTAAATTTACAATTAAAGATATGAGTCTAAACCTAAGAAAAAAATAAACTGGCCATTTCAGTCCTTGGAAGGACTTTGACCTAGCTTCTATTGATCAATTGTGTTGTGCGTGTTATTATGATTGATCACAAATGATCGAGAACTGGACCTACGTGTTTAATGCCGACTCCGAACGGCTAATGTTCTCAAGAAGCTTTACATGGCAATTTTTACTCTCTGAGGTTTGCCATTATCTGCAGAGAGGTGACGACCGAACAGAAAAATTAATTCAATTGAAAAAGCTTTCTGTCTGAGCTGGAATTGAACCCGGGCACCGCGGTTCTTTAGCTTAGGGGCCACGCACTCTACCCACTAGGCTACGGTTGCCACCTACGTTCTAAGCCTGGTTACTTTTTTTAGACTTCTGACCCGAGGAAAAGTTTGAAGTCAAGCGTTTAAGTAATTTTGTGAATTTTTAGATTTTAAGATTTATGAAGTTTGTGTTTAAGTTTTTCTGTCTCTAAAATTTTATTTATTTGATAAATGTGTTAAATGTGATCCCTAAAATTTCTTAAAACATACCTCCGTCATTCAATGGGCGAGATCCGTTTGAACAAATGTGCATCCCTTAGCATACACAGTGATCGCACAGTAACAGAGCAGGACGTTATGGTATTATTTGCAAAAAAAGAAGACTTAATTTTTGATAATTTTTTATTTTATTTCCACAGAATAACTTTCAAAATTAAAGTAACTTACGTTTTTATTGGTTTTTTTTTTTTCAATTTCTTATACATTCTTCTCCGAAGGTGTTTATTTTATAATTAATATTTGAGCTTAAATATGTATAAATTTTAGACATTCTGGCCATGAATGCAAACACTCAAAACCTTTTCAACGATATCTTGAAAGTGAGGATCGCATTAGAAATAATGAAGTTATTTCAATTTTAGTGAAAAAACTTTTAAAAAAATTCAATAAAGGCACGAAAAACAGCATTATCTTTAATGCTATTGCAAAACTTTAAAATTTTTTGATGCAGATTTTAAGAGCTTTTTTCGGCTTTTAATATCTAACAGATTATCTTTCTAGCCAATATATTTAAGGAAAACATGATTGTTTGAGGTTTTTTTTTAAAAATATTTTACCTCATTGGCGGCTATCATTACTGAAATATTTTGCGAAGCGTTATAAGAAAACTAAGATTATTTTTAGAGGGGTACAAATGGAATTGTTTTCCATTTGAGTAAAAAAAATTTTAATAAAAACCCCCTTCCAAGGGTAAGTTCTGACTTCGGCCCTTCATAGATACATAGATTTATTTATACTAGAAATCACCAGTGGTCAAAATTCGACCTTTCGACCTACTGTGACCTTTCGACCTACGTTGTGATATGAAATCACTTATATTTCAGATGAGCACAGAAGGAGATAACAAACTACTATATTTTTATTTTCAGTTTTCCGCTAAGTTTTAACCAACGACTTTTTTACAAAAATTCCTGAAAAAAATTACTGAGAAAAGCTAAAGTTTCCGAGACATCGTCATCATTATGATGTCAAAATAACGGGAATTTTTCAAAATTTACTGCTTGTAATAAATTCTACAACAAAAATATATATTTGCACATGTTACATAAAAAATTATTATTGTAGGGTGTCCGTAAGAGACAACCAGAGATGTCTGCCATATTTTTTGTATATCTGTACATCTTGTTTTGAACGCTCATATTTCAGGTCATAGGTCACAAAAAGTATGAGGTGCACTCCTTCTTCCTTTTCTTATTCATTTGAAAGAAACATTATCCAAATCGGTTGAGAAACATGGGAGAAAATGGTACCGAACTGTTTTTCCTACGCCTATTTATAAATAGATATACATTTTTATTTATAATCTATTTCAAAAAATATCATTAGAGTTAGTTAGAAGGAACCAAAACGCCCATCAACTATAAGTTCCAACGACAGCTAGATGGTTTATATCAATGCGTCAGATGAATGCAAAATATATCAACCCCATTGGTAATTGAACACATGACGTAACTATTTATTTCTTATATACAATGTAGCTGCGAGGCCTCAGACACTTTTTCCACTCATTACATTTTTTCAGATATGGCCGCTAAGACACGGATGACATCTACCTTACACAGTAAGCGATGCTGAGAGTAGGTATGCACATGATAGGAGAGAACAAAACAATAGCTGCGTTCCATTCACTTCAAAATAATCCAGATTATTTTTTTTGATGCAAAGCAAAAACAAAAATAATAATCCTATAACAAATTGGATTATTTTTGCTATCCATATAAAATTGTGATATAGCCTTTATAAAATTTGAAACACAGGTGTCGCACCTGTATATTTCTCTGAGCTGTCATTTATTTTTTTGAATATTCTGTTTGTTTGATACAATGACTATAAGGTAGCTATGACAGCTACCTATTTTCTCACGAGCTGCGACCATCGAATGTTAAACAAAAGAAAACAAAACAAACCGCGTGTATCACACACATTGGACGCATTCAGCGGAGCCAACAATTGCACTTAAACTTTTTATATAGTTGCATAATATTAATAATTATATTAAATAATTTACACTTTTTCTGACGTTTAGAGCAAAACACATTCAGAAAAAAACATCGTTCACTAAGGTATCGCTACCATAACAGTTCACAACAGTTTTGAACGACACACGTTCTCATGACACCTAATAGCTATTGTATCATGATTGCTTGGTTGAATTTAATTTTGACTGCAACGCTAATGCCCTCTACGAGTCGTTTTTCTTGCCGTTCCTTTGAGAAAATTTGTTATCGCGATTATATTAAGGCGAAAGGAACGCAGCTAATGACTCACAATATTGGAGAACAAACAAAATTTTACAAAACTCCTCTCTAAGCCAAAAACACAACAAAAACGAAAGAGGACACACCGAAAAAAAAATATAAGCAAATGATGCCACAAATTATTTTCACAACAGGGTTGGTCTGGTCGTAGTTTTCAGCCACGAATAGGATTCGTAGAGTCGACGTACATTAGTACATATTACGAATATTTTATAAGTATTCCTAAAAAAACAAATATATTACAAAAAAAATTCTGTCTGAGCTGGGGTTTGAACCTCGACTCTTTAGCTTATGGGTCACGCACTCTACCTGTAAGCTACATTCACTTTACAATCATACAGATCCTTATGTACTGTATATGTTGGACAAACAAGGCTGAACGATTTCGGTTTTCAATTTTTTAAACTTTACTTATAATTTGTACATTCTACTAATAATTCATTCGGTCAGAATACGAATAAATTTTTTCTACTAATATTATTTTTCATTCGTAAATAGTACGAAAGCATTAGTAAATACTACGAATGTAATGAAAGAAATTACGAAGTTATTCGTACGAATAACGAAATTTACGAATATTATTATTGATATGTACACAATCATTCGTACAATGCACTACTACGAATTGATTTGTTTTTGTTTACGAATATCATTAATATATGAAACAAATATATTCGTAGATACTACTAAATACAGTGGAATTCACTTATAACGACCTCGGTTATAACAACATTTCTGCCATAACGTCATATTCTTGAAGTCCGCATTTTCTAATTTATCATTCCTTAGGAACTGCGTTCGCTTTTAACGTCGGTGGATATAACGACGAGTTCGCATATAACGACGCAGTTTTCATTAAATATAATAAATATTTTCACATATAGCGACGACGAAAGCAAGTTGAGAAGAGTTTTGCTTAGTCTCTTAGCCTCTAGTGCAATATAGTGACTGCTTAAAACTGATTTTGTGTCCTTTTCCATCATACGATTGCCATTTTGGGAAATGTTCAGATTGTCCAGGAATCGATGTCTTTAAAAATATATTAGACAACTTATTTGACCACAATGCTGTTGAAAATATTACGTATAAATATTGGATATCTCTAATCCTCGTTACATCCTCGAGACGCTTGCGAAAACCTCATCGGAATTCATTGATATATTTTGCAATCATCTTGTCAGTCTTTTAACACATGATTATATAGCAAAAGAACAATCTGCTTTTTTGAAACAAATCAAAGAATCCTTCCTTAAAAGAAGATGAAGTTTTGGTGATTTGTGATTTTGCTGAAAACTACGCATTTGCTATACAAAACGCAGTACCCGGTTTTCATTGGAACAATAATCAGGCAACGATATTCCCGACAATTATTTATTTCAAGTATAATGAAGAGCTCACTCACCGAAGTCTGGTCATAATTTCTGATGGCAATAATCAGGATGGAATAGCTGTATACGTGTATCTGAGGATTATTACTGACTTTGTAAAAGAATTATTAGCAAATGCATCTAAAATATTTTACTTTTCTGATGGCGCTCCGCAGCAATTCAAAAATTTCAAAAATTTTGTAAACATATATTATCACAAGGAAGACTTTAAGATAGCTGCAGAATGGCATTATTTTGCAACAGCACATGGTAAGGGACCATGCAACGGTATTGGAGGCACATTGAAAAGAATGGCCACTAGAGTAAGTCTTCAGAGATAGATTGATAAGCAAATAACTACTGCTCTGGAATTGTATAAATGGGAATCCGAGCTGAATTATTTACAGAACATTAAAGTAAAATTTTCTCTACAACAGCATTATTTTGATGCAAAAGAAACTTTGGATTTTCGATATGAAACGGCTAAATCCGTTCCGGGCACGCAAAAATTGCATTCAATAATTCCTACTAATGCTGGTACAATAATTGCTAAAAAGTTTTCTAGAACAAAAAATGAAAAAGTTTTTAAAATTAAAAAAAAAAAAAATACTTAAATATAATACGTTACAATAATAATTTTAATTTTGTTTTTTTGATAAACTACAAAATATTACACAGTAGTTTAAAGCGAAAAATATTTTCTAACCAAACTTTAAACAATCAGAAAAAATAGTAGTTTTTTGAAACCCACTACCAAATGGGGCTTAAAATTTGTGAAAAAAATCGAAGTTTAATATAAAAAAATTTCAAGAAAATCGAAGAACACTAACACTGAGAAAAATATATTTAAAATATTACATCCCAAAAATCGCATCCAAGCCCACTGTGCAAATTTTTTTCTACTTTTTATTAGATAGCAGACAAAAAAACACAAAATAAAAAAAAAATTGTTCTAATTCGACTAACATTGAAAAAGTTATGAGTATTTATTTGAACACAGTTTCCTTATAATGCGATTATTTTTAAATTCGATATCTCTGTAACCAGTAGCCGAAAAAAATCTGAAAATTTACTGAGTTACGCTATTGAAAAAGAACCTCAACATAGTGAAAAATAAAACAAATAAAAAAAAATTTTCCAAGCCGTCCGATTTTACGTGGAATGCCCCATATGCATTATACTCTGAAATTAATTCTGATGCTTTTAGTTAAGTTTTTTAAACGCGGACTCTGATTTTATAGGCTACTTTAAAACTCATCAAAATTCCAACATGTTTAGACATTCCATCTCTACTGTTTTCACCTCTCTTCCCTTCATATTTCATGTGTTATTGTTTTTATCTCTGTTATAACGATTATGAATAAATTGCAAAACTAAACGTTTTTCTGATAAAATTATTAAAAAGAGGAGGAGTTGGAGGAAAAAAACAAATGCCACCATAAATTTATAACACAATAAGGGAAAACATGAATGAGTGCTGTAATAGAAGCGATAACGAAAATTAGAGATAAAGAAAAGCCATCATCAACAAGCCGATAATAAAACGCAAGAAGCTTAATCATAAATATTAATATATATAACAATATAATAAAAATACTCAATGCCTTAGATTATGTATTAAGCAAAGTCAGGAGCTTATCCAAAAAAATTTCGGTGGGGCTATAATTTGTTTTATATAGACTTAAATAGAACCTTATCCAAATTGTTTTTATGTTTAAAATAATCTTTATGCCATAATGTATATTTATCTTTCATTTCAGGCTAGTGCATTTAAAATTTCTTCCGTGGGACTTCTTAATTTGAAAAATTAAGCGATTCGATAAATGTTTCAGGTCGATTTGTCTGATTCAAGCAGTGCCTACAAATATGGGGTACAAAATGTAGTCAAAAATCAATATGTAAACTTAAAAGGTAATTACGTTTTAAGATTCAACACAATGCAGGCCCGTAGACAAGGGGGGTGGGGCTTTTAGGGGTTAAATAGAACCGAAAAATTTAATAAGCGTATTAATCACTAGTTTAGTAAAGTCAATTGAAATGTTTAACAGTTATATTGTCCTTTGGTTATGTTGTAGAGTTACTATTTTAAAATATTTGAAACTACAATATAAATTAGTACTGAATTTTTTTTTAAAACGAAAATCAGAAATATTTTTTAAAATTACTGAAATCATTTTAAATGATTAAGGGCCAATTTTTCAGTGCAAGTTTAACTCTGTTTCTCCGTTAAACTAAGTTTAAACCAATAAATACGTTTTTCCGCTCAATATTCATTGTTTAAACTTTTGTTAACTTGCCGTTCAATTTTGACAAATGATTTTTTTACTTCATTTATACAAAAAAAAAATTCACACTGAGCAAAGCTGTAATTGCTGCGGACGGTTACGGTTTTCTTTCTGTTTAAAAAATTTTTTGTTTTTGTAAAGCATAACCATTTTGGAAGGCGCAGCGACGGTTTGTTGATTGTTGCTAACAAAAATTCAATTTCCTTAATGAAAAAATTGCAGGTTCTTCTTTTACTCATTTTGTTTTTTTTTTTTTATTGAGACTTCAGATTTTACATATATTTATTTGAATTTTAATGACGTTTAATGGTGCTGCCATATCAATAAACACAAAAGTGCTGGTTATTTAACCAAGCACTGAAAAAGTGTTTGTGTGGTTAAGCTCTGGTTAACTTTAATCTAAGATTAACTAAACTCTAGTTAACTGGGGTTTTAACCAGCACTGAAAAATTGGCCCTAATACACTGAGAAAACAAAAAATCAAAAACGCACATTTTAAAATCGTTTAGTAAAATTAATATTTTAAAAAATATTTTACGCCATACAAAAATGAAAACGCACATTTTTAAATAGAAAAGTAAAACGAAACGTTTTTAAAACAACCACGAATATTTTACTATGATATGTTAGGATAAAATTAATATATTTAAAAACATTTTACGCAATACAAAAATGAAAACGTACATTTTTAAATAGAAAAGTAAAACGAAACGTTTTTAAAACAACTACGAATGTTTTACTATAATATAGTAGGTTAAAATAAATATTTTTAGAAACATTTTACGCCATACAAAAATGAAAACGCGCATTTTTAAGTAGAAAAGTGAAACGAAACGTTTTTAAAACAACTACGAACGTTTTACCATGACAGTAAAATTCACATACTTTGTTTCAAAAAACTTGTTAATAACGAATTGTTTGTTATGTATGTTTTCTTGACTTATGTATTTGATATTTGTTCAGAAAATTAAATTTTTTCATTCTCGATTTCATCAATCTGCAGTTGGCCTAAAAACTGTAAAACTGTAATTTTGAAAACAATAAAGCTTTTTTTAATTAATAGAGGAAAAGCGAATTTCTGTTAATTTATGAATTAATGGGAAATAATTAACATTTTCGTTCTTACAACATAAATAATTGTTGCAGTATTGCATTTAAAAATGTTTATTGTTACAAATCGAACGAACATTTTAGAATTTAATTTTAAAATTTTCGTTTTTAAAATGAAAATAAACATTTTTCATTTGAGAATATTTATTATTAGAAATCAAACGAACATTTTAGAATCTCGATTTAAAATTTTCGTTTTTAAAATGAAAATAAACGTTTTACTACAGCATTTTAAAATATCCATTGTTAAAAATCACACGAAAACTTTAGAATCTCATTTGAAAATGTAAGTTTTTAAAATAAAAATAATCGTTTTACTATTTCATTTTAAAATGTTCGTTTTTAAAATTAAAATAAACGTTAGAAGTGCAAAATCTGGGTTAAACGTTTTTAAAAGTAGCTCGTTTCTGCCACTTTTGAAAATGTTGTTTTCTCTGTGTAGAGTTTCTTTTGAATGTCTTATGATTTTTTTTTTTATTTTTGTGTTTTAAATGCCCAAGCACAGGCACTTTGAGGATTTTTGAAAAAACATCAAATTTCAACAGCTATAACTTTTTGATCCGAGTTTTGTTTTTTGTAATTTTTTTTACAAAATAGCTAAGACTATGCTAAAGACAATGCCCGTTATGTCGTTTTTTTTTTAATTTTGCATTT
This sequence comes from Dichetophora obliterata, assembly GCA_963920525.1. NCBI lineage: Eukaryota > Metazoa > Arthropoda > Insecta > Diptera > Sciomyzidae > Dichetophora > Dichetophora obliterata. The sequence goes on along the minus strand of OY986435.1, from coordinate 220,373,136 downwards.
TCGTATTTTTGGGAATTCTGGGATTTTGGTGTCTGTTCAGAAGAGCTTATTTCGACATTGTATAGAGTTGAAGAAAACTGAAAAAAGTCTAGTTTTTGTTATGTAGAGCATGGATAAAAAAATTTAATGGTTTCAAAGTTATAAAGATTTAAATTTTAAAAATATGTTTTTTTTGTGCAGTCACTGGAGAAATGGGCATTTTTGATACAGTTCTTAAGTATTTTATAAAATTATCACAACAATAAAATAAACATAAGAAGTTTTCACAGAAATAATTAATTCACTAAACACGTAAGTGCCCTATGCCGAGCTCAATACGTTCGCATTCTTCGTCGGTTTCTCATTGTAGTAATGAGGATTCGTTGAGGACTTTAATTCACTGAATAATCAGTTTCTTACCTTAAAGAGAACTTTTAATTGAGTCTTTAAAAGTAATTTGATAAGACCGTTTGATTACAAAAACTTAAACCTTGTATGGAAATTAGTCACTTTAGTTCAAATATCTTCAAAAGCAATTTTTAAGTATGCATATTTAGGCCCTTTTGAACAGAAACCTAAACTTTTATGTACAAAATATTGGAAAAATTTACGGTTTTCTTAATTATTTTTTGCGCAAATGATAGGATTAAATTTTTCAAAAATGTTAAATAGGAACTTTTGAACAGACACTCCTCCCTCAATTGTAGTAAGTGTTGTTTCAGAAAATATTTCAATAACATTTCATTTCAATTTCTCAAATTTGGATTTTAACAATTTTTTTATATTGAAACAAGACATAAAATAACATTTTTCGAAAAGTAAAATATCACAACTCTGGTACTTTAAATCCGATGTTTATGTTTTTTTTAACTCATTTTAAAATATAATTACATTTAAAACGAAATGCATACCTGTTTTTTAAAAAAATTTACTTCAAGAGATGTTTTGAACTCTTGTAAAATGCTTCTCCATTTATTGGTCCCTGGCGCTAGTTTTAAAAGTCTATCAATCGGCACGAAACTTTATAGATTTTATTCTTATATCAAATATAAAAATTCTGTCTTCAAATCTAAAGAAAATATAAAATCTGAAAACGTACATTTTTCCATTACAATTAATGTAAACTTCAGTTGAAGACGGTGATGGTCGTCCAGAGCAAGACAAATCTTTTACCACATCTTGACCGCTTATAAATGCACTGTGCCAATCATATTAACCGTAAGCCTAGTGTAACCTTTTCAGTGATTAGCACGAAATTCCTCGTAAACAAACTAAACGGGCTCTAACTCAGCGTGCTTAGTATAGAAAGGCCGTAACTTGTCGAAAGGCCAACTCAAAAGTAGATTGAAAACTAATGTAGGATAAGATCTATGTAAACGCATGGTTAGTTGTAATGTCTTCTGTTGTCCCTGAGCTTAACCCATGTTAATGTTAATGCTAATTTTGTATGGTGGAGATGCGTAGCGCGACCTAAATGAGATCTATTGCACCTCTTCTCAAAGCTCTGCTGGGTTTGCGGATTACAGAATTTCATCCAGCCCTATTTGTATTAATGAATTTGAGAATATTCTTATGTTCAAGGGAAGAAACCTGCTCTATACTCAGCTCATAGTTCCCCAGTGCTAGTTTACGTCTGCGAGCCACGGCGTCGCAGTTTGTGAGTAGGTGTATTGGAGTCTCCTCTGCTTCTTCACAGAAACGGCAGTTACTATCGGTTCCTATGCCTAATTTCATCAGGTGGTATTTGAGTTTACAGTGTCCTGTAAGGAACCCCGTTAGAGTCCTTAGATTCGGTTTGCCTCAGCTTATGCACAATTTTGCTCTCCGAGTGTTAAAATCACTGAGGAGCAATTTGGATTGTCTCAGCTTTGGGAGGCTTTTCCAAGGGTTTGAACGTTTATGCCTCTCCTCCCTTCGTAGTTCTTCTTTTATAGAATGAGTGCTCAATCCGAAGAATGGTTCTGGTCCTATAAATTTTGTGGCTGCACCTTGTCGCGCTAGACCATTGGCTTCTTCGTTACCCTGTATTCCTTTGTGTCCTGGGACCCAGTAACAGTGTTATTCTTGCCTAGTTCGTTGAGTTTTGTTAGGCATTCCCATGTTATTCTTGATTATATCTCACAGAAAACTAATGCTTTGATTGCTGCTTGGCTGTCTGACATCACAACTATATCCTGACCTTTGTATTTACGGTCCAGATTGAATTGTGCACACAGCTGTATTGCTAGGATTTCCGCTTGGAAGATACTGGGTGTTGTCCCCATAGGTTCAAAGTGCTTAATTCTTGGCCCGTACACCCCTGCGCCTATACCTTCCAATGTCTTGGAGCCATCCGTATACCATGACATACTGTGTGGTTTCTTGACTTGCGATATCATCTCGCTGTCCTACTCTTTCTTGGTACTAAGCTTAATTTCGAAGTGTTTTTCGAAGTTGTACCTTTTTACTATATCTTCTACTGCCGTAGATCGATGTAGGGAGTGTGCTTTTCAATATCCTCCTACCCATAGCCCAACCCATATTATGGTGGGTACATTTTTCTAATTTTTGATTGTTTTGGACCATTTTTATCGATATCTTTGAGATATTTCAATGAAATTTGGATTGGTTCTTAAATTGTCTAACGTGGAGAAAGTGTGAAAAAGCTGTAGTAGCTAAACTCTATTGTTATTGCATGTAAAAAAAAAACAGTTGTGCCAACTTAGCGCAAACGCAATAGTTTTGACAACCCCTTTAAGCGGGATTTTTAAGTGATCAACTTTCGGTATTTTTTGTTAGAACGCATATATTTTCAAAAGTTAAATTTCGAAAAACTACAACAATATAGCACTCACGTGCGGATTTTGAATACCTTGCGTTTGATATAAAATCTGTGTATGTTTCCAATAAAAATAGTAGACCCTAAACCATAGGTTAGGAACACATATAAAAAAAAGGCGTCAACCTTAGAGTTTTGTCTTCTTACATAGGCATGCTATGTATATTCTTAAATAATTCATTTTGCCAAATGACATGTGGGTTTTTTTTTTATAAGAAATTTTTGTAAAAGTAATGTTTAAGAAGTAAATAACAAACCTCTAGTTTTGCTTTCAATTTGATTTTTCCTTTCTGTTTTAAGTAAAACTGCGTTATAGAAGTAGTATCTGAATTATTTTTCAGTTAAAACTTTTCTGCAAGCACAAAGTTTAAAGCATTCACCCCAGATTAACAATTATTTTACTTCGTGTTAAGCAGTTTTTTTTGTCAAAAAAAAAAAAAAAAGAAACCATGGCAACATCAAAGAGAATAAGTTGAAATTAGATTCTTATGAGAGCCACGCTATATTTAATTATTGTATCCGCTCTTGTAAAGCGTTCAACACTAAATAAAAGATAATTAATGGAAGTAATTATATGAATGAAAATTAATTTAGGAACAATTAAATTGAAAATTTGCTCCTAATAAAGGATGTGATGTTTTCAGCTTCAGTTTTTATGTTATTAATTTGCTGGGCAAAATCCTTATAGCTCAAATATAGTACAAGGATATTTTATGGGTTTATGGTTGGGTTTTGTATGGGGTGGTATGGTTTGGTTTGGTTTTATGGTATGGTCATATAGTTTTTAATGGCACAGTTTTGCAAAGAAATCCATTAAAAATTTATACATAGACTCTCTTCATTAATTCATTCAATTTGCATTTATTTATTAAAATTTCAAGCAATGTTGCAAAAGTATAATTTGAAATATATTACCAAATATATTACATATACATACATATATTTATATACGCTGAAATTCGTGAGTGGCTTACAAAAATCACAGCACAAAGTAGATGTCTAAAAAAATGCTGATTAGATAAAGAAAAAAAAAAATTACATAGAAAATAGATTTTAATGAATGAAAATGCGCAAAAATACTGCGAAAAATTCAGGCTGCGTGCGTCGTCATTTACGTAATAATGTTTGTTTACGCAACGCACGCACTAATAATTGAGTTTGTTCATGAATATCTGAGCAAATAAATATATCTAGCTATTGCAACAATATTGCTGTAAGAGTTTTCAGAGTTGCCAAAGCGAAGGTGGGGAGAGGAGGAATAAAATTTGAAATATTTTCGATTATGTTGACAAGCTTAACGATGAATGAGAATACAAATTTGAATACAGATATTTATTGCATGACGTTGCTATTTAAATAAATACCATATAACTTTGGGAATACAAAAAAACTTAATTCATTGGGTTAGAAAAATCTATAATAATTTTTATTTGAAAAAGCAAAGCAGTTTTTTTTTTATAAAGTCTCACTTGTGTTATATTTTTTATAGTAGCTACATAGCAATTGGACGGTTTTGAGCTTTAAAACCTTAAGTTTAATAATGTGTTTTAAAACATATTTTGAAAAAATACAACTGTGTTGATAACATAGATATCTGCATGAAAGCATAAAAAGCTACCCAAGAGTCACTCTCTGAAATTTGCGTCATAGCGTCATGAAATTCTTTCGCTATGAAACGCAGTGAGTTCATGAAAAAGAGGGATGAAGTTCATTGAGAATGAGAATAGCGAATTCTTTGTTCTCACTGTTCTCGCATCTTCCATGGATCGCACTCATGATACAAAGAACTACAAATTGTTGAACAAATTGTTTCATGGATCGCACTCAGCAGAACCCACATTGTTCATTGCTTGTGTGGAATGAGTTAAGGTTGTACTGAAAAATGATGGCACGGGTGTGGCCTATTAGTGCCCGAGGGATGGGTGTGGTGGTTGCATTCAAATGATTTGCATTATAGAAAGAACTCAAGAACAGTGAATGAAATCTTGCATGAAAATGCATGGGCATACGCTTCATATTTTAAAACTTTAAAGTTATTTTATAAGTTTTTTAATTTATATAATACTTTTATTTAAATATATAAATATGCATACACTAAGAGATTTTGAAATTTTTTTTTAAATACATTTAATGACGCATTATCATTAACAAAATAAAAGTTTACTCTAAATTTAGAGCAAACTTTTTGACAACATATTCTATTAAAAAACTGTCAAAAATGCTAATACTAAATTAAGACTCGACTTTTATTTTGCAACATTGAAATCATCTGCACTTTTTTAAAAAAATATACTTTGCTACAAAGATTTATTAAGGGTTTGTTGATTAAACTCTTGATAGCACAGGTCTCTTATACACGTATATATATTTCGATGTTTATGTTTTTTAGAAATGATGCAAAAGATCAGTAGTGCCACTTGTAAAATTCTATTAATATGATATCTGCTGTAATGTCACATAATTGTTTAGGTATGAATAGCTTAGTTTTCTTAAAGTTACTTTGCAGGTTTGAAAAAAATTTTACTTAATTTAAAATATTTATTTTGAATAGACTATAATATATATGAGTTAATTTTTTTAACGTTAATAATACAAAAAACACTATTGCAAAATATTTTTGTTTTTGCTTTTAAAAGCTACTTCTTCTTCGTTTTCAGCAGGGGTCATAAGGGTACTCTTAGCTACAATCTATACTAGAATAACTAAGTATAAAACTGAAATATTTTGGAATATTTTTTTTTTGTATTATTTAGTAAAAAGTGAAGTCTCTATATATCTACAGCCGTATTCATAAAAAATTGCAAACCTCTTGTAAGCCTTTTCTAAGACACATGCCTAAAAACGTTATTCATAAACGTTCAATAACGAAAAAAAAGCCTCTTGTAACAGCTTCACAAATGATAGAATTTTAAAATAGGAACAAACCTTCTGTAAACCTCCTACAAAGCTATTTTAAATTTTAATGTTCTCAATTGAGAGCAATCTTCTCATTCTGTGATAAACTAAAATATCAATAAACAAATAAATAAATGAAAATAATTGTGTTTTTTGATCAGTGTTACCAGATGGGCAGATAAAACTTTTTAAAGGGTAGAAAGTTTTCCAGTTTTTGCCTAAAAAATAGAGTTTTTTATTTTACCCAGTTTACAAGTTTTTACGATTAAAAAATTGCTTACTAGTTTAATAAATCAAATACAATAAATAAAGCAAATTGTATTTTACTACAAAAATATAAGTAACATTTGAAGCTGCTACTCATTTTAATACTACTTTTCACGCCCTTTCAAAAATTTTTTTATGAAGTGGTAACGCAGTTGCTATTATTGTTGCTTTCGTTGTTTCTGTTCTTTTAGCTCGATTTTCATTCGTCAAGTGTTGATGGTCAATATTTGTATATGAATATATATGCTTTGAAAACTACAAAGAAATTGATGTTAATGATTTCAAGTCCTTAAAAAATCCTAAAGACATTTATTTAGGAGTCGAAGTATATTCGTCTTTAAGCTCTACTCATAATTATTCGAATCAGATGAAATGGATTTTAGAGAACATTGCTTAAAATTTTATGTTGAGCTAGGCAATTGTTTATTACAAAAGTTTGATTCTGGGAATGATTTTCTAAAATGTGCCGAACTTTTAGCACCAACGAAAATTTTAAAAAGGCAAGATTTCACTATTTTCAATTTGTGTATTTTTCTACCTAATGTCATCCATTCAGAAAAATTACAAGAAATTGATGATGAGTTGCATGAGTTGCGCCACATTTATTTCAGTGATTTGAATTTACTTAATGAAAATAATATTGAAACTTTTTGGAAAGCAACTTTTGATGAAACGTGGAGATAATTCCGAAGTTTTAACGATAGCTGTAGCAACAGCAAATGTTAAACGTATTTTCTCACAAATAAATATTAATAAAACTCAAATCAGAAAAAAAAATTAGAAATTCCCACGATGTGTGGGATTTTTTGTACTAAAAATTTTTTAGGGAAAAGCGATTGGATCTGCACAAATTAAAACAGTCGTCAGAAATTATAAAAAAGTTTGATCAATATATGCTTAAAAAATAATTTAATTTTTCAGATTTCATCATTTGTGACTGTTTGATTTTTCTTAAACAGTCTTTCCATTGCAAAATTTCACAAAAGATTTGATATAAAATGTATTTCTGATTTTGGGTTTATTACTACAGAGAAAAAATGCTTTCTGCATTTGCTGGTGCTTCAGGAATCGATAGAACAGCATAAACAACTATCCTTTGTAATGAACAGACTTGGAATTATCTCCACATTTCTTAAATAAATCTACTAAAATTAATTTGATTTATTAATGAGTAAAACTATTTTATATGGGATGTAATTTACTATGATCTAAAAATTGGTAATAACATTTACATTCTTATAAATATCAAATGTATATTTTTTTAAACAAATTTTTAAGTTTTTCAATAAATTGATAATTTAAATGATTTTAGTTAATGAATCCGATTGTTTCTGTTTTGTTTAATTATTTATTTAATTTAAGTACTTTATTTCAAATACAAGAATACAAATTTTAAAGCACACATTTTAAATACATATGTTTTAGTTATTTTTTTAGTTCCAGTTTTTTCACAAAAAATTAAGATTTTTTTTCTGAAAATTAAAGTTTAAAAAATTGGCAACACTGTTGTTGATTTAAATGTAAACAAAATTTTAAGCAAATGCCTGTCAATATATCAAATTCACAAACCTATTTTTTCTTTTTTTAATTTTTAAGCAATTGTCATTCTATTTATCAAAGTCACAAACGAAAACTACAACTGTTCCTACTTCAAAGCATCAGTATTCTCACTTTAACTACAAGACTCTTAAAACTCGTTTATGAATACAACGCTTTTAAAGAGTATTTTAACTTTAAAAAGCATTTTAACTAAAAAACGTTTGAAAGTTGTTTTAAAATATTTTTATGAATACGGCTGCTAGTCTCTATAGTCTATCCAAAATAAATGTTATGAATTGAGTAAAAAGACAAAAAATTCCTTTGTTCTATAGTTCTATCACAATAAATGTTTTAATTTGATCCTTTTTAATTTTTTCAACTCACAATGTAGGGCCTGCAATTTTGGGTTGGTTTGGCGATTCCGGGATTTTTGGGATTGCAAATTTCCGGAATTGCAACTGACTGAAAAAAATTGTAAATAACTTTTATAATTGAAAGATCTCTTTTTTTACAATAAAACACACACAAGAAAACTAAAATCGATTTTAAACTATAAGTTATTGAAGCAACCAGAAATAGTAATTTTGTTTGAAAATCGAAATAGTGTTCTACAAACTCAATGAAACAAGCAATGAAAAGCAACAAAATTCTTTTTTCAAATGTTTAAAATATAAAATTAATAAAAAAAGGATCAGCTAAAGGAATAGTGAAGGGAAAAGTGAAAATATAATTGTTTAAGGCTACCGGTGGTCCTGAGATTGTCTTCTGAGAATTTTAAAAAGTTATAAAAAAATCATTATATTATTTAAAAAATACGTTACAAAAAATATACGTATATTTTTTATTAATTTGGTCAAACACTTTATTTTTATAATTTGTTTCGTATTGAAAAGCATTAAAAATTGAAATTAATGATTAATTTTTATAAATAGTAAGAAAAAAGCATACTAAAATAAAAAAATATACTTGTTTTAGCACCAAGGAATTTTTTGTTTTTTCAAATGGAAATTTTTCTTTGATAGAAAAAAAATAATTTCTAAGCAAAGTTTTAATTATTTCTTTCAAAGAAAAATTATTTCTTTCAAAAACAATTACCTTAAGAAAAAAACTTCCTTAGCTAAAACAAGTAAAATTTTCTTAAATATTGAGCAAATTTTATTTAATTTTACTATATTGTAATATTGTTTTCAAAAACAATATATAAAAAAACAAAGAAATTTTTACTTTTAAATCAAAATTCATAATTTTTTTAAACAAATGCAAGTACTTTCTAAAAATATCTTCCATTAAAACTAAAGAAATTTCAGATTTTTAAAACAAAAACTTGTGTTTTTTGATTTAAAATTCGAACTTTTTTCTGAGTCTATTAGCATTTTCTTAATATTTTGAGAAATTGACACGTTTGAATTGTATTGGAAAAAAATTAAAGTAAAATGTTTGTTTACAACTTAAACATATTTCACGATACTACGCTTGAATTTTTATCTGAAATGAGCAATCCAGTTTGTAAAAATCGAATGGAAATCACATCAAATTTTGATACAAAAAGTTATTACCAAAATAGCGAAACATAGTACTCAAATCTTAATAAATTTGTATTTTTTTCACAAAAATTTACTATGATATAAAGTGTGCAATGTTTTAAAAATTAAAAAAAAGCATAAAACATAAAAGCATATAGACTAAAGTAAAGCAAAAATACAACAACAAATGTGAAAATATGAAATGGGAGAAAAACTGAGAAATTGACACTTCAAACCTCATCTCGCCTCTGTGGTGCAGTGCGCTAGTGCGCGCTCTCACGGGTATCACAAAGATTTCTGATGAAGCCTTTAGCAGGGCCGAAATTGCAATAAAATAAGCTAGTGATTTTTTCCTTTTCATATTGAAAAACGTTGTTGTTGTTGTTTCTTTGGAAAGATTCGTTAGAGCAATTAATTGTTCTAACCTAAAAACCTTAATAAACGATTTTAAACTATCAAACATTTAGAATTTGTATTGGGGGTTGGAATTAGTTTTAAAGGTTTTCTAAGAGATGGCGTAAATATCAATAGATCGCATCGGGCACACCTGTGACTATATTCATTTCAAAGCACATTGTCTAAGCTTCATTTTTCAGTATGTGTCATTCCACTGAAGTGTAAACAACATATATTTTTTTCTCTGTGAACATGTCGACTTTCGTTCCAACAAAACGCAATTTGCGGGAAGGTTTACTTTTGTGCTTCCATTTGAAGAAAAAAACGGTTGAAGCACAACGCACGCTTACTGAGGCTTACGGGGACTATGCTCCATCGATTTCACTTGTGAGTACTGGTTCCGTCGGTTTAAAAGTGGTGATTTTGATACGGAAGACAAAGAGCGTCCGGGCCAGCCGAAAAAGTTTGAAGATGAGGAATTGGAGGCTTTGCTCGATGAAGACCCGTGTCAAACCCTTCAAGAATTGTCAGAATCATTGGGAGTCGACTTATCAACAGTCGGTAAACGCTTGAAGGCCATGGAAACGATTCAAAAGCAAGGAAATTGGGTGCCGTACCAGTTGAAGCCGAGAGACGTTGAACGGCGATTTTGCATGTGCGAACAACTGCTTCAACGGCATAAAAGGAAGAGTTTTTTGCATCGTATTGTCACTGGCGATGAAAAGTGGATCCATTACGATAATCCTAAGCGAAAAAATCGTGGGGACCACCCGGCCAAGCATCAACATCGAGGGCCAAGCCGAATATTCATGGCGCCAAGCTTATGCTGTGTATTTGGTGGGATCAGAAGGGTGTCGTGTACTATTAGTTGCTTAAACCTAACGAAACCATCACTGGGGAACGCTACCAACAACAATTGATGCAATTGAGCCGAGCATTAAAGGTTAAACGGCCGGAATATGCCAAAAGACACGACAAAGTGGTTTTTCAACATGACAACGCACGGCCACATGTTGCAAGAACCGTCAAGGAAACGTTGGAGGCGCTGAATTGGGATGTTCTACCCCACCCGCCTTATAGCCCAGACATAGCCCCTTCCGACTACCACCTATTCAGATCGATGACGCAAGGCTTGGCTGAGCAGCGCTTCACTTCTTACGAGGATACCAAAAAATGGGTCGATTCGTGGATTGCCTCAAAAGACGAATCGTTCTTCCGGCGCGGAATCCATATGCTGCCAGAAAGATGGGAAAATGTTGTAGCTAACGATGGACAATACTTTGAATAATATACATTGTACCGTTGTTTCTAAATAAATGCTCAAAAACCGAAAAAAAAACCTTTAAAATTAATTCCAACCCCCAATATTTAAAATCAGGTATGATTTAAACAAAGAAACATTTAAAATTTTTTATTTAAATCATATAAAATCAACATAATAAATAACAAGGCCATTTAGAAAAAACTTTAATTAAAAAAAAAATTGAAATGAAATCCCACCAAACAAAGCAACTTCATCAACTTGAGCATTACTTTGGAAAATACTTTGGTGATAATAACTCGAAAAATAAGTATTTTTAATTATATATTTTAAAACAAACCTAGTAACGTAGATTCAATTTTGATTTTAAAATTTTTTGTTTCATCCAAGCAAATAATGGAAAAATAATGGAAGTGTGTATTGGTTACACTCATTTCGTTTTCTTTTTTATATGAAACAACGCACTAATTTATTGACTTTATATAAGTTTTTCCATTCTTTGCTCATAAGACCAAATATTGTAAAAAAATGGTATGCAGTGCTTTTTTATTTAATTTTTCCTTAAAATGAGCGTTAAAACATAAAAATATAATACAAATTACCAGAGTTATGATATATTACTTTACGGTAAAAATTTTATTTTCTTATTGCAATAAAAGAAAATCGTAAGAATTCAGATTTGAAAAAATTGCAATGAAATGTTGTTGAAATATTTCCTGAAGCAGCACTTTATGCAAATACAAAAAAATTAATCGATTACGTTAAATAACATGGTCGTAAAAAATTTTTTTAATAGAAATGTAAAATTTTGTTAATTTTGAGTTTGGGTATTTTACGAAAAAAATCAAAAATGTAAAATTTAAACAACGACAACTTGGGTAACTTTACTATTTTAACAAAAATTTTTAGCTATTTTAAAATTACTGAAACAAAAATTGGGATAAAAAGTTATAGCTGTTGAATCTTGCCTTTTTTCAAAAATCCTCAAAGTGGTTTTTTTCACTGAGAACTAAAAAAAATCATAAGGAATCGATAAAACTATGTTTCTCATTTAAAATAGTTAGAAAAATGTTGGAATTCCAGAGCTGCCAACATACCAGACCCTGGTTTTAGGGGAAAAAAATACCCAAAACTCCATGACAAAATTTGTGTACTTGATAAAAAGTCTTTTAACCCCACCAAATAAAATTGTATTACACTGCTGTTAGGTATTATAACATGTGAAAAATTTCAATATTTTGCACATAATATAAGAAAATCATTGAACATATGATTTTTACAATATAATTTATTCATAGTTCCAACAAAGATATAAGTGTTAGAAATAGTTTTCACCAAACGTAAAATATTACTTATGTGCGGTATAGTTGTATTTTATTTATATTTACAATTTTATCCGTTTCAGCATAGTTTCATTTTAAGTGCCGTTTTCTTACCTAATTTTCTTTTATTATCTGATTAAATTGCATTGAAATCCATCAACTCCAATTTCAAAAATTGTAGAATTATTTTATAATTCTTAAAATTGGTTTCAAGGTGATGAAAATGTTACATTTTTAGCATTGCGCGATGTCGTTTCCAAAATAAATTTTACGAACAAACAGACATCTTAAAAAATATTCTCAAAAAATATAATACAAAAATATTATTAAATAAACGACATCTTAAATTTCGTTTTTTATAACATTAAATGTCATACAATATACATGTTTCCTTTCCACACACATTTCTCGAACCACACATTTTTATTGCAATCATTTGAATTAATAAATGCCTTCATGAATTCTCAGCTCTGCCGACTGAATGAAGGTTGTACAAAGTATATTGTTCACCACAGTCGCTGCTCGGTGGCTCCATCAGTTCTTGTTTTCTCTCGTGATGAACAGAGTGACGTCGGGTAGTTTTGTTGTATGGCACGAACCATGGTACAATTACTGACAAGATAGTAGCGTAGACTGGCTTTTTTCTCACGAGCGGCGATGGCTAGTTGTCAAAATTAGTTGTTCATGCAATTAATCAAAGAAATGTGAAAAAATAAGCAACACCTTAAACAAAGCTAGTCATTCGCGGCAAACTAAAAACATTCCAATAAACTTCGCGAACAAATTTAATGAATCAAAGAAAAGTTAAAAATAAATACATAGCTAGTCAACAGTAGCAAACTACAACTCCTTTAGCTGTTTTTGACGACTACCTTGTCAAATAATTATAGCTTGGCACGAACGAATGTCTTCTGTCGGAAGACGAGGCACAACGACGCACCACACAACTTCAGTGGCTGGACTCATGTACATATATTTAAAAGCTATGGATTGCTTGAGTTATAAAACATACCCATGAATTCGGTTGTGTATTCATTAAATCAATGAATTTATTTCTTTCGAGTATAGCTACATCTGCTTGTTTTACCGAAGTTCTCGTTTTACTTGTTTTCGTTGTACTCTGTAATCGATTTAATCTGTATTTGTTTTACTCTTTTCAAAATTTATTTTCAAAACATTGTAATTCGTTATGAGAGTAGAATAGAAAAAGCATTTTTGAACAACAAACGAATGTCTTACAAATACATTCGCGCAGCTCTTTAATATATAAACATCAGTTGCTTTTGTTTTTGTCGTTTGTTATTGGTTGTTTTTTTCTGCAAAATAAATGCAATAGAGAATACAGATAAACGTGTGGCTACAGAGCCACCCTGCAGTTCAAGGTATCGTGCACGAATATTTCATGATGATTTTTTTAAGAAACTTACTGCTTAACTTAACATTTGTCTATAATTCTTTAACAAAGTATTTATGTTATGTATTATATTTTTACCATATTAAATATATATTTTGCTAACTAAAATTTAAATTTAAAATTACTTTTAAAATATTGTACACATGGGCATTTCCACCAAAGGGTCTACCACGACTGAAAAATAAAATGTTACTGTAAATTTTTTTAAACCGTCATAACAGAGCAAAAATTTTTAAATTTATATTGTGAGAGTACTGAGAGCTGATCTCAATTTGAAATTTGAAAAAATGGCAACCAACATGATAAATGGCATGACATGATATTACATGATAATACAAAGTTTAATTCAATTTTTTCAGTTTTCTATTTTTACGGACGTGAATTACACTTTATATGATTTTTAAGTTCAATTAAATAAATAAAACTATAACAAATTTTTACTTCTTTGAAGGGAAAAATCTGTATCGTAACGTATGTATCGTAACGTATTATGTTATGGCTTGTATAAAAATAATTAAAAAAGAATTTTCAACGAAATAATTATGAATATATAGCAACATCATTCCAGAAAACATTAAAATATTTTTAATAAAAAACTCGTGCACACTTCCCAGATTTTTTGATTATATTAATGCAGAGAAAAACCCCTTTCATTTTTTGTATCGTAACGCGTCCTCTTTTGATTGCTTATATCTTTGGACAATATTTTCGATATCTTCCATCTTTTACACTAAATATAGTACTACTAGAAAGCTATCCAAAAATTAAAACAGGACAAAAAGGTTTAAATATCTCTTTGCTTTTTTTAACGTTTAACAACAAAAAGGCGTACGAACGTTACGTGCGTGACTATTTAAGTTTGACCAACATAAAAAAGCACAAGAACAACAAATTCATCACTAAAAGTATCAATTATTATAAAAAAATAATTGCTTTTAAATAATTTTTAATTATAGGATGAAATGCTTTAAAATGGTTAAAAAATATAAATGAAAAAAACCAGAATTTTTCTCTATCTCTACTATTATATAAAACTGAAGTGAAAATGTAAAGTTACGACTTTACTCCAAATGGCCTGGGCCGATTTTTATGAAAATAATTTCAAAATATCATATTTGTGCTGCAGTTTTATTTTGCTTTTGAAATTTTAATAATAAATATATTTAATTAAGGTATTAAGTTTTTTAAGATCTCATCAACAATCAACAAAAGAAAAAAGACCATTTTTTGTTATGTATTGCTTTAACCCAATAAGGACGATAATGCCATATGGCATCACTAAGTCGGATGCCGCAAAACTAACCGTATCACATAAAAATTAGTCAAAATACAAATTAGGTATAAATTACCACATTGCCCCGTCTTTAAGGCGTTATATAAAGGCGATTGATACAAAAAACGTCCTGCTAGTTACTGTATAATAGGGCGTATCAAAAAATTTAGATCGTATTCTAAGAGGTCTCAAAAGTTGCATAGGGTGGTCAAGATTTACCAAATAAAATTTTAGGAAAAAATAAGGATGTCTTCCTCTCCCGCAAGGACAAAGTTGTTTTTTGAGAAAAACAATAAAAAATCACGATCTCAAAATGCTTTGATTTTAGTCAGAAAAACTACATATGTCTTAAAGTAAAAATAAATAAATACTTGAACTAACAATATCCCGCCAAACACGATGCATTTCTCGATTTTTAACCAAAAGGTCCTGTGTGAAGGATATTCGAATCTAGAGGTACATTAGAGGTAGCACAGAACTTTTGATTTCTATCTGACAGTCTTAATTTTGGCGATTTTGATTATTGTGTTGAAGTTTTCTTTAAATTTGGCGAATTAATAATTTGCATATTTTTTGCATATGCATTTTCTTGTTTTCGAGAAATGTAAATTTAAATGCAATTTTTCAACTTTGTCAAAAAAACTAATGTAAGGTTTTATATCTCGGGCACTAGAAGTGGTACCGAAGATAATTTCCTTAATTTAGATTCTTCATATATTTCTGAACAACACCCTGTCCAAAAAAATCAATTTGTAACATCAAACATTTTCCGTCCCAGCATGAATATTATTATTTCGTTAAAACACCTCAACTCAGCGTTCACAAAAATTTTATATTAAAATTTTGAGTTTCTGAGTTTGCCATTCGATGGGTCTCAATTGACTTAACAATTGTTGTTTAAAAGTGTTTTAATTAAATAATAACCATAAAGGAGATATGAAAAGAATTGTTACATTTCATGCTTGAAGTAACTTTTTTTAAACATCAAAATAGGAAAAAAAATCGTGGCCTTTTCCTTCTGATGTAAAAAAAAATATTTTTAGACAGGGTTTCGTTCAAAACTATTTGCAGAATCCGAATTGAGAAAATTATCTTCGGTACCACTTCTGGTGCCCGAGATATAAAACCTTATATTAATTTTTTTGAAAAAGTTAAAAAATTGCATTTAAGTACAGGGTTGCCAATATTCGAAGCGCCCATCTGGCAACACTGTAACTTTCCGCAGTGATGCCAAATCGACTAATGACATACCGCGTTTGAAGCGTCATTCCAAGCAAATGTTTACAATGGAACAGTACACGCCACGCGAACGCTCTAAAATTGTTGAAATTTACATTCAACAAAACAAGTCAATAGTGAAAACTCAACGTGCTTTCAAAAAATGAGCGATGAAGCTCATTTTCAGTTGAACGGAACGGTAAACAAACAAAATTGCCGTATTTATGCCACTGAAAATCCACAAGAGATTCAAGAGGTACCTCTTCACGATGCAAAAGTCACTGTTTGGTGCTGCGTTTGTGCTAAAATGCTCATTGGGCCGTTCTTTTTCGAAGATGATAATGGCCATAGAGTTACTGTCAATCAGGAGCGTTATCGCGATATGATAAACAATTTTTTCATGCCAATCGTTCGTCGAAAGCGTATCAGGCACTACTGGTTTCAACAAGACGGCGCGCCACCACACACAAGCCGCACTACAATCGATTTTTTGAAGCAATTGTTCCCTGGCCGTTTGATGTCAAAAAATGGTGATTTCGATTGGCCGCCAAGATCACCAGATTTAACGCCTCCAGACTTCTTTTTGTGGGGTTATTTGAAATCAAAGGTTTACGTCAACAAGCCAAAGACCCTAGAAGAGCTGAAAACCAACATCCGTCAAGAAATAACCGCCATTCCCATCGAAATGTTGTAAGAACTAAAACTTTTACCAAGTTTTACCCTTACATGTTAGCTTCAACTCACCTTCTATTTCTTCATTACAGATTTACCACATTTACCAACACATTTACCAACATGGACGACCCACCACTCACAGTCCCACAGACCACCTTGGCATGACGGCCTAAACGAGAACAGGAAGCAGAGATTGAGAGGGGACACGACAGCCAGTCTTAGATTAGTTGTAGCACATTGAATTAACTTTCTATATTTTTTTTTTTATTAGAATTAAGGCATTTTTTTTATTATTATTATTAGTGATCCGCTAGAATTTTAGGATAAAATAATAAACTTTAAGAATGGATTTAAAATAGAAGAACATGGGTATTATGTTTTATATATAGTTACTGAGGCATATGCCTAGATTTACCACAGGGTCATTTCACTGCAGTATGACTCATTTGTTTATTTTCTGTTCTTTTCGGCACGTCAACGGGACTGCAATGGCGAGGTGAGCACTTACAGTAGAGACCGCAATATCACACGACGCTGTTGGCCAATCAGAACGCCGAACGGAGCGTCTGTTGCCACCGTGTGAGAGAGATGTTGCCGCAACATGAGGCTGGGCCGCCAGCAGCCAGAGGACTTTAAAGGGCCATCTGAAGAGAAATATGAGGCAGTTCCTACCAACCACCGAGACGAGAAGACGTGTTCAGCTCCGCTTGTGCAAATTAAAGTTTAATTTTAAAATAGTAACGAGGAGTCAGTTCCTACCAACCACCGAGACGATAAGACGTGTTCAGCTCCGCTTGTGCAAATTAAAGTTTAATTTTAAATAGTAACAAAGAAAGATCAAACAGCTGTAGAAGAAAGAACGTCGACAGAAGCAGCGACAGAGGCTAAAGAAGGAACGTCGACAGAGGCTAAAGAAGGAACGTCGACAGAGGCTAAAGAAGGAACGTCGACAGAGACAGCGACAGAGGCGAAGAAGGAACGTCGACAGAAGCAGCGACAGAGACGAAGAAGGAACGTCGACGGAAGCAGCGGCAGATACCAACGAGTACGTCGACAGTGCGAAGGACGTCGACAGAGGCAGCGGCAGAGACCATCAAAGACACAGGCATAGTATAGACAACAGCGAAAGAGTGTAACATGGTTGAAGTATTGATGTAACGAACATATTGATTTTATTTATTATTTTGGTGCCAGGATATCTGAATGAAAGTAAATTCGCGTCGTTTGGAAGCAGTTAGAGCTATTACCGCGTAACGTTAATCTCTCATCATAACGTCCACAGTGTTAGTTAATTTGTGTTATTATTCAACCGAATATTCAATTCGATTTCGGCCTGAACTGGGATTCATAGTCGTCCCAGCGCAACCAGTTCCCGCCATAATTTTCAAAGTGTTAATTTTTTATTTCTTAACCGAATCTTCAATTCGATTTCGGCCTGAACTGGGATTCATAGTCGTTCCAGCGCAACCAGTTCCCGCCACAACTTTCAAAGTGTTAATTTTTTATTTTCCTAACCGAATCTTCAATTCGATTTCGGCCTGAACTGGGATTCATAGTCGTTCCAGCGCAACCAGTTCCCGCCACAACTTTCAAAGTGTTAATTTTTTATTTCCTAACCGAATCTTCAATTCGATTTCGGCCTGAACTGGGATTCATAGTCGTTCCAGCGCAACCAGTTCCCGCCATAATTTTCTTCCCTTGTCTCACAATTCCACCCTATATTTTCACTCCCATTGTTTTCCGTGCGGTAATAACGTATGTCAACAAGGATAGCCGCGTAATAATAGTAATCAAACCGATACTCATTCAGATAAACTGAGCGATTAATACTTAATCCATTTTTGATAATCAAAATTAAGTTTACCACTAATGACTTTAATATATTTTGGCTAGATTCATAAGTTATTCAAATAGTAGCTGATTTGTATACGTAGATTAAGAAATACTGAATAATAAAGCTGTTGTAACGTGTAACAAGCGGGTGTTTTGACTTGGTGCCATAGTTAAATAAATAATTGTCAAGAACCCTGGTGTCGGCGAGCGACACCCCAGCCTAGAAGGTTTTTTACAATGTTGAAGAAAACCATGGAAAATGCTGCAAAACGGGCACAATATGTCGTAGAGGCCAATGGCGACCATTTACGAGATATCATATTCAAGAAATAATGTAAGCAAATCTACTTATACCCAATTAAATAATATTCATGACGAACAGACAAAAAATTGTGGTTTCTTTGATTTATTTAAAAATAAAATGGGCGCTTCGAATATTGGCAACCCTGTATACATTTCTTCAAAACAATAAAATGCATATACGAAAAATATGCAAATTATTAGTTCGCCATATTTAAGGAAAGCCTTAACACTGTAATCAATATCACCAAAATTTAGACAATCAGAAAACAGTTACAACTTCTGTGCTATCTTGAGTGTACCTTTAGATTCGAATATCCTTCACAAAGGACCTTTTGGGTAAAAACCAAGATAATCGTGTTTTCCAAAAAAATTTTTAGTTTAAGTTCATATTTACTTTTGCTTTAACACATATGTAGTTTTTCTTACAAAAATTAAAGCATTTTGAGATCGTGATTTTTTACTGTTTTTCTCAAAAAACTACTTTGTCGTTGCGGGAGAGGAAAATATCCTTTTTTTCTAAGGGAGATTTTTTCGGGAGATCCTGACCATCCAATGCAACTTTTAAGACCTCTAAGAATATGAAAATCGCAAAAAAAATTGTAATCGATACGCCCTACTGTATAAAAATGAATTCTACGCCTTTACTTACGATACTATCGAAAAGTGTCTTATTTTTAGAGTTTTTGTTTATTTTTGTATTGTTATTGTTCTATTATATTGCTTAAACTTACCAAGCACACAAAACTTTATTATCATAATACAGGGTTGCCCATATTCGACGGACCCATGTTTTTTTTAAAAAAATCAAAGAAAAAAATAAAAATTTGGCGGTTGGCAATCTTAATCATTTAATTTGTTCCAAGTAGATTTGTTTACATCAATTTTTGAATATGATATCTCTCAAATGGCCGCCTCTGGCGTTGATGGCGTATTGTGCCCTTTTTGCAGCATTTTCCATCGTTTTCGCCAACATTTCGCCCGGAATAGCGGCTATTTCTTCACGAATGTTGTCCTTGAGCTCTTCTACGGTCCTTGGCTTGTTAACGTAAACCTTTGACTTCAAATATCCCCACAAGAAGAAGTCAGGCGGCGTCAAATCGGGCGAACGCGGTGGCCAGTCCAAATCACCACTTTTCGACATCAAACGGCCCGGAAACAAATTCTTCAGAAAATCGATTGTTATGCGACTTGTGTGCGGTGGAGCGCCGTCTTGTTGAAACCAGAACTGCCTCATACGCTTTCGACGAATAATTGGCATCACAAAATTGGTCATCATGTCGCGATAACGCTCCTGGTTGATGGTAACAGCATGGCCATTTTCATTTTGGAAGAAAAAAGGCCCAATGACCGTTTTCGCACTAACGCCGCACCAAACTGTGACTTTTTCGTCATGAAGAGGCACTTCTTGAATCTCCTGAGGATTTTCAGTGGCGTAAATACGGCAATTTTGCTTATTTACGGTCCCATTCAATGTGCACTTCTCACATTTTTTAATCTTTTAAAAGCACGTTGAGTTTTCACAATTGACTTCTTCTGTTGAATGTAAACTTCAACTATTTCAGAGCGCTCGCGTGGCGTGTATTGTTCCATGGTAAAAATCTGCTTGGACTGACGCTTCAAACGCGGTATGTCATTAAGCGATCTGACATCTCTGTCAAAAGTTATGGCGTTGCCAGATGGGTCCGTCGAATATGGGCAACCCCTACTTCTATTTGTTTCCAAAGTTTGTTTGAACGAACGCAAAGCACTGCACAGCGTCTTTGAAAAAAAGTTGAAGCATGCGTCAACGAATTGTCTTGCTGGTTTCCTGCAGAATTTTCATTTTGAAGTCGAGACAACAGCAGTAACAATGGGTTAAGCGGTACATTTGTTACATTTTTCCATTCTCTTCTCTTTGCGTTAGTAAAAAGCGTAATTGGTGTAATTACTGTAACTTCGTTAGCGACCAATCGATTTCGTTCAAAATTTGTATGGCTGTAATTTTTTTAATCGGGGAATAAATTCTTGACATCAGTTAAAAAAAACGAAACATTCACAGTACGTTTTATTTCATAGACCAAAAAAGATGCCATGCATAACTATTTATTTTTTTCGAAATGCTCATTTAATTTTTAACACATTTCTTGTTACTTTGACCAAAAGTTGTTGTTTTTTATTTTTTAAACACAAACTTTTTACAGTATAACAGTAATGATAAACAGAAATTTGCAAACTTTTTTAAACGTCAACTTTTTCATATAAGCAAAATAACAATGCGCCAGGGAGTATGCAACATTTTTACATCAACGACCACAACAACCTCGGCAAATAAATTCGCTGCTGACTACCATAAAAAAACGCAGCGCAACACTTTAAATAAACAAGCAAAAAAAAAACGACAATATCATGTTAATCATCAAAAACACAAAAAAAAAAAACAGCAGCAAAAAGCAGCGTACGAATATGTTTAATAATATATAAATTTATTAAAAACTTTTAATAAGCAAAACAATGAAATGTTTGGGTAGTGCTTAAAATGCAGTTATTATGGTTGTATTTAATAAAGCCGCGACAGAATAAAATCTCATTTAAATAATAATCAAAATGTCTGATATGCATGTTCGAAAAACAAAGTGAAAAAATGCAATTTATTTGCTGCATTATGCGATGCATATTACCCTCATTTTAACTTATTTGTCATTATTATTTATGTATTTTATTGTAACTTTTTTCCCCCACTCACCATGAATGGGTTAAAAAAAAAAAACAAAAAAGAAAAGAATATTTAATGTTTTAATAAACATGGCATTAAAGCTATTAAAAATGTTAACGAAAACTCATATTAAAATAATTATTTATCATTTAGCAGAAGAATTTAAAATAAATTTAAAACGAGCACAAACGAGCATCAGTTAAACGAGCGGCATCAGCTATATTCGATTTTGTTTGCTGATGTTTTTATATGGAGGTGATATTGACCGAATATTTTGATGTCAATGGCGTGAATAACACAAGACGACAACTCTAGGTAGCCACTAAAAATTTCTGATGTGTTAAAGTCCTCTAACCGTATAGATTGGAAAGTTTTATGTTGGAGAGTGGCTTCATTCTCGGGATAGGAACTGCGTTGCACAAAATCGAGTACATGGATTTGGAGAATTTAAAGGTAGTCCTCCTATTTCTTCAGTATTCTGTAATGGATTTATGTTTTGAGACTGTTGTTTTGAATTTAAGTCAGTGGCAGAGTTTGCCTTTACTGACGACTAATTTATTGCATACTTGGACAGAGTCCAAGGCAAGAGGAGAAGTTAAAGTAATCAAAACAAGGTAGAGGTCTGCCTACTTGAGTTGCTAGTTTAAAATCTGCTTTATTGTTGGCCAGCTCGGCTCTTTTAAACCTTTTTACAAAGTGTTATACTAAATTATTAATCTATAGCTATTCTTAATGCTACCAACTCATGTTATTAAAAAATAAGTATATTTGCATCTTAAAACACTGAAAAGTAAGTATAAGTAAGTATAATTTTTTTAAATAAGTGTAAGTAAGTATTTTACCTTAGAAAAATAAATTGAATAATTTTTTGATATAATTTACTAATTTATGTTAAAATCAATAGAACCCACAATATTCTTTAAATATTGTCACATCCTCTATTTGTTCTTCTTAAAAAGTTTTGTATATGCAATCTATCTAAAACCAAAAAGTCTTCAGATGAAAAAAAAAACAAAATATTAATTTTATATATTTGAAATTCATATATATTTCTAATACTTAAAATAGTTTAAAAACAAAAAAAAGCATAAACAAAAGTAAAAAGTTATACGCACTTTCAAAGTAGTTAAATAAAAAAAAAAATAAAAAAATCACACTCAAATGTATACAGAGACCAAAGAAAAGTTATCATTATTCGCTCTCACTGTCACTGAATTGAAGCGCTACATTAATTTGTTTTTTTTTTTTCTTTTTGCTTGAAATCGTATTTTTCTTGGCTGTAAATTTTATTTAAGGCTTAAGTCTAATTGGTCACTTTCGAAATTTTTTTTTTTTACATTTTTCGAATGTATATGTATCTAAGATTATTGTATTAAATTTTTATGAAGATCCGAGCAGTATAAGTAATTTTTTTCAACCCAAAGCTTACTCTCCCAGAACTCATATTAGAACGCATTTAAAAAACTTTAAGCTACGTTTTCACGGACGCCCCACACTATTTCTCCGGAACCCGTGGGCTGATCCTTCTGAATTTTTAACCACATTTTTAACACAAAACTACTTTCAAAATAGACTATAATCGTGTTAAAAGATTGATGTTTTCTATATTTTTTTACACATAACAGCGAAACAAATCATTTTTCATTTTTTTTTTGTTACTTAAAGTTAAAAACAATTGCTAAAAATTATTATTAATAGTCTATTTTATAGTCCTTGTCATATTATATGTAAAACACCTCGGTTTTTTGTTTCAGATAAAAAGATGCCAAGATATCGTGTGGGAGCCGACCTGCCTTCAAAAATATTAAAAAACATTAATAAAATTTTTTTATTTTTGTAATTCAAGACTTCATTTATTATTCCTAACAACTTATATAAACATATCTTTCATAGCAAGCTCATGAAAAATTCCCAAAAATAGCCTATTTTTTAGCTGACGAACTAGACTACACCCTTAGTATTTCAGGTCTTGTCTTTAAAAAAATGTAAAATTCGACACAGCTGTATTCAATATTATTTTTTAAAATAATAAAACAGTCTGTATTTTTATCGCTGTTGATAACAATTTTCAAACTTTTTCCGCTTTTGCAAAAACGTTCAACCAGAGCTGAAAAGTAAGCATAATTAAGTATAAATCTTAAAAGTAAGTATACTTATAAGGATGGAATTTTAGTAAGTATATGAAGCTGAAAATAAGTATGATACTTACAAAGTAAGTATAGTTGGTAACATTAGCTATTCTATATTTACTAATTAAAATACTTATTCTTAACCTTGCGTTTCATTCTTACACTTGAATTATAATTCCCAGAGGGATTCAAATTTCATAATTCTGGGTTGACGAATGAAATTTTAGGCACAGTCATGAAAATTGAGTGAGTAATGAAGACGCACTCAATTCCAATGAGGAGTGTCCACAACATTCGCATGCATTGAGTGCAGCGCACGCCGATAGTGCAGTGCTAGCATATTTGTCACTCAATGCATTGCCGCTTGTCTACAAAGAAATAATAAACGCAAGGGTCGGCAGTGTGCATATGTGTGAGCACAATACAATTCCTTAAATTCTTACAAGCTGTCCCAAATGCCACGAAACAACACCAAGCCATTAAGCTACCTCTGCCATGTTTTAAAGTTCGTTTCACATGATGCTTATGAATAGCTTCATGAGTTCTACTCCCGAAATATTCCATTCAATCAGATTGGAATCGGTTAATTTTTGTCTCATTGGACCAAATAACTCGTTTCCAATCACCTATGGTTCAATGCTCATGCTTTTTGCTGAATTTCAAACGCTGTTTTATATTCTCATCGAACAGAGCTGGTTTTTTGAAGTGAAAACTTCTTTAGGCGCTTTGAGCGATTTTTGGTAGAGGGTTATTCTTTGGTTTGCGTCATCATTGCAGCGAGTAGCATTCGTCATCAATACAGACAGCGAGTAGCTTTCGTCAATAAGCTTGAAACTGATTATTATTTATTTATTTATTTATTTCAGTCTACGGATTTGTTACAATCTTACTGACTATTGTAGATATTAATACCGTCAGTCTAAATTGGAGTTCAGATACATTTAATTTTAAAATATTAGAAAGACTGTTGCATAAGTGCATACATCTAGCTATTGGTTCATTATAAGCATAATACGTCTCAAATCCCTTGGCGCATCATAAATTTGAAAAATATTTGACAGTTCAGTGCAATTAATTTTCCCGGTAAATATGTTATAAGCAAATAGCAGAGAACAAACCTTCTCTAATCAAATCTTCTATCTTTTAAGGATTGCAACCCAAGCAATTTACGGTGCGCCTCATAAGATGGGAGACCATCAGGCCAGTAAAGCTTTTTAGAAGCGTATTTGCTCATTAATTTTTGAACTCTCTCAATACGGTTTGATTCAACAATATAGTACGGATTCCAAACAATAGAACAATATTCGATTATACTTCGAACCAAAGAAACGTATAACGCTTTTATAGTTAAAAGATCTTTAAAAATTTGAGTATGCCTCTTGATAAACCCCAGCATGGAGTGTGATTTAGAAAGAATATAATCATAATGACATTTAAAATTAAGTTGTTTATCAAACTTTACCCTCTAATACACAATAATTCAATGTATAATTGAATAAAACGCTATTTAAACATTTAGTATAAGAGACTATGCAACATTTATTGATGTTCTAGAACAGTTTATTTGAGAGACACCAGCTATGCAAGGCTGAGAGGTCACTTTGGAGCCTTATGCAGTCAGAATCATTCGAGATATTAAGAAATAGTTTGACATCATCAGCATACATAAGAAGTGTTGGTAAGTCATTAATGAAAATTAAAAAAGGAGAGGACCGCAACGGATACCTTGTGGAACTCTTGATGAAGCATCAAAGCAACGTCTGAAATAGTTGACCCAATTTTGACATAAAGCTTTCTAGCGTTTATAGGGCGGGTAGGTCTACAGAATCTGCTTTATACCAGTTGGCTAGAAACATCCAGTCAGCTTTCAAAAACAAAAAACCGTACTCTGTGCCTTTCTAGATATAGAAGGAGCCTTGTATAATACTTCTCACAAGGCTGTGAGAATTTGGCATATGCCAAATGCTTAGCACTAGAACCACTATAAGAATCAAAACAACAAAAGGCTGCCCACAAGGCGGAGTCCTCTCTCCACTGCTGTGGTGTCTTGTTGTAGACGAATTATTATCGATGCTAACCGAGAATGGCATAAAATGTCAGGGTTATGCAGACGACATCGCCTTAATAGCCAGAGGAAAGTTCGAGGATACACTCTGTAACCTGATACAGAGAGGACTGTCAGTAACAAAGGAATGGTGCAACCCAGTGGGAGTACCTATCAACCCAGCGAAAACTACCAGGTACTATGGTACTAACAAAAGGTACTATGGTACTAACTATGGTACTAACCAGGTACTATGGTATTACTAACAAAAGAAGCCTGCCAAACCTCCGAACAATGAGAATGGATGGCACGGAAATTCCCTTCAAAGGAGAAGTAAAGTACCTGGGACGTACACTAGATTCAAAGCTTCTCTGGAGAAAACATGCAGAGGTAACTATAAACAAAGCAAAGCGCGCACTCATGGTATGTAGGAGCCTTTCGGGGAAAAGCTGGGGTTTTAACCCAACAATTCTCCGCTGGATGTATACTATGATGGTTAGACCCATCCTCACCTATGGTGCAATAGCATGGGCTGAGAGAACCAAGCTAACCACAATGAGGCAGAGACTAGCCTGTGTATGCATCACAGGGGCTAGAGGACCTGCCCTACAGCAGCACTAGAAGAAATTCTGGACCTAACGCCCTTACACCTTATCATAGAGGGAGTGGCCAAGCGAACTCTGTTGTGCATTGCAAAAGAGGGGACAGATTTAGGTAAAACTATCAGCAGTAGAGAAGGAGAATATTGCAAAGTACACTCCCTACATTGATCTACCAAGAGACGATATAGTAAAAAGGTACAACTTCGAAAAACACTTCGAAAAACACTTAAAAATTAAGCTTAGTACCAAGAAAGAGTGGGACAGCGAGATGATATCGCAAGTCAAGAAACCACACAGTATATCATGGTATACGGATGGCTCCAAGACATTGGAAGGTATAGGCGCAGGGGTGTACGGGCCAAGAATTAAGCACTTTGAACCTATGGGGACAACACCCAGTATCTTCCAAGCGGAAATCCTAGCAATACAGCTGTGTGCACAATTCAATCTGGACCGTAAATACAAAGGTCAGGATACAGTTGTGATGTCAGACAGCCAAGCAGCAATCAAAGCATTAGTTTCCTGTGAGATTTCATCGAGAATAACATGGGAATGTCTAACAAAACTCAACGAACTAGGCAAGAATAACACTGTTACTATACTTATACTTTGGGTCCCAGGACACAAAGGAATACAGGGTAACGAAGAAGCCGATGGTCTAGCGCGACAGGGTGCAGCCACAAAATTTATAGGACCAGAGCCATTCTGCGGATTGGGCACACATTCTATAAAAGAAGAACTAAGAAGGGAAGAGAGGCATAAACGTTCAAACCTTTGGAAAAGCCTCCCAAAGCTAAGACAATCCAAATTGCTCCTCAGAGATTCTAACACTCGGAGAGCAAAATAATGCATAAGCTTAGGCAAACCGAATCTAAGGATTCTAACGGGGTTCCTTACAGGACACTGTAAACTCAAATATTACCTGATGAAATTGGGCATAGGAACCGATAGTAACTGCCGTTTCTGTGAAGAAGCAGAGGAGACTCCAATACACCTACTTACAAGCTGCGACGCAGTGGCTCGCAGACGTAAACTAGCACTGGGGAACTATGAGCTGAGTCTAGAGCAGGTTTCATCTCTGAGAATTAGAGATGAAAGATGAAGATTAATTCATTAGAGACATAGGGCTGGACGAAATTCTGTAATCCGCAAACCTAGCGGAGCTTTGAGAAGGAGGTACAATAGATCTCATTTAGGTCGCACTACGCATCTCCACCATACATTCTAGCGTTTAGATAACTTTTGAAAAACGCAATTAAAGTATCCGACAAACCGAACTTTTTTAATTTTCTTAAAAGAATAAAGTGATCAAAGCTTTAGAAAAGTCAGTGTAAACGATATCTAGCTGACTACCATTTTCCATTGCACTAATAATGTTTTTCGAAATAAGCAGTAAATTTGAACTTTTTGATCTACCAGGAAAAAATCCATGTTGTAATTCGGAGATGACACACTTCACATGCTCAAATTATTACACTGCTTACCCAACGTAGATTGGGCTTGTAGAACTGTTACGCCAGTGACTTTCAAACTGTTACTCTAGTGAATTTTGAACTGTTGGTTGGAGTGAGTCTTAAACTGTTTGAGTTGGGTTATTATTGTAGTGATTTTTGGTGATTGCCTTTAAATTTGTACATGGTGAGTACAATACGCCGCCTAAAGGCGACCCCGGCGATTGTCCTGGCAAGGCTGTTCTTGGTTTAGCACAACATTTAATTGCTATTGGTGTAAAAGGGCTAAACTTAGTGTTAGTTTATGGTAAATGTGAATCCAAGTTTGGGCCAGGTGTAGGAAAGTCCGGCATTCGCACAGGCCCAAAAGTAGAAAGTGGTGGTTTGCGTGTTAGTGCTGGTAGTTTTCCAGAAAAGGGTGCCCCTAAAAGGCAACTTAGTGGTGGTGAGGAGCCTATGGATATAGAACGTCGGAATTAAAGGCCCTTAAGCTGAATAAGTCCAATATTTAGGTTGGAAAGGGAAAGGCTGTAAAAGGAGTTCTGGGATTGGTTCACTGGTGGGTGGGTAAGAACCCTATAGCAAAAGACGATGTAAAATCTTCGTCAAAGCTTCCAGAATAGGCGGAGAAGACTGTGAAAAAGAATGGTAAGAAAGCTGTGGTTTCTGGCATGGATAATGTCAGAAAAATTAAATTAATTTCGGGTGAGCTATTTAAAGTAGCACTCAAATGCGGAATGAGAGTCCGGTGGCACAGGCTATTCTACCTGTGTCCTTGCCAGCTGCTCAGCAGGCAAAGCCGGTTAAGACATGATCCTTGGCTGTGCGCAGCAAGACAGCTGGTGTAAAGGAGGTTGTTGACGCGGTGGTTAAGGAATTGGCCTCACTCTTGGAGTAACATGGTGACGCTGAATGCAAAAATGCATTACATGGCCTTTTCAGGGGATTCAATTGCCATTGACGCATTTATTGTTATCGTTGGATTATCCAATTTATAGAGGCATAGTTGACCGTCACAATTCTAGGCATTTATAAGCATAAAAATGATGAAATTAAATTGTCAGGAAGCACATGCAGTCATAACCTGGGACAGTTATTGTTAGAAAATGGTGTTAGTTCTGCACTGATTCAAGAGCCAAAAGCAATCCAAGGTTGTATTAGAGGCTGCTGGCATGCGAGTGTTTTCTGATCTGAGTGAATTCTGTCGTTTTATTGTGTTAGACCTTCCTAGGTAGCGCTGGGGTGAAGATATCTACTTAAACGTAGTGCTTCCTGTATTTTATTTGTATACCAACAATCTTAAATTTAAATGTAATAATAAAGTTTGGTATAATTATAAAAAAAAAAGACCATATTTATAAAAAATATTTTGAACAAAATAATCAACGGGAATAATCAAACGGGAGGTTTTCACTTCGGTCGGCAGTCCCCTCACTGCTATATTTTTTTTTTTACTGCTGCCAATTAAACTATTCTGTGAAGCGCTCTACGAGCTGTCCATTAATTTACGTGTTTTTTTATAGTCTGACATGTTCTGAAATCCCATGTACGTCTGAATCGGATTGACTTCCGAAGACTTTTAATTGAAGGGTGTTTTACTATCCGATTCTGATCTTCGAATCCGATATTATTTTTTTTTTTGGAGAATTGCAGGTTTTTTGACATCTGATTTATCGGAATTCAAGTGAAATGTAAACCGTTTAAAACGTTGTTAGTTTATTCTAAATGCTTTAACGAAATAGTAATAAAAAAAAAAAAATAGCTAAAAAAGTTTATATTTCCACAAATGCTGCAATACTTTTACTTTTTAACTTAGCAGTACTTTTTTAATGTCATTCATTCATTTGGCGTTTTTATAACTACTTTGTTTAAAAATTTGAAAAATATGAGTTTTCGGTAGAAGTTTAAACACATAAAGTATAAGTTGGATTTTACTCGGAACTGTGCAATAATCCTTAAAAATTACTTTTTATTATTTTTATGCCTTATTAAAATGAATACTTGAATAAATACTTTGATTTATTAACTTTTTATTTTATTTCGACTTTTTATATGCTTATTATAAAACATCAGACTCGCTGCCATGTAGTTGATGCGTTCGGAAAGAATATTTGAATCCGATTGAATTATTTAAATTCTTATCGGAATCTAGAACACCTTTTTATATCGGAATCGGAAATGAATTCCTATTCCAATTCACTTTCGAGGTGGATTTTAGAACATGCCTGAGTATTAGCAGCTTGCTTGGATGTTTTCAAAGCATTTTTTTATCTATCGTACCACATTAATCGTGCGTCTGAATCATTCAGTAATCTGGGACGACCTCTAGCATTTGGCATAGAAGCTACATTTCGTCGCTTTTGCACAGCAATCACGGTGCATTGACTCATTTTTCATTATTCAACAATTACTCCGGATGAGTGTCCACTTTCAGTCAAAGATACTATACCATTTTTGGTGTCTATGTTGATTTTTCTTTTTTCACTTTTTTTCTTTTCTTTATTTGATTATGTAAAATCTTTATTACTAACTAGCTGATATACCCGTTGTTACTCGAGAGTCATTTTTATAAACATTTTAACATACACTTCTCGATTAAATTCTGGAATAATGAAAAACATGTTCAATTTTATTTTTAAGCTACCGTTAGAAAGGTATTTGAACGAAATTTAATCTAAAAAAGTTTTGGGAAATTTTTGTTGTTGGTGGTTCCATCTCTTACAGTGGGCTAATTGAATTCAAAGAAGGGGTACGAAAAACATTTTAAAAATTAAAAATTATTTTTATATTTACTTAATCTTAAAGCTAGCAAAATTACATTTTCAACAATATAAAAATTATGGTGGGACTCAATCGTCCTTGAGATATGGTCATTTTAACACGCAAACAAAGATTTATATTAAATAATATATTGAACTTTTTAACAAAAAAATTTAATGAAATATATTAAAAAAGCGGAGATATTGGCATTAAAAGTAAAAACTTTGATTTTCATATAATTTTTTTCTCATTATTAGCTATCAATGTTTTATGAAAAATTCGTTGTACTGAAAATGATTGTACTACAATTTATATTAGCTGCGTTTTTTTCATGGGAGATCAGGATCATATCATCGCATTTGCAAGCAAAGCAAAAACAACAAAAAATCCAGCAAGTGAGCTGGGCATCTAAATTGATCCAATTCTATGTTTTTAAATGTTGATGACGCTAGATGACGCTGCTACTGAAAAAAACTGGCATTTCTGCATTATTTGACATTTTAAGAGTTTGGTTTTCATTTTCGCAAGAAATTTCGCAAAACTTATCTGCTAGCTACATAAGAACATCAGATATTCTTATGTAAGCAGAAAATAGCGCCACCTGTCTGTAATCCCAAACGTGTGCTGTTAAATTTGAAGAAACTTTTGGTAGACATCATTCAGCTATTCACCGCAAGGTGTGTTGTTTGTACCCACAGTAATTACAAATGTGGCGCCATCTATCTGTGAATTTCAAGCACAGATCAAAACCAATGAAATAATTGTGCTATCCAGATGCGCATATGTTTTATTATATCGCCATACAGCTGAAACTGATTACATGAAAATATCAACCTTTACAGCATTCTTATTCACAGTCATCATTTCGTTTAAATGGTGATATACATATATACAAAATTTAAAGTACCATTGATAAAGAACTGAGAAACATTGGTGACATAATAGTGAGTAAAAATAGAGCAATCATAACAAAACAAATTTAACAGGAGGGGGGCGGGGGTGGGGAGGCAAAAAATAAGTAGATTATTATAAGGAAGATTTTATATAAACCCAAATGTTCGTAATTACTCTAGACACACAACTGCATTCTTAGAGATAAATGGGGACGTTCAAATTATATAGAGAATTTTAAAACAAAACTCAATTTTATTAATAATCTGGCATGCAAAAATAGATTTTTAGCCATAAATTTTGATTGGAAAGAAATATTGCGGTAATTTTTTCACAAATAATTTTTGAGCCTTGACTTTATTGTAAAAAATGTAAAAACGACATTATGGAAAAATAAATTGCGCGAAAAAAATCAAAGTTGTTGTGATGACAAAAACAGTAAAATTGTTGCGCTTAGCTGGAAGAATTTTTGCAAATAAATGCTATGTCATATGAAAGGCAACCAAATGTGCAATTTTTAATTGATTTAATTTTTACAACAAAAACAATTTTTCAGTCATTTTTTGGGTAAAGAGTCAATATTTTGGACCTTTTTTGACATAATCATAAAACATAGTTAAACTGACTTATCGGTACAGTTCAACATGTTTTTGTGAAGTGTTTTTATTGAACTTTTGAACAAAAAAATTTTATTGAAATATATTAATGGACAACGGAGATATTTGCATTGAAAGACCAAACTTTGATTTTCATGTCGTTTTTTTCTTATTCTTAGGTAACCGATGTTTTATGAAAAAGTCGTTGTACTGAAAATTTCTACAATTTTGAATATCCGTGAGGGTTTTTGATGTCAAAATAACAGAAATTTTTTAAAATTAAATACACAAAAAACTCCGATGAAAAAAAGTATTATTATAACAAAATTACCGTTAGTTGAAAAATTTCTGAGGGGGCGTGGCAAAAACTATGTATGTAGCTTTTTAAGTTGGGATGCACTTTATATGTATACCTAGTTTGAGCGAAATCCGTTGAGCCGTTTTGATTTGTATAAAGGCCAAACAAACAAACAAACAAGCAAACAGAAAATGAGTTTTATTACTATAGATAACAAACAATAAAAACTACCAAACAAGACTAAAAACTCAGGGGGGAATCTGCTCCAGAACTTTCAATTTGTATTTGTATTTGTTTTTTTTTAATGCATTTACAGCGTAAAGAATATATTTTTAATGCTATTAGCGAAATAAAAAGCGTAAAAAGTACATAGAAAGTCAGTTAAGTTATGAGCATCGAGAGTACCGAGTACAAGAATGAAAACTTTCATCCGCGGTTTTCTCAAAACACGTTTTTTACCGCGTTGTGGACTATAACTTAATAAGTAACGAAGATATCAACTTGGAATTTCGCACAGATATTCTCTAACGTATAGCTGTTGCATTTATCTTAAAGTTTGCATTAATTATTACTAAAAATATTGTTTTTAACAACTTGTTTATAAAAAAAAGTGTACATTAAAAAAACATTAGACTTACGTGGAATTCTTATTGTTGGAAAGGTGTTAAGTTCTTCTTTCTTTCTGTCTATCGCGCCAATAAAAGCTGTGTGCGAAAACTGACAGAACGTTAGAAATCGACATTAGAAATCTGATAAAATGATACATATCTTACTCATACAAACAGTTCATTTCATTTGTTCACTGATTATGATGTTTATTGGGTAAAAGCAGTATTCGTTGACGAACAGCTGTTTTTGACGTTCGGCGATCTCATCTCCAACGAGTAGAGATGTACTCCTTTGGATTTCTCTCTAGTGAGTCTACATTCTTGCTCAATGTCTACATTTGCTGCCGGTAAATTTAAGCGAAATTAAGTTACCAACTTTGATTAAAGCGATATACAGAAAGAAAGAAGAATTTAATATCTTTTCAACAATAACAATTAGATGTAAATCTAATGAAAAATGTGTCTTTTACAGCGGTCTAAAGAAAATGTGTTTTTAAAAATAGCAAAAAATGCTATTATGTGGTCAATAAGAGTTATAATGAAAAATAATTTTCAAAACTTTTTTGTGTCAAAATGTTGGTATGAGTAAGAAATTTAACATTTTAGAAGATGTGGCTATGCGTTCTGTGAAAAATAAAAAGTAACAAGCAAAAAACATTTTTTTTTTACCATAAAGGACCTTTAGGAGAATCAAAATTGCCCCGGCTGATTTTCTGCAATTTAAAAAAAAAGTATGCAGAATTAATTTCAATAAATTGCTATAACTTTTCTCCATACAAGAATGATCCGGCCTAGTGTACATTAGTATTTGAAGAATTATGAACTACTTGTTAATAAACAATTTTCAGAATTGCTTTTCTTTTAAGTTTTTGGTTATTCTTTGAAATAACAACTTTTCAAGGTAATCAAATTTCGATAAAGCGCAAATTAGATAAAAAAATATAAAAAAATAATACTATGTAGTATGAGTGTCAAACGTGTCTAGCTTGAAGAATAGAAATAAATGTGTGTTTCCTTTGAATATATGTCTTCAAAAAGCATTGCAATGAAAAACTTGTTATCTAAAACAACAAAAAACAAATACAACAAGAAAACCAAACATTTCATTAAACAACTTTAATTGCTGGATATCAAATTATTTTTTATAGATAGATAGATATTGTTTATTGGTAGTAAAAATCGTTATAATTATCTAATGAAAGCTCAATTTACAGAAATTGGTTTTGACCTTAATTCTTTAATAGTATAATAAAAGTAAATAATGGGTTAAGAAAATAAATTTTACGAAAGAAAACTACAAAAAAAAACCTACGTATATAAATCTTAAGAGTAAGGGTTGACTAGCTGCAAGTTAGAAGTTTATGAACAGTATGTAACTATACAATAAAGTGTTGTTGTGAAATAGAGAGTATGTTTTGAAGAGGAAAAAAAAATTATTATAATACAATAACAATAAAACATAATGATATACAAGAGTTACTTATTAACAAATTTCTAATATGAGAGGGTTATAAGACGTACTACATTGCGTGTTAAATTTGGTTGATATATCACATATTCGCTTAGAGATAAAGGAAACGTTTGATTCAAGATGCAATTTTTTTGTTGAATAGTCCCAAGGAACGTTCAACATCATCCTCAACAGTTTATTTTGGCAGATTTGCAAACCTTTAATGTGTGTCTTAGCACAACAACCCCAAACAGGGCATGCATACAGGATAATTGATTGGAATATCAATTTGCATATTAAAACCTTGTTCTCACAACTTAGATTTGAGGAACGGTTTATAAGTGGATATAGCATTTTGATTGCAAGATTGAATTTGTTTTTTATATTCTGCACGTGTTCACGAAATATAAGCTTTTTGTCAAGGATAACACCCAAGTATTTTACTGAGTTAGACCAAGGTATATCATGATTGTTTATTATAAGATGATTACCGGGAAGGTTGCAAATGCTTCTTTTTCGTGTAAAAAAGATGGATTGCGTTTTGCTAGCATTCAGCTTAATTTTCCATTTAGACATGTATTCAGCAATGGTGTCTAGTGCCCTTTGCAAGTTCAGTAAAATATCATGTACAGAGTCATGAGTGAAAAAAACACCTAAATCGTCTGCATACAGAGCATGATAGCAGCTTGTTAATTTTGGGAAATCGGAGGAGTATATTATATATAACAGCGGTCCGATTACAGACCCTTGTGGAACACCTGCAGGAATTTTAACAACATCGGACAAAACGTTATTTATCGCAACGCAATAAGAACGGTTATCGAGGAAGCTATTGATCAGCTTGATCAATTGAAGTGGGAACCCAAAATTTATAAGTTTATAAATTAATCCAGTATGCCAAAGCGAGTCAAAGGCTTTTTCGACATCAAAGAGAACCAAAGCAGTTGATTTCTTATTTATTAGGCTTGATTTGATATGTTTGCAAATCCTTTTGATCTGCTGAGTAGTACTATGGAAGCTACGAAACCCAAATTGCTCGTTAGGGATAATACTTTTTTCATTTGCGAAAGCTTGTAGTTTATTTCTCATAACTTTTTCAAAAACTTTACTTAAAGAATTTAAGAGGCTAATTGGCCTATAATATCAAATTATTTACTATTCTGCAGCCTGAAGAATTTTATAATTGTGTTTTATTTAAATATACCCAAATGCATTGCAATAAAGGTCTTGTTATCTGCAACAAAAAATGCAGCAACAACAGCAACAACAAAATATCCCTAAAACATAATAAATTCTAATTAAAAAATGAGTTTATGAGCATATTAAGAACTTTTCACTTTAAATTATGAAATAATATAACACTATGCGACAATTCAAGGGTCATGGAATCTAACGAAAAAGCGACCAACACAGATCGATGGTACTGATCTAGACCAACAAAACCCTAAAAGGATTTTGCAAAGTTAGCTCGCTCTAAAAAGATATAGGCATTGAAAGTTTTCCTCTTGCAGAGCATTTTTTAAAAATTAAGTGCTCATTAGGGCGTATCGAATTAAAAATTATTTTTTAAATTTATCATTCTAAGAGGTCTCCAAAGTTCCATAGGTGGTCTCTCGAAAATAGGATGTCTCCCTCTCCCGCAAGGACAAAGTTGTTTTTTTAAGAAAAACAGTAAAAATTAACGATCTATAAATGCTTTAATTTTGTAAGCAAAACTACATTTGTCTTAAAACAAAAGTAAAAATAGACTTTAACAAAATCTCGCCAAACAAGATGCCACTCTTGATTTTTACTCACAGTTTCCTGTGTGAAGGATATTCGTATCTTAAGGTACACTAGAAATAGCACAGAACTTTTGATTGTTATCTGATTGTGTTAATTTTAGTGGTATTTATTAAAGTGTTTACGTTTTCCTTATATTTGGTATATTTAAAATTTCCACATTTTTTGTCTATGCATTTTCTGTTTTTTGAGAAAAGCATACTTGAACGCAATTTTTCAACTTTTGAAAATAAAATGAATATAAGATTTTATATCTCAGGCATCAGAAGTGGTTAAATAATTTTCGCTTTTTGTATTTTTCAGATATCCCCTTTAAGGTTATTACTTTTTTTTAAACACATCTTAAAAGCAATAGTTTAATCAATTGAGACTCATCGAATGGCAGGCTCAGAAACTCAAAATTTTAGATTAACATTTTGGCAAATGATGAGGTGAGGTGCTTTGACGAAATAATAAATTTCATACTAAGCAGAAAAATTTTTTAAAAAATCGAAACACAAAAAAGAATCGTGGTCTTAACCTTGTGTTTTAAAAAAATACTTTCAGACAGTGTTTTGTTCAGGAATATTTTAAGAATCCAAATTCACAAAACTATCTTCGGTATCGCTTCTGATGCCAAAAATATATAAAATATTATCTTATTTTTTTTTTAAAAACTTATAAAATTGCATTCAAAATACTCAAAATACACTCAAAAAAAAAAAAAGAAAATGCATTTGCGAAAAATATGCTAATATTTAATTCGCCAAAATTAAAGAAAACGTAAACACTTCGATCAATAACACCAACATTAAGACAATCAGATAACAATCAAAAGTTCTGTGCTATTTCGAGTGTACCTTTGGATTTGAGTATCTCTCACACAGGACAATGAGGGTAGAAATCGAGAGTTGCACTTTGTTTGGTGTGATATTCTTGGTTAAAGTCTTTATTTCGTTGCTTTAAGATATATGCAGTTTTTCTTACAAAAATCAAAACATTTATAGATCGTTATTTTTTACAATTTTTCTCAAAAAACAACTTTGTCCTTGGGTAAGAGGAACGCATCCTTTTTTTTTTCTTTATTTTTTTTTTTGTAGATCTTGACCACCATGCAAATTCAGTAAATTTGGAAAAATTAAGTATTGTTCAAAAAGACTTGGTGTATCTATTGATATATAAAAAAAAAATAAAAAAATCAAAACAGTGGAATTTTTTTTAACTTTTTTGGAAAGTATTTTTGAAAGGGTATTTTTCACAAAAATCTATAAATCCACTAATTTTCAATAAATTTTAGAAAATTTACTATTTTTAAAATGGTGTGGCTTTGAAGAGGCTTCACCTTTCGTGGTGAACAATCAAAAATTAACATATTTGTAGCGAATGAACAGCAAATTTATAGCGATTTTAGTGAAAATTACCCAAAATGTTGACCGAATTCTGAACACTGTTGCACTATAAAAGTTCTTGAATCTAAAAATCTTTTTATTTACAACTTTGGTGTCCCATATACCTTTCATTTGCATCCATTTTTTAGGTAGTTATTTTAGATTGATAAAAAGTTACGGCGAAAAAACCGGTGATTTTTGGCGAAAAAGTGATGTTTTTAAATCAAAACCGCTGGATGACGGTTGCACCGATTTCGATATTCTTTTGCATTTAAGATCTACTTGAATCCAGCTCCCAGAATATGAGTGTCGAAAAAATGTTTTTTTTTTATCCACCTTAACCCATTAAGCGCCACTGTATGAGTACAGCAAAATATTTTTAACTTTTAAAGTTTTCTTTGTTGTTAAGCATTAGTGAATTTTTTTGTTAACTGGCAATTGTTAAGCGGGTCTATTCCATTTGTTTTTCATCTTTTTTAAAATCATCTCATCTTTAAAAAATAAAAAAAAATTTTTGCTATTTTAGTTTGTTTTCTATTGTAAAATAAACACTTTTTGGACTTTTCACTTTTACTTTTTATTTGGCTGTTAATGGGTTAATATAGAGTATCGAAAGAGTCCAATTTGAAGAATAGAAATACTTATACAAAAATTACATACTCAAAAGGCATTGCAACGAAAATATTGTTATCTTAAAAAACAACAACAACGAAGGGAAGGACGCATTAAACAATTATTATTGCTGGATATCAAACAATTACTATTCTAAAGTTTAAAGAATTGCATAAATTTGTTTTATTTTTATATTGTTATACAATAGGCATTGTAAAGCAAATCTTGTATCTTAAACACAAGAGACATGAAAAGTTTTATTAAACAATAATAGTTGCTGGATATCAAAATATTTGCAAAGAGTGTACAATGGTAATCAATTAAATAAATAAAGGCGCGAAACTCGTGTACAACACACAGCGATGTTAATGTTGTTAGGAGCTTTTTTTGTTTTGTCACACAAGTGCATTTGATGAATTCGCATTTCAACAATAAATGCCGCTTGAATAAATATTTTTCTTTAAAATATTTGAATTTAACTTGTTGTTTAGCAAGATTTTTTGCAATTTTTTAACTGTTGCAATTTTTAAAACAAAAATTAACTGTCAGATCGTTGCTGTTTTTGTTGTTGTTGTGAATGTACAGCACAATACTCAACACGGCATGTTAAAAAAGAACTGGTTGAAATATTTGAAATTTATTATTGTCAATAAAATAATGACAAAATGTAAGACATCGAAAGGCAAAAATAATACAACAAGAAAAAATTCAATTCAGAAAATAGTTGAAATTCAGCGTTGTTAAAAAAAAATTTAGCGAATGACAAATGTTAAACATAAAAATTTACGACACAAAAAATGGACTCGCAGTAAATGCTTGAAATGCTTGATGTTTGCAAAAAATATGCAGCAAATACATTAGAGTGCAATAATATGCATAGAACTTTTGCATGTTGAAAAAAAAGCTGCTGAAAATTTTAAAATGCAGTTAGTTATTGCAAGTTTGCGAAAGTGTGTGAAAAACTAAGTAATATGATAACAAACTAAAAAATAAAAAAAGGTAATAAAGAGATTACAAGCAAAATAGAAAGTACAAAATAAACAGAAAAACTTCCTTTTGTGTCGGAACAAAAAACTTTATTCAGTAAAAAGGAATAAGAATTCAAGCTACACAATACCCCAACAGCAACACAAAATCAGCGAATAAAAATGCAAGAAGCATGAAAATTATGCTTATAAAGGAGTAAAAAAAGGTTGTTATTCAGTTTTTCTCTGAAGAGTGTGCAAGTCAAGAAATTTCCAGACAAACTTTTGCACAAGTGTAATAAAAAGCTAATATAATGGAAGGCAAAAACTTAAGCTTTTGTTGTTGACTTTAAACTTTTATTGTACTCTACAACAACAAATTTAGAATTTTAAGCGTTTCAAGGCGGGCATGAACAGAATATTCTTTGTAGTTCAAATTATGTACAAGGCCGTCTGTACTTTAAAAAGTGAAAACAAATCTGTAAAAAGTCGCATCCGAAAATGACGCAACCGAAATTGTGGCCGCAGAAAAGTCAACAAAAATTTGTGCTTTAACTATATGCGGACAAAGTAAAGTGAATATTTTCGCAAGTGAAAGAAGTCGCATGAAAAATAAGTCGCAAAGAGCCTTTGGATAGTTTCATGTTCCAATGCAGTTGGTACTGATATTTTAACCCTTCGTTGGACCCTAAGGTCCGTAGGGACTTTTTCGATTTTGAATCGCAAATTACTCCTATTTTGGCCACTACGAACCCCTCCCAAAGTTACCATGTATTCCTGGAACATTTAGTTCTGCGTCTTTTACGGGTTCGATCATTAAAATCGGACCAGTGGTTACCGAGATCTAAGGATTTACTTTTACTGCCTACGAGAAAGGTCCCTAAAGTCCCCTGGGACATAGTATAAAAATTAAGCAAATTAACGGTATTACTCCGTGGAATTCATTGTTTTATGGCTCAAAATTGCAGCTGCGTTTAGTTTCAAGGTAAAATAAATATTTTTGCTAATTGGGTTTTCCAAGAAATGAGCAGGGGGAGGTATAAGTTTGCTTATTTTATTGCTTTGTTCATCCCTGATGCATTTGTCTTATACCTGCGTGCCTACCTGAATGTTGGGGAAAAAAAAGGTACATAAACCAGTTGCTTCAAGAATATTCAACAGTTGTGTACTAACTTTTGAATTGAATTGAGCTAAAGAAAAATGTGCGAAGCAAATATCAATATAAATGAAATACTAAATGAACAAAGTTGTGATTTCGATGATGAAATAAGTGATCCATCGATCCAAATAAATGAAGAAGCCTCTGATTGCGAAAGTGGAGCCACTATTGACTACTGGGACGAAGATACACGATGATGATGAAACGCCGCCAAATCAAGAAACAACTTCAGATGACTATTATGTTGGCAAAAATGGTATGAAATGGAAGAAAGCGCCGCCACCAACTTCACGTGTAAGATCGCACAATATCTTCACCATGAGAAGTAGAGGAATAGGACCAATAATGACTTCGGATGATCCATTGAGCATATTCAAAACAATTTTTACCGAGGAAATGTCACACATAATCGTAAGAGAAACTAACCGAAAACCCAAACAAACTATTGAAGCGTGGAATGAAGCTAATCCAACACGACCCAAAGAATGGCAACCACTGACACCCAAGGAGTTTGATGCGTTCCTGGCAATGTTTATAGCTTCTGGCCTATATAAGTCAAACAATGAACCAGCTTACTGCCTGTATGATACAAATCATCCACCAATCTTCAGAGCTGTAATGTCATTCAAAAGATTCAAACTGCTATTGAGGTACATACGATTTGACAACGTGAATACACGCATGGAAAGGTCACAGAGCAGCAAAACGGCAGCAATTGATGATATTTGGCTCATGCTGCAAGCTAATTTGGCAAGTCGGTACGAACCACATGATGCTCTAACAGTAGATGAACAACTGTTTCCATATAGAGGACGGACATCATTTACACAGTACATTCCATCAAAGCCTGCAAAATATGGAATAAAGGTGTGGTGGATATGTGATGCAAAAACCAAATATCCGCTCAAAGGTATCATATACTCTGGAAAAGCACCAGGACAGGAGCGTGAAACCCAGCTGGGCTACAAAGTGACAATGAAACTCGCGCAGAAATACTTATTTACTGGCCGCATTGTGTATGCAGACAACTTCTTTTCGTCTCTTGAATTGGCTGAAAACTTGATTACCCAAAGAACAGCATATGTTGGTACCTTACGCACAAATAAAGCTTGTATTCCCAGTGAGTTTAGGAAGAATCGCAATCGCCCAATTGATAGTACATTGTTCGGCTACCATGACAACAACGTTGCGCTATGCTCATATGTGCCGAAGAAAAATAAAGCAGTGGTACTCATTTCAACAGCACATTATACAAACGCTGTCGAAGGAGCACATAAAAAACCAATGGCCATTGTGGATTACAACAAAAATAAAGCTGGAGTGGACACGATGGACCAAATGCCAGGTACATACACGTGTAAAAGAGGTACTAAACGCTGGCTACTGGCCATGTTTTATAATATTGTGGACGTTGCTGCATTGGCGTCATTTATCGCCTATAATGACCTCAATTTGAGCCAGAAAAGCGACAGCAGCCGGTCGTTTTTATACAAATTAGTTCAGCAGTTGGCTACTCCCGAAATCGAAGAAAGGGCGCTCAATAATCGTATAACCCGCTACCCCCATATCAAGAGAGCTATGATGGACTACAACGGCATACCACTAGAAGAGAGCATTACAAGCGAAGCACCACCAATCCAACACAGGGATCAACGGAAAACTTGCTATTTATGTCAACAACACAACAACAGGCAACGTAAAACAAGATTTGCATGCTGCGATTGCAGGAAGTTTGTTTGTATGGAGCATTCAGAGCAGATGCACCGTTGCATGCCGTGCAAAACGTCCAGGATTCAGCGAGCAGAACAATAAAATAATATTAGATTAAGACTATATCTCAATAAAAATAATTAATATTTAATTTAAAACCAAAATTTGCCCGTGTTCAATCATTTTTAGTGCATTTTATAGGCAATTTTCATATTATGTCCCAGCGGACCTTAGGGACCTTTGACGTATAATTTACTTAGGGTCCCACGAAGGGTTAAAAAATAATAATGAGCAAGTTAAAAATGTCGCTAACGTAGAAGTCACTATCTGAGAAAACCTACTATACAACGTAAAACAAGTCGCAAAAAGGTATTTAAATTAATTAATACAGACTTTATTAAATACATAATAAGCGCTTGAAAAATTGAAATTTTTTTTAAAAAATCGCAAATGAAAAAAGTCGCAAGTTATTAAGTCGCAACAAATAATACAAGTTTTAATAATACGAACGCAAAAAAGTTGGAAAATTTAGTGAGTTACGGAGGTCGCACTCCAAATAATAAGTTGCTAAAAAAAAAGCAATGCACGCTATATTAAAAATCTTTTAAAAACTCATTTAACAAAGTCGCAATACAAAAAAAGAAAGCAATTAAAAAAAAACGCAAAATAATACACACTTCATAAATATTGCTACAAAATTGAAAGAAGTCGCAAGCCAAATCAGTCACTATGGAAAAGTCGCAATATCTATACATAAATTTTCAACCGATTTTGATAATTTCAAATGACCTAGAGTATGGAGAGGGAGCAAATCAAATATTATTTGTGACCTTTGACCTGACATATAAGCGGTAAACGATAATTTCTTAAATAAAATCTCAACTATAAGAGATGGAAGAACATAGAAAAAGAGGGAGTTTTGGACATTGTTGAGATGCACACTCGCGCTCAAAAAAAAAAGCCGAGTTAATAATTTGATAACTAATATTATTTTTCTTGAACTATAATACAGTGTACCAAAACCATAATTAAAATAAAGCCCATCCAAACTTTATAAAAATTCTTAAAGAAGGACATGTTGAGAGTCCATCCCACTTGTTTCGACCTCTCAAGGTCATCATAATTTTTTTCAACTTATTTTTAAAGTTGAAGTGTTCGAAATTTGTTGTGCCGACATTAATTGCATTTTTACAGCCATTTGGCCTATTGCAAATGAAAAATAAAATTCACTTTTTTTTCAATACATTTTGGTGTAGATGTAGAATAGGGCTGTGTAAAAAGATATTCGATAGAATACAAAAAGAAGTGTGTAGCGAAGCAATTTCTTGTACTTTTTTATTAAAAAAAAAATGGTGTTTACATAAATTTTAATTAAATAATATTCCATTTATGCCATTTGCATTTTCACAAAAATTAATTGCACGTAAAAATGCCTTTCTATTTAAATTAG
Source organism: Dichetophora obliterata (assembly GCA_963920525.1). Lineage (NCBI taxonomy): Eukaryota > Metazoa > Arthropoda > Insecta > Diptera > Sciomyzidae > Dichetophora > Dichetophora obliterata. Next base: position 220,329,854 of record OY986435.1, on the reverse strand, counting down.
GAACATCGAAATCGTTTAAGACTTGGCTTAATGGTGGCAATTTTAACGCTTTTTATTTTTTTTTTGTCAAAAACTGATTCCTATGTAATTAATGTTAGCTACCATACAAACGCTCCTATTTCATAAAATCTTTTTACATAGCCTTATTTTCCATCAAATGCTATTGAAAAAAAATTAATGTAAAAATAATGTCGGCACAACAAAATTCGAACACTTTAACTTTAAAACTAAGTCGAAAAAAATAGTGAAGAACTTGAGAGGTCAAATCAAGTGCGATGTACTCTCAACACGTTCTTCATTAAGAATTTTTGGGTGTCGACTTTCTATCTAACTCATTTCATCATATTCTACACCCTTTTAGGTACCAGAATCCACTCTTAAGTCCAAACCCGTTTTTTGACACACTAGGTTCCTTTTCTCGGAGAAGGTCACATATAGTAAATTTTTGAAAAATCACCTTATTTTGACATCAAATTCATGATGAATAAAATTTTTATAGCAATTAAAGTATTTTTGTAGGTACTTCACCTCCTTGAAGTCAACTCTTTTTATGTATTTTTATTGTTGCGAAATTTTGATATTGCGCATATTGCAAACAAAAAAAATGCTGTTGGAACACTTTTAACCCAATTGATTTGATTTTTTTTAATATTTAGAAAAATAATGTAGACAAATGCAAACTTCGTTGTATTTGAAATTTAAACTCACATAACAAAACAAAATGTTGTCGAAAAACAATACAAATTTTGAAATATTTTAAAAAAATTTGTAGCTTTAACAGAAAATAAAAAAAAAAAACAACTAAAAACACCTTCTTCATATTCGAATATTTTATAGCTTGTCTATTTTTCTTTTAGGTTTTAAAATATAATAGCCGCTTTCGTCTGATTCTTGGAGTTAAGGCATTTTGAAAAATGTTCTAAAAATGATATTTTGCGGTATTTCACGAAATATGGTTTTTAGTGTTATTACATATTTTTTGTTCAGTTATTAAAAATATTACTTAAGTTTTTTTTTACTTTATGACTAAATTAGATATACAAATATGTGGATTCATATTAAATTATTTAATATGAACTTGTACAAAAAATGTTTATTTAGATAATTTTTAAAGTAAGTGTCATACGAATGAACTTCTTGTACTCTAAACTTAAAAGTTGGACGTATTATTTTATAAAAATTCAGTTTTTAAAGATATGAATTAAACAGTGATTTTAAGGTGACAGTTATAAATTGGAATATTGTTTTTTTTTGCAGGAAATTTATTGGTTAGTTTAAAATTTAGTGAGTTTATAAATATTTCCGTAATATAAACATTTGATTACAAATTAAACAAATATAAAGTTTTGCTAAAATTGCCTGAATCTTAAAGAAAAATTATCTCATTTGTTCAATAGAGTCTATTTTTGAAGACTGTCTATTTTTGTTTTTATTTCTTTTAAAATTTGAATTATTTTGATATTTAAACATTGTTCTAAGCAAAAAAAAAAAAAAAAAAAAAATAAATGTACATAAAAACCGATTTCATTTTTGAAATCAGCAGTCACATATTTATTATCATGCAAAATTTTATAAACTTCGAACGACTTCTTCTATTTATTCCTCGCTTTTGTATTAGCCCAAAGTACTGTGTGATATCTCGAAAACTGTAACTTTTCTCAGTACAAAGTATTTTTGCATGCAAGGTAGTTAATAGTTTTTTGGTAATACTTTTTACAAATACATAGAAAAACATGCTAAGGAAAAAATTTACATCAAAAATATTGCGATATTTCGAAAATTCTAGATTTTCTCAGTACAACGAATTGTTCTTTCTTAGAATGAAAAAAAAACAATTGAAATTCTAAGTTTTAATTTTGCAAGCCATTTTAAAATCGATTTTTATCAAATTTTCTTTGTCCGAAAGTTTAATTAGATGACTTTGGATAAATAAGAAAAGATTTTCCGCTACCTCACTAACACTGTGCAATTTTTTTGAAGGTCATCGTTTTAGGACTTAGGTTCGATAATCTCTCGTTAAAGTACCTGCTAAAACTAGAAAATCTTCATCATTACTTTTGCCTACTTAAGTTCAAATAAGAGAGTTATGATATCATCCACTTTTTCGATATTTTGACATGGCTGTTTCGAAGTTAACCGTCGGGAATATTGTTTTGATTTCTTAAGCAAAGTAGTAGATATGTAATTAGAGGGGAAAAATGCAAAAATTGTAAAAATCTTCTTTTTAACATTCTAACGTGGCGTATGAGTAACATTTATTTCAAACTCATATTGTATACATTTGCATGCAAATTTTATAAAATTCCTTATATAATTTGATTGAATTATAACAAAGCAAACAATTTCAACTGGATCACCACTTTAAAAACATTAAACATCACTTTAAAAATACATGACTCAATAATAGTCAAACTATGAGTATTGCATGTGTCTTTGAGTGTCTGACAGACTTGAGTGACTTTCAGTTTATTGTCAACAATACAGCAAGAGCATTCGTCCACGTTTTTAGAACAATGGGATGAACTTTATACGTTACAAACCTAAGTCCAAAAACGATGACCTCCAAAAAGTTTCACAGTGATATGAATTTTTAATAAATGTCACTCATACGCCACGTTAAAATGGTAAAAAAGAACATTTAACGATTTGGAAACACAATAAGGGTTCTCATCCAAGCATGTAACTGACCTGTAAACATTGTAAGCCTTGCGAACTTACATGCGCGTAAACTAGCTGTTAAAATTTGTATGGGCGTGAGTTTACATCATTTCCGAGCCTATTTTGTAGTGTAAACTACACTCTAAAAAATATATATAAAATTACTATAATTATTATAGTAATTTTTTGTTGAAATTTAAACTGATGTGTAATTTTACTATAAATCTTATATTGGTCTTTGAGTATTTACCATTAAACACCATTCTTAGCAAAATTAAGCAATAAATTTTTAATTTTGCTGCAATATCAACTAGAATGCTTTATATTACTACCAAAATTTAACTAAAGAAATAGATGTTGAATATTCAACATGTGCAATATTTTCAACATATGTTTAGTCGACTTTGCTTGTCAACGTGTACGGATCATTATATAAGAGTTATATGGGTTTTAATTGAAAAAAGTTTAGTAATAACTCGATTTTTAGTAAAAACTTTACTATGTTGTAGTATCTTATGTTGAACAAAACAACAAAATGGGTAAATGTGGGCACTATGCTAATAATTAAATAAAAATCTATAAAAAATATCTGTGTTTCATTTGTTTTTTTCTTTCGGGTACTCTTCGGCAGGAATTTCTTTATGCAAGTGTGTATGTCCCATTTTGGTATTTATAGTGTTAATTTAATGAAGGATAAGCAGTAAATATAAGTTAAATTGTAATTTATATTAAATTGTGTTTTAAACTAAGAATTTCAAAACTAAGAATGTTGCCTTTACAAGAATATCAATAGAAAATTAATTGATTACATCAATTGTAGTAAAAACAAATTCAAGTTGTTGAATTTTGCTAACATGAGAGTAGTAATTTTGGTATGGTACTACACAGATGATAGCAATTGATGTTTAATTTTACTGCAATATAAATTTTTTTTTCATTAATATTGATACATATTTAACTCAAACATAAACACGTTTTGTTGAATTTGACTACAAGTCAATAGTAAACAATATGTTTAATTAAATAAGGGGTGTGTAAATTTACTACAGAAACAGCCGCAAAACTGTTGCCTACAAGAGTTGTAGTAAAATTCAACAAAAACTTATTAGAGTGTAGCATGTAAATCTACGTGTGTGAATGAGGGTTGACTTTGGCGCTAATAATTACATATTTAAAGTAGTTGAAGTAAATATGAACACGTTTTATTTATTTTTCCATGTTAATGAAGGTTTTTAAAAGGTTTAAAATTTAAAAAAGTCATAAAGTTGTCGCAGCCACAGCCGCCATTTTATCGAGATTTACGCTATTTACACTTTATAGCTCATCAAAAGTTTAAATGCTACACATGTTTACATGTTAACATGCTTAGATGAGAACCCTTATGATGTAGTTTTCTCGGGTAAACTTGTTTTGCATTTTTTTTTTCTATTTTAATATCTACAACTTTGCTTAAGTCACTAAAACAATATTCCCTAACCGCGAAAAAAGCCATGCCAAAATATCGCACAAGTACTCAAAATCCACTTTGAGCCAAAAAAATTGATGACATCGTAAATCTCTTATTTAAACGTAAGTAGGCAAAAGTACTGGTGCAAAATTTCTAGTTTTGGCAAGTACTTTCACGAGAGATTAACAAACTTGACTTCCAAAATTATGAGTTGTACTGTGTAATTCAATGTTTTATATTAGCTGCATTCTCGTGGTCGTTGATCTAGAGCGCGGATATATTTTATTCACAAAACAAAATAAAAATTAGAACCAGCTCGATTTCTGGCTCTATATCTGATCTTAAAATGTTGTCAAGATTCAAGCACTTTTTATCAAAACGAAAATAGTTGGCAAATCTAGAAAAGACTATTCATTTTCGTATTTTTAAAGTATTCAATGTGCTAGTTTACACCAGCTTCACTCAACCGACTCACCGAATGTCAAATCAAAGTGAGTCGTAAATTTTTAAAATGTTTAATACTCTTGCCTCACTTCATTTCCCTTCCTACTGCATCATCTCTTCTGTAGACGTCAAAGTGAGTCGGTTGAATGAAGCTAGTGCAGACCATGATTAAATTACTATAGGTTGTCTATTCATTTGACGTTTGCTCACAAGAACGAAGATATACACTCGTTAAATTGAAGAGGAGAGCAAAAGAGTAATTTTTTAAAGCCATCAAAGTAATAAGATGCAGGAATATCATACTTTTCCGCAGTAGTAAATACTCAAGGATACATTTCACTGCTGCTTTTTCTACTACGTTCTGTACTATTTGTTTGTTTTGATAGAAGATATAAGTGAGTTTTTAAAAAGCTAATTTCAATATTTTTTTGTGCAAATGTATTCCCACCGCTGACGGCTTATTGGATACACTGGCACACTATATTTTCGAATTTTATCACCAGAATAAACTGTTTTGCAAATACCGCACGTTGAAGACATTATTTTTTTAATAGTTACAACTTAATAGCCGCAATCTATATTTTAATTGAAAAAAAACGGCTCGCAACAAAATTTTAAAACAATTTTCAATAATAATTATCAAAGCAATAATTATTATAAACCAGAGTTGGGCGTAGTGCACTAAATGTTGAGTGCACTCAGCCTTTCACTAGCACTAGAATATATTAAAACAAATTCTATTTTTCACTATTTTTTTACCAGCTTAGTGATAGTGAAGCAACTCTTCACTATCACTAGGGATTTTAGTGGTAGTGTTATATTGTTGCACTATAACTAAATTGAGTCGTAGTTACTAAATCTCCACTACACTCAAATAGTGCCACTAAATGAAAGCTGCAATTGAAAGTTTTTCAACTCAACTTTCAAATATGACTGGTTTTAAAACTATTTCAGTTAGACTCGAAGTAAAAAAAAAAATTATATTTAAGAAAAACTATTTTTCGAGCTTTTGGTCATATATGTTTACGAAAAAAACAACAACAACAGCTCTGAATGAGCATCACCAAGCTAGGATCAGATAGACAGTTTATATAAAATTGGTGTTATTTAAAATAATAGTTTCATGAAAGTTAAATTGCTTACAGCAAATAATTGTTAGCATAGCTTATTTTTTTTGTTTTACTTAATAGTTTTATATTTACTAAGAATAGCATAGAAACATACAAATTTCTGTGTAATATTTAAATACTCAATACTACAAGCAAACTTTTCCTGTTTTCTTTCAATTGAGTGATAACTTTCTGTGCTGTACCACTATTAGTGCAAGTATTTTTTTTTTGCACTATTTATTTAGTGCAAAATAAAAATTTTCCACTAAGCTGTAAATACTTTTTTTTTCCACTATTCTTACATGAATTTGAGTGAGAAATTTTTCACTATCACTATCACTCGTGTAAAGTGAGGCTTTTATTTTTCAATTCAGCAGTAAAAAATAATAGAAGATAGAGAATAATTTTACACTATCAATACATGTAAGCTGAAACTGCAAATTTAGTGCACTACGCCCAACTCTGTTATAAACGCAATGCACACTACTTTTTATTCCTGCTAACAGCAAAATATAGAATAACTACCTTTTTTAAAAAAATACACAACAAAACACTGAAACATAAATTTTTTCATAGAAGACCACAAAACCCTGGTTGTCATTTATATTTGAGAGAGAATATATTTTTGTTTACATATTTACGGGTGTTGTCAAACGAATGGACAACCTATAATAATTGAATCATGGTGTAGACCAGCACAATGGGCGTTTTAATATAAAACAATGTAATCAAAATGGAACTATGTAATTGAAAAGAAAAAGTAAGTTAAATTAAATTATTAACAATTAAAATTATATAAATCATTAAAATTCGTTTGTGTTTAGAAAAATGTTTGTTAGTTTTGTCAAAAAAGCTACAATTTTTGCTGTTTTCTTTTGTTATTGTTCTTCAAATAGCTGTGTCAAGACAGTGGTGCCAAATTGTTTGAAAAGTTGAACTAAAGTTGTTCCATTGAGATTTGGTCTAATTTGTTTTGCTATTGACAGCTATTGTTTTGAAAAAACCTTTAAGATATTCAATTTTTGCTGAACAAATAGGCCAAAAGTTTTTGTTGTAATTTTTTTTTAATTTTAACTATCCACACGTTTTCATATTACATGTTCTTACATGTTTTTATAAAAAATTGCTTTATTTCGACAGATAATTAAATAAATAGTTTCTATCATCGAATTTTTTGTTGAAAATTTATTTATTCAAAATGTTTCATTTCAAGCTGACGCTGCGGCAGAGCTTTGCACAGTGAAAATAAATAAAAAAATTTGGTCTCGAAATTTTACAAGTACATTAGCACTCGAAAGATAATACTCCCATTAAGGTAAATCCAAAATATATATTTGCTTAAAAATTAGGAACCTAGGCACGGCATCATGTAAAACTTGCCTGATTTTTTAGTAATTTGCATGGTAGTGTCCGATGTGTTCTTAATGTCCACAGGAACAATTCTTTTAAAAATACATTTTTAATCGAAAAGAAAAATAAAAAACCTTTAAAAGAAAAAAAACTCTGTTACGATTTTGCATTTTAGAATTTTTCAAAATAAAATAAAAAATAGAGTTTTGGTGAATTTAAAAAAAAAAACAAACTAGCTAAACGACAAATTTTGCAAATTGGGATGGGCATTTACTTATACCATGAAAACTACCAACATCTTTTTTTTAAATGATAACTTTGGACCTTTATCTTAAAGAAAATGAAAAAATAGATTCCGCTTTGTTCCGCCTTTTCGCAAAAATCGATTTTGAATATACATACCTCTAAATCAATAAACTGATTGAAATTCCAATCATGTAAAAAATTCATAAGGCCAAAACACATAGAAGGCATGCATGCTTCAAGCATCTGACATTTGAGATTGCTTATACATATTCTTATGAAGTAGCCCACATCAAAAGCATGCATGCATGCATGCATGATGCTTGAGGCATGCCTGAAGTTGCTCAACTTTTAATTTTTTGCAGCCATCAAAGACATAATAAGTTAATTTAATAGACATAAGCATCAGTTATCTTTGCTTGAAAAAGCTATATCAATACATCCAATTGCATTTATTGATTGCTTGAACTACTTTAAATTTAATTCAATGTATTTCCTCGACTTTGTGTTGGAAATTTTTGTTAAGTTTCAAAATTTTTGGCATTTTTAACATATTAGATGTATGCTTGCTATGTTTTTTAATGAAGCATGCTTCACAGACATGATGCATGCTTGAAGCATGCATGCTTTCTATGTGTTCTGGCCTATACAGGTACCAGAGAACTGCACAATCCTACTTGAATTTCAAGCTTTTTCAGGTACTTGAATATAAGTATGTATCCAAACTTGAAAAAGCAAGCTTTAGCCTGCTTGCAAAATACCAAGCAGATACAAGTCATATCCATGCTTGCTCATTGGTTTGGCTTGTTTAGACTTAGGCCTTTTCCACATGGAGAAATTGAAAACTAATGCAACTGCAACAAAAGTTGCTAACCAATGTATTTATACCTAAACCTTCACATGAAACAACTTGTACTCAACAAGTTTTTAAAGCATTCGCAACCAGTTTCATGCAACACGGCGTGCTGCAATTTGAATCGGCGATTTGTTTCGTCTCCGATTTGTGTTGTGTGCTATGAAAATAATTAATCAGTTAATAAATATGAATTAAGTGCAGAAAGTGAAGAAACATCCTTTTTTATCTTCAATTAATTTTTTATATCTATTTAACAAAGCTTCCATTAAATAAGTGTTTGTTTTGTTGTGAATTTTTCAATGTTGCGTTGCGTCGTGACTTGCTCATCTGAAAGCGTAGGTTGCAGTTCAGTTTAAAATTGGAGTGTTTTGAAACTTTTTAAGCTGTTGCGTTGCAGTTGCATTAGTTTTTAATTGCTCCATGTGGAAAAGGCCTTAATTTGTCGGGCAGAAAGTTGAAAAGCTTGAAACGATCGGCAAAAGCTTGTAAGCTCGCAAGTATCCAATTAATTGAATTTAAAGCAAGCATCCAAAAAATTCAATGAGCTTGTATAAAGCTTAAACGTAATAGGAATTTTAAGGGTTCGGTGGACTCCGTGGTTGACAGTTTTAGGAGGTAGCTGATGTCAGAATTGATGTCTAAATTTAAAAATCAAGATGGCTGATATAGTTGCCACTTAGATTTTTTTGTATATTGCGAATTCTTGTAATTTTGAGATTCTAACAACCGATTTCATTTCGAATATGCTGTCGCAGTTTTAAAATTTGAGATGGAGTTTAGGGTTGCCACCTAAATTTTTACCACAGTATTGACAACTAGTAAAATGTATTTTTAAGAGTTTTAAACATCATTTAACAGTGTTATTGGGTCGCTGATTTCGAATCTGAATTCAGAATTTTAAAATTTAATATGATGGATAGGGTTGCCACATATTTTTTATTTTTATATATTCGGTGCTGGCGCGAACAATTGGTAAAAATAGGTAGAATGTCAAAATTATGTAATTTTTGTATAATAGGGTTGCCACCTAATAAGATTAAATTTTAAGAGTTTTAAACATCATTTAACAGTGTTAGGGGTCGCTGATTTCGAATCTAAACTCCGAATTTTAAAATTCAATATGGTGTTGCCACCGATTTTTTATTTGTACGAATTCGGTGCTGGCGCAAGCACTAGGTAAAAATGGGTCGCTGAATCCAAACCCAAAAAACTAATCGATTTGAATCATTTTAAGTGTACATATATTACATTATATTAAAAGCCTTCTGACCAAGTTGATTTAAGAGCGGTCAACTTTTGTGTCTACCTCCCGATCAAAATTAGGTAAAATTTTAATATAGATGCATTGAAACCATTTTTTGATATTTTTCTTAGATAGCTTTAACTTATTAAGCATACAAAATTTCATTATCAAAAGAGCACTCCTTCTATTTATTTCCAAATTTGTATGAGTGCAAATCACTGGGCGCCGCTAGCCGCTCACGCCATTCTATCTGTTTAGGCTGCAATTGAAAAAATTAAAGATTTTAATCTCAAAGTTTGTTTCTAATAAAAAAAAGTTCAACTGCGATATTGTGGAAATTTCCGAATCTCGAACGTAAAAACGATACATGCAACTGTTTGAGTGAATTGCAGTCGCAAATACAAAATAGAGCTAAGTGGTGGTGCCGAACTACGTTCAAGCACATATTTCAATAAACATATTGGTGGAAAAAGTTTTTCAATAACTGGCGAAAACTATTTGTTATCGTCAATCGGAAAAAGGTCGTATCTCAAAAATCAATGGTTTTCTATAAAGCTTTATATCATTTTGGATTGTAAAAAATTAAACAGCGAAAGTAAAATGATATTTTCACAATATATAGACATAAGAAAGCAACTATTTTATAAAAGAAATAAAAATATTTTAAACGATAGATAAAAATAAAGATCATACTTTACAAATGCAATCACAAATTAGTTTCAAATTGATTTTTTTAGCATTATATAATTGTTACTAGGCTTAAATAATCTTTTATCAAAACAGAATTTTGGCATAAGCTAATATAAATATCTGTTCCTAGAGGAGATAAAGCGAAGAATAACAATTGCTAATAAGTGCTACTACGGGCTTAGTAAGCAATTACGTTGCAGAGCCCTCTCTCGATCGACAAAACTGACACTCTACAAGACGCTCATTATACCTGTGCTTCTTTATGGCGCTGAGGCATGGGTTGTCTCGCAAGCAGACGCAGCCGCTCTTGGGGTGTTTGAGAGAAAAGTTCTTCGCAAAATCTTCGGCCCTATTCGAGTTGGCGACGACTATCGCATACGAATGAACCACGAGCTGTATGAGCTATACGACAACATTGAAGTAGTTCAGCGTATCGCAATCCAGCGATTACGCTGGCTAGGTCATGTCCATCGTATGAATGACGATGCTCCAGCGAAAAAGGTGTTCGAGGCGAAGGCCGAAGGCCGACGACGAAGAGGGAGACCATGCCTCCGATGGATTGACCAGGTCGAGGAAGCCCTAACCGCGCTTGGTGAAACCAATTGGAGAAGGCGCGCGCGAAGCAGAGGCGCCTGGCGAGAGCTGATAAGATCGGCCGAAACCCGACGACGGGTTGCTATGGCCACCTAAGTAAGTAAGTAAGTTCCTAGAGTTTTTCCAAAATCCAAAAAATACTTTTGGCCAAAAAATATAAAAAGCCACAGTGCAGTCTACAGTTATCTTTATATAAAAAGGTGTAGGCGAAACAGTTAAGAACTATTTGCTCCCGTGTTTCTCAATCGATTTTGCTTATTTAAATCAATTCAAGTAGGAAGAAAAAGTGCTTTGAATATTATTTATAGAAATTCACTTGCTTTTAAGAAAAGAAGAAATTCCGACAAATAATTGGACTCCATAATAACATAAGCTTAAAAAAACTAAAGTAAGCAAAAAAGAACAGCAACGAAAAAGGTATGAAAGTGAGAAAAACTGAGAAATTGTCACTGAAATCTCATCATCTCTGTGGTGCAGTGCGCTAATGCGCTGCTACGGCATTCCATGCCCGGGTTCGATCCCAGGTGGTGGCATCACAAAGATTTCTGATGAAGCCTGTAGCAGGGCTGAAATTGCAATAAAATCAGCTAGAGATGTTTTCTTTTTCATATGGAAAATGTTGTTGTTTTCTTTGGAAAAATTCGTTAGAGCAATTAATTGTTCTAACCTGACCTAAAAAGCTTAATAAACGATTTTAAACTATCAAAGATTTAGAATTTGTATTTAAATCATAGACATATTAACAAAAGAATTTATGTATGATGTATTTCATGCATTCTGGATTCATTAACACATGGAAGACACGCACAAAAAGAAGAAAACAAACATTGTTTCGTAAGGTTCTTTCCTTAACACTGTGATATGAGCTTACTTAAGTTCTCAAATGATTAAGTTCAGTTTCAGTTTTCTGAGCGAGAGAACTGGTGGCTAATTCATTAGTTAAGTAAAAGTGATGCCAAATTTTTATGGAAAACATGTGGGGCAACCGAACTTTTGACCCAACCTTCTTCGATTTCGTTATTTTTTAGTACGTATTGAAAGCTGCTTACGCACGAATTTTCAGACTATTATTCCAAATCGTTATTAAGAAATCTATTTTTCCAATTTTTAAGAAAGTTGTAAGGTAAAGTTTTCAATTAATTATAGGCTCGTAACAAATATCAATCAATATCAATAACAAGTAAGCTATCTTTTTTTTTCATCTTTAAATTTACTTTAAAAACAAATAAAAAAAAATACAAAAAGTAAATATCTGTTAGTAATTCACGTTTAAAAATTAAAATCGACATTTTCAAAAAGTCAGACACTTTTGATTTTTTTCAAAAATTTAAAAAATTTTATGTTTAACTCAAAAATAATTAATATGTTTTTAAATTTTTTTTTGTCTTTTTTGATTTTTTTTTGTCTTTATGTTTATATTTAATTCTTAATTATATTTTTTGCATAGTAAAATAACTCGCTCTTATTACACATATATATACAGTCATGTGGAAATAAATAGGGACACTAAGGTGGGTCACCAAAAAAAGTTTGCGGAGTCACCACCTAAAATGAAAGTTTATTTTGAGACAAATTTAATGGCTTCAAAAAATTTTGTTTTAGTGGTCCCGAAGTTTTCCCCAAATGGTCATTTTGGTAAAACGTCCATAACTTTACCAGTTTACAACCGATCGCAAAAAAAAGTATATCGTTGAATAGATCTTAGCTAGAGCTTTAAATCTTTCTTATAAGTAATTTACCTCCGATGCCATCTTATACTAGATAATCAAGTTTTTCGTTTTATTTCCCTAGGATGAATATAATTTTTGATTTTTTTTTTAAGAAGATAAAACTTTAGAAAAAAACGCTAAACTTTTCCGAAGAAACTTTTTAATTTCACTCATAGGGAAAAAAGTTACAGCGCATCAAATTTTTGATGAAGCTCATATTTGTTTTTGGTCGTTAGTCTTCGGTTCGGCTCTATTTGCCTTTAGAATTACTTCGTTTATATTCGGCTTTGTTCGTTAATCTTCGTTTTTCATAATAAATTTGTTCACAGTCGGTCTGTTTTTTCAGGCGTTATTGAGCCAAATCAATTTTATTACATTAAGCTACTTTTATACAAATTTTTGAAACTTCTCTAGCAACTGTGTTTGAAACTTCTGATATCATATCTTCTTTTGCTGGATCAGGAAAATCTTTACATTAAATCTCATCAAAATCGCTCCAGTCGTTGAGCCACAAACATATTTTTGCATAAAAATAAACAAGCAAGCAACAACTAAGGGAAAAGGCATACAAACTCACGCACAAGCGACAAAATATTTTCAGTTTTAATATGCTCAAAATTTCTATTCCGAATTCGCCAGGCCAGATTCCAGGTCCCTTTTGTTTTCCAAAAAACTTTTTTACCAATGCATTTAACGGCAATTCGTTAAAATGAAACAGGCACACAAACCACTGCAATGGCCTTTGAAGGTATCGTTCCATAAATGATATAACACCATTTTTATGGCCAGTATTAATCACTGTCCCATCGCAACTGATCGCCACCAAATGATCCAGAAGGTAGTTTTCTTTTACCAAAAAATCAACTATGGCCTTTTGAATTTCCTCGCCAGTGCCCACAGTTGGTGTTGTGTAGCCGATAAATTTGGATCCTGGCTCCTTAAGTATAGTCACGTGCTCCTCGGTAACTCTCACTAATCTTATTTTGTTTAAAACCTCCTTCTTCTTTAAAGTTAGTTCTTTTTTGCCATCGAAAGAAATGCATTTTAATAAATTTTGGCATTGTGATGCTGCTCTAGCTTCTGCTCTGAATTTAGCTCTTTCCCGTTGAATTTTATTTTTGTCGATAATAAGATTGTCCAGATATTGTATCATTTTCTCGGCAACACCTTCTGACAAATTTTTTTTTGACTTGGTGGCCAGCGAAATTTTTAAATCTTTAATCAACATTGTAGCATGCAGGGATCCGAAACGGTTTGAAGTATCACTTCGGTCTAATGCAGCAGAGAAATTTGAAAGCCGAATGTCTGCTACTTTCAATTCTGATGCTATTTGGGGAAGAATTTCTCGTTGACTTTCTTGAAATTCCTCTTCGTCACTTGAACCAGGATTATACCGAGCGGTAGTCGTGGATCGTTCAGAAACACCAGAAAAAACATTTGATTGTAGCTCGCAGCTCTCAATATCACCAGCTATTTCTACATCGCTAACATTTTCGAACTGATCCTCGAATGACAGTAACCTTGGTCCACATTGGTCGATGAAAAATTTCATTGCACTGATCGGAATTCTTTGAGTAGCAGGGCATTTACAGGTTTGGTTTACAACGTCGCATTTGCATTTCGAAAGCAAAAATATTTTGTTCCATTCACTTGCTTCAAATCTATCCGGATGTCTTATAAAATCGTCATACTTTTTTAAAAGATTTGTAATTTTTTTTGTATTGCTGTTTTCCCAATTATTGGAATATTTGCACGATTCCACAACTGACAGAGTGTTTTAATAGTGCCTGCAATATAACATGAAAGTTTAAGATGTTTGGCGACACTTTCGGTTCCTTCATGCTTAAGAAACATCATGTACTCAATAACATCGCGATTAGAAGGCAGATTTGATAAATTTAAGTCACATTTAACGAAAGGCATGTTTTCAAAGTTAATTCGGAAGTTCCACAAAACAATTAAGTCACTACACTTCGATTAATTTTTACCGACAGATCCAACTTGGAAATAATAACATATATTAAGCTTTTTTTTCAATGCTTTTTGTTAGTGTGTCCTCTGATGGATACTAAAATTTGTCTTATTTGCCGGAGTTTAAACAAACTGCAGCAGAGAATGCAATGTGGATCACTTGAGAGAGCCAGATGGCAAACAGCTGATCGACTAGCCTTAGTAAACAAACATCACAAAGCACGGCCTCGAATTTGTCAAAAATTAAGCTCTTGCAATGATATTTGGATAAAAGTTGTTTGAATGATGTAGAGCATATTAAAACTGAAAATATTTTGTCGCTTGTGCGTGAGTTTGTATGCCTTTTCCCTTAGTTGTTGCTTGCTTGTTTATTTTTATGCAAAAATATGTTTGTGGCTCAACGACTGGAGCGATTTTGATGAGATTTAACGTAAAGATTTTCCTGATCCAGCAAAAGAAGATATGATATCAGAAGTTTCAAACACAGTTGCTAGAGAAGTTTCAAAAATTTGTATAAAAGTAGCTTAATGTAATAAAATTGATTTGGCTCAATAACGCCTGAAAAAACAGACGGACTGTGAACAAATTTATTATGAAAAACGAAGATTAACGAACAAAGCCGAATATAAACGAAGTAATTCTAAAGGCAAATAGAGCCGAACCGAAGACTAACGACCAAAAACAAATATGAGCTTCATCAAAAATTTGATGCGCTGTAACTTTTTTCCCTATGAGTGAAATTAAAAAGTTTCTTCGGAAAAGTTTAGCGTTTTTTTCTAAAGTTTTATCTTCTTAAAAAAAAAATCAAAAATTATATTCATCCTAGGGAAATAATCTAGTATAAGATGGCATCGGAGGTAAATTACTTATAAGAAAGATTTAAAGCTCTAGCTAAGATCTATTCAACGATATACTTTTTTTGCGATCGGTTGTAAACTGGTAAAGTTATGGACGTTTTACCAAAATGACCAGTTGGGGAAAACTTCGGGACCACTAAAAAAAAAATTTTTGAAGCCATTAAATTTGTCTCAAAATAAACTTTCATTTTAGGTGGTGACTCCGCAAACTTTTTTTTTCCCATATGGGTCGACCCGCCTTAAGGGACACCTATATTTTTCTATTTGAAGCTGCATGAATTATATACAAGGTGCCCCAGACATAGCATCAATTCCCCCGGCTGGTGATTCTTCTTGATAACGCGAGTATAACACTTTATGGAGTTTCCACCCACATTGAAAAACTTTCAAGATACATGGTGTTTTGCGGTTTTGGTACGTGTTTAGTATTATTGATATAGAATCTATACTGCTCACCATAAAATAAAAAATAATATTTCCTATTTTAGAATAAATATCAACTTTTTCATCAGTTTATCAACCACTTTCGTGTCATGTGCTGCAGCGGAGCTAAACTTTTGAGATTATCCAATGAAATATCAACAACTTTTGTATTTTTTGTTTTAGCGGAGCTGATATTGCTCAAAGTTAGAATTTAGAAAAAACTGTTGATTAAGTGTATTTTTACATGAAAAAAAGACATTTTTAATTTGTACGAATACAAGCTCCGCTAAAACAAAAGATACAAAATTTGTAGATATTTCGTTGGATAATCTCAAAATTTTAGCTCAGCTGCAGCAAATGACACCAAAGTGGTTGTTATATTAATGGAAAATTTGATATTTTTTCTAAAATACAAAATATTATTTTTTATTTTATGATGAATCGTTTAGATTCTATATCAATAATACTAAACACGTACCAAAACCATAAAACACCCTGTATTTTGAAAGTTTTACAAAGTGGAAGGAAACACCATAAAGTTTTATACTCGCCTTATCAAGAGAAACCACCACCCAAGGGAATTAATGCTATATTTGTTGCACCTTGCATGTAGTTCATGCAGCTTTAATAAAACAAAATTTTACATAAACAGTTAAATAAAATAAAAAAATTAAAAACTGGTCATTCCCCGTCATCTGGACCCAGCCTATTCCAATTTTCGAGTAAAAAGAATTTGTATGGGTTTTACATTTTTATTTAATCTGTATTTTTCTATTTTATGTATCCTTTCTTAGAATTAAAGATGGCTGCCGCAATATGGGGCATAAACAAGAATACTTACTTAAAAATCACAAGCCCAAAGATGGATGTTTGGATTCAAATGTGGAGGAACTTGAAAAAAATCATCTTGTAAAAGCTTAAAGTTTTTGTGAAAGTGTTTTTTTATGAATAAAGTATTTTTATGCTTTACATTCGATATGGCTAGCGCAATATGGTGGCTTAAACTATAAGACTACCCACAAAATCAATAAGCTCAAAGTTAAGTGGTTTGAAGAATGTGTTTATGTTCGTTTAAAGTTATTTTAAAATACCGAATAACTTTTTTAACAATAACATAATTTTTGCTCTTCCCTGTATTCCATTATTCTGTTAACATCGCTCTTGACCAACTCATAATTCTGTTCTCAACTGTAGTTTTCGTTTTCGCACTTGAAGATTTTATGTTTCAGTTGCAGGCAAAACTTTACCACTTACAGCTACACAATTTATTGATATTGCTGCTCTTATTCTTTTGTTATTGTTGCTTTTTGATGCTGTTATTTGCTGTTATTGTTTGTTAACTCGTTGAAATTATTTGAGATCGAAAGATATTTATTCTTGTCGTTTGATTTTTGTCATTTTTGTTCAAGCGATTTTGAACTTGTTTTTTTTTCAACTTTTCGGATAAAATCCCAAAAGCATTTCGGACAGAAGAACTCAATACTCAACAAATAAATCATGGATTTTAGATTTTTTTCTCCGTGCACTGATGAATTAACATAGTTTTAAGATTTCTTTAAGGTGAGGTTCTCCTTAACCCTTTGGTTAACCTTGTCCATGGACATGCATTTGAAATAAGTGTTCCTCTACACTGGAAAACGGTTTTTTTTATAATGCATTGTAAACAGTGCATTGATCCATTCTTTCTTCTATTTTTGCCTTTCATTACTAGATTTGCGTTCTCGTAAAAAAAGAAAACAACCAAAGTGAGTGAGATTTTTTGAAGTGAAAACTTTTTTAGTCGCGTTGAACGATTTTGATAGACGGTAAATCTTTGGTTTGCGTCATCGTCTTTTTCCGAGTAACTCTCGTCATCAATACAGGCAGCAAAGATAACAAGATAAGAAACTTAGAAAACATAACCTCAAAAAATGTTTGCATGTATTTGTGCATAAAAAAAATTAACCCTGATCGTCAATCTTGTTCTTAATCGGCCGCAAGCTCACAAAGAAATCACTTGGCAACTCCTAAAATTAATGCATATAATCTGTTTGTTAGTATATAAATACTTAAGTTAGGTTGCAATAAGATGTTGCAACCAAAACTTATTAATTGACATTATGTTGGTCTATATAAGTTTGGTAATTTCTTCAGTTGTTGTATTTGTCAACATTTTTGAAAAATATGCTTTTACTCAAACCCACGCTATTCATGGTGAGATTTAAAAATGGAACGATCTTCTTCTTTTTCTGCTTTTTTCTGCTGGAACTTCGTTTGTAAACAATAAAAAATAATGTTTGGATTGAGTGTTTTAACATTTTAATCTTTAAGTTGTGATAAAGGAATATGTTGAACATTCAAATAATAACATGCATACTCTTATTTATATCGTCACAAAGTTTGACAATTTTCACACTTGTTGTATTTGTCAGTGGCTTTTTATTTTCACCACTGCGGCATTTTATTAATAAATTTTTTCATAAAGGGTGTATGTCAAAAGGAAACTTTTCAGTCGTGGTAGGATAGAAAATGTCAGGTTGAATAAGATTTGTGTGTGTTGAAATAAATTTGTTTTTTTTTGCTCTGTCAAATGGACGATGAAATTTTGACAGTTGCAAATTTGGACGTTTCACATTTCGGTCGTGTTTGAGCGCAAATATTTTATTTAATTTGCATTTTAATCAATTTGCGACATATTTAATTCGAGTACTTGTACTTGCAACTTATTTCATAAACTTGTTATATTGTAAACTTAAAAAATAAAAAAAAAACGAAAGTGCTTGAGTTTGTGTGTGCGTTTGTGTGGGCCAACGATCTCCCGGTGCATCTGCAAGTGGATGCAAGGTTAAATTGGCGTTCTTTGCTGACGAACATCCTCTAAGTGCCACCACCAGCAAGTGCAGTGCAAAATTTGTTGCTAGCCAACATTCTCCAAGTGCCATCACCAGCAGCACCAGCAATTGCAGCACAATTCAATTCACTGGTCAACTCTCCAATATATTTCAGAAGCACCATTTTAGCATGCGTCAAGCGCAGAGGCAAATTTCTGCCATTTTACTCCGGCGTGAATTAAATAAATTGAAAGCGGAGAATTTGCGCTTCATTTGCTTGTGCTGCTGGTGATGGCACTTGGAGGATGTTGGCTAGCAAGACATTTGCGCTGCACTTGCTTGTGCTGCTGCTGGTGGCACTTGGAGGACGTTCACCAGCAAAGAAAGTCAATTTAACTTTGCTGCACTTGCTGATGCACCGGGAGATCGTTGGCCCACACACACGCACACATAAATTCAAGCATTTTCGTTATCTTTTTTAAGTGAAAACTTCTTTAGGCGCGTTGAACGATTTTGGTAGAGGGTAAATCTTTGGTTTGCGTCATCGTCATTTTGCGAATAACTCTCGTCATCAATACAGACAGCGAGTAGGTTTTTAAATGACGCTCTTGGATCTTGACTACAAGGCGCTCAGCAAATGTAGCAAGCAACCACCAATAAGTTCCTCTGCTGACGTATCGTTTTTTCCCTCAATTTTTTCCGCTGCGAAATATTGAATGATACTGGTTTTTCAATGAATATGTAGAGCTGCATTAGGTTAAAACAAAATAAATTTAAAATTTTTGATATTTGGTTTTTATATGACTGGCCGTGAAGTCAATTTTGATGCCACCACTCATAGTACAACTAGACAAGGTAGTGTTAGGGCTGAATGTGTTCTCTTTCTTCGTGACCATAACTGTCAAACTCAGCCATTTTGGTATTTTGGCCCATTTTTGCTTTCATATTGCATTCTCATTGGTTCCAGATTTTGTATGAAATGTCAACTTTGACAGTTTCGGTCACCGGCTCTCCGCCCCAACACTATCTTGTCTAATTTTGCCATTCCACCACTTGAGATTTTGCTACCAGGCAAACAGAAAACATAGCAAGCAAAATGCGATTTATTTTTTGGCGCCGATTCGTGCATCCCCTCTAACGTTGCGCAACCGCTGTGTACCTTTCCATTCTCACTGCGTTGTTTTTGTAGATTTTGCCATGTAATTGTTGTTGTACAGTTAGCTTGACTTTTTTAGACTTTTTTGTAGCTACAGTCGGCATATGACAACTGATTTATTTTAGATAAGAGTTTAAATCAATTTTTGAAATTTTATATAAATGGATGCAACTATTTCTTTTAGCTAAATGCACTACCATTTCAAAAATATGTACATATAATTCATATCATTTATTTAAATTATTTCATTTTTTATTAAGTTAAAAATTTAAATCTTATTTATATCTTTTAATATAATAACACAATATACATGCACGCCAGAGATCTGCAACAAGTAAATTGAAAATCAAGCTACTTGTCAAATATCAAGCTTTGATTTGAATTGCAGGAACTTGATTTATTTTTTTCCTTACAATTTGCGACTGGCTTCTGAAGAACAAAATCATATGTCTGACCTGATTCTATTTTGTTTCTACCCCACATGAGCTGGTGGAAAAAGTCAAGTTTTCTACTTTTCAACTCTGGTTTCGACTCTATGCGACTG
This sequence comes from Dichetophora obliterata, assembly GCA_963920525.1. Classification (NCBI taxonomy): domain Eukaryota; kingdom Metazoa; phylum Arthropoda; class Insecta; order Diptera; family Sciomyzidae; genus Dichetophora; species Dichetophora obliterata. The sequence goes on along the minus strand of OY986435.1, from coordinate 220,309,750 downwards.
CACTGCCGTCGGAAGCGACTGACGATCGTTTGTTTTGTTGTTCGTTTCATTTATTATGCGGAGTTCGTGTAACTTTTTTTTCTGTTGTTATTGCCATAATATTAGGTGGCAACCCTATTTCGAAATTTTATTATTTGAAAATTCTGACAACCGATTCGGATTCAGCGACCCATTTTTGGTGTATCATTTTTTTTGCCAGCCCCGAATTCATAAAACTACAAAAAGTTAGGGTGGCAACCCTATCCACCATCTTGAATTTTAAAATTCTGACTTTAGATTCAAAATCAGCGACCCCTTAACACTGATAAATGACGTTTAAAACTCTTGAAAAAACATAATATTAGGTGGCAACCCTATTATTTCAAAATTTTATAATTTGAAAATTCTGATAACAGATTCGGATTCAGCGACCCATTTTTGGTGTACCATTTTTTTGCCAGCCCCAAATTCATAAAACTACAAAAAATTAAGGTGGCAACCCTATCCACCATCTTGAATTTAAAATGCCGACTTTATATTCGAAATCAGCGACACCTTAACACTGATAAATGACGTTTAAAACTCTTTAAAATACATATTATTAGGTGGCAATACTGTGGTAAAAATTTAGGTGGCAACCCTTAGTTCCATCTTAAATATTAAAATTGTGACATTATATTCGAAATTAAATCCGTTGTCAGTATTTCAAAATAACAAGAATTCGCAAAAATAAAAAAAATCTAGGTGGCAGCTCTATCCGCCATCTTAAATTTTAAAGTTTGACATCATCTTCGAAATAAGTTACCCCTAAAACTTCCAACCACGGAGTCCACAGAATCCTTAAAAGTCCTATTATGCTTAAGCTCTCTCTAAACAAGCTCATAGAATTTTTTGGATACTTGCTTTAATTGGATACTTGCCTTCAATTTTAAGCTTTTCAAGCTTTTTGCCGAAGGCATCAAGCTTTCCTTTACTTGAAACTTCGTGCCGTTCGCTTGTAAGCTAGCATACTTGCAAGTCGCAACCTGTCGTGGGCTTATTTATATTCAATTACAAGCAATACTTGATTCAAAATTATCAAGCTCAAGCTAGCTTGAACTTGTATTTTAAGCAAGTACTTGAAATAGAGTTTCAAGTAAGCTTGTGCAGTTCTCTAATGCAAGCTATATATAGATTGTGTTGTGTATAAAAATAAGAATATATAAGAAATAGATATAGAATATAAATTATATATAACTTAATACAACAAATGTACGTAGACAGTCTAACCGCCTAGTGTTGTAAATTGAAAACGCAAACCAACGACAAGCAAGACACGAGAAGCAATAGAATTTCGCATAGAAAAAGTTGCGCAGCGTTAGAGGGGATGAACCGGATTGGCGGTGAAAAATAAATAGCACTTTGCTTGCTATTTTTTCTGTTTGCCTGCTAGCAAGATCTAAAGTGGAGGCATTAAAATGAGATATGAAAATTGAAATTTAATTTTATTTCAGCAGCTAGCTCTAAGTCTCTTTTAATGCCTTCCTCCACCTGAGATCTTGCAAGCAGGCAAACAGAAAAAATAGTAAGCAAAGTGCTGTATATTTTCCGCCGCCAATTTGTTTCATCCCCTCTAACGCTGCGCAACCGCTGGGGTCTTGTCATTCTCTTTGCGTTGTTGTTGTAGATTTGCTTGGTAGTTATTGTTGTACAGTAAGCTTTAATTCTTTAGTTCTATTTTTGTTCAAAAAATTCCCAAAAATCATAGAAAAATCTGCGAGCTATCAACAATTACATCATCATGAAGGGCATTTAATAAGGCCTAAGAAATTAACTACTTTTTACTATTTTTTTTTACTCATGTACTTACGTCTTAAATGCAAGCAAATGGATTTTATTTATGTTTCATTAAATTTAAATCTTTCAAATTTTAACAAAGAGCTTCTCTTTACTCACCTAAATCATAGGTACTGATCCATTTATATGGTGTGAGAGCGTTTGGGCTTAGTTTCAATTTAATTTAACTCATAAGCCACGTCGATAAAATATTTTAAATGTTTTTTTTCACGGTGGATTTAAATTAAGTGGGCTCGTTGGGCCCCAATTTGTAGCTTAAATCATACAAAAAAGCACAATCATTTCATGAATAATTTTCAAATGAAAAAATCAATACGAAAAATAAACTCAATATAAAAAAATAATTTAATTTCAACACCAAAAACCAGCTGAAGGATGATAACAAATGCTAATGCAATATATTTGTAAGACGTATTAAAATCTCATTAAGACAGAGCAAAAACTGTAATCAAAGTTTGTCGACATCAAAGATTGACGCAAATTGAACACCTTACAAAAGATACGATAAAAAGTTTTAAATGAGAGAACAGTATTGCCATATAAATATTTTTTTTTTTAAAAATTTTAATTTTTTGGAAAAAAATATGTTTTTTTTTTCGAAAAAACAGGAACAAAAAATAATACTAAAATAAATAATTTTTACAACTTGTGTTTATTCAAATATTTACCATTGAATTTTTAATATAAAATATTGAAATTTAAACAATAGCACTAAGCAAAACATTGAAAAAAACGTTTGTCTTCTTGTAGCTACTCAACATGGAAAACGCTGCGCTGCGTTGCGCTATTGAGTTGAAGCACTTAAATGCGCTACCGTGCTGATTCACTTGTTTTAATTAAAGTAACGCATAGCGCTATTACATTTACGCATAGCGTAGAATTAATGTACAGGAACAACTAAGGGCTGGAAATGCTTCCACGGTTGTTTCAACTAATCAACAATTCACGTATGGTTCCAATCAATTCCTCTAAATAATCTATTCCTTACCTTTCTGGTCAAAAACCAAACCGTGTTTGTTTAAGGCGCATGCCTTGGTTCTATGCTGTTAAAAAAAACGCTGTTGAACAAAAAAAAAAAAGGATGAGAAAATTTTTATACAGCAAGCAAAACTTGAATAAGTTCTACGCAGAGCTGTAAAATCTGTAATTTAATTTTTGGAAATTGGTTAATTTTTCATTTTCGTTGTTAAGAATAATGAATAAATTTTTTTTATTCATATGAATGCCATGCAAAAAGAATGTTATTCACAACGAATCTCAGAATTTTCAATTATTATTTTTTTAATCATAATGCGTTTGCTACTCAACGTTAGTTTTTTCCTTATTACATATTAATTTTTAATTAATTAGTCTCATTTTGTTATGTATTATTAATTTTTTATTTATTATTCATTGTTATATTGATTATTCAATACTGAATAATAAAGTTTTTATTAATTTTTTTAATTCAAAAGTGAATAACAAATGAATAGTGAATGAATAATGAATGAATAGTGAATGAATACAAAATTAGTAATAAATAAAAAACAAAGAATGAATAAAAAAGGAAGAATTAATAAAAAATTAATAATGAACATAATTTTTTAATAACAAATAAAAACAAGTGAGGAATTATCTTCGATTGGATGAAAGTTAAAATACCCCATTGCCGTATTTTAAAGTTTTTGAAGTCTTGAATGTTGTATTATTTTGATGATGTCACTTTTATTGTTCACGATTTTTATACAAATATTTCACATTTGAAACCGACAGTCCTTTTTATTTCTTAAAATTTTTGTGTACAAAATCAAGTTCATACATTATTTTTTTTTTGAATTTTTAAATATTTTACTATTATGATTACGTCATTTTGTATTTTCAGTTGTTGCTTTCAAATTTCAAACATCGAGTGGATAGTTAAGATTTAAACTAATTTGAAGATATTTAAGCCATTGTAGTAATTTTTGTGGAATTTAAGGGGGATTTTACTGATTTCATAAAGTCACTTTGTATGGGATGTAGCCATGGTTTTCATTGGATTTTTCCAAATTTCATACTTAAAGTGCATATTAATTGTTAAAGCTTATGTGCAAAATTGGGAGTCGTCAGATTAATTTTTGCAGAATTTTACCGTTTTGGTACCCTCACTTTGTATGGGAGGTGGCCGTGGTTGTCATGCGATTTTTTCAAATTTCATACTTAAAGTACATATTAATTGTTAAAGCTTATGTGAAAAATTTGAAGTCATTGTAGTATTAATTTTTGCGGAATTGAAAGATATTTTACCGTTTTGGTAAATTCATATTGTATGGGAGGTAGACGTGATTTTTATTCGACCTTTACACATTTCATACTCACAGTGAATATTAAAATTTAAAGCTTATATACAAAATTTGAAGTCATTAGATTAATTTTTGTGGAATTTAAAGAGATTTACCGTTTTAGTTAAGTAACTTTGTATGGGAGGTAGGTGTGGATTTCATCTGAATTAGCTCATTTTCGAACTTGACATCCATTTTTTAATAAAAAAACTTATATAATGAGTTTCGTTACGATAGTTATAAAATTACGGCTGTTATCGTGATCACACACAGACATACGGACATGGCTAAATCAACTCAGGAGGTGATGCTGATTATGAATATATATACTTTTCTTTACCGGCCACTTCTCCTTATCGTACAAATGGACTGATAAAGTTAAAATACCCCTATTACGTTTTTTTCAATAAATTTCAAATAAATATCAAATAAATAATGAATAAAAAATTAATAGGGAACAAAAAAGAATAATCGAAATTTTTGAAATTCTGTGTGAATAGCATTCTTTGTTAATAGCATTCATATGAATAAAAAAATTGAATCATTATTCTGAATAACGAAAATGAAAAATTGAAATGAATAAAAAATCAACAACAAAACTATTAACATTAAATCTTAATCGTAAGCAGCGGTAATGTTTGTTTTTGCGTTGAAGTTGAATATTGCGTTAATAGTTAAAAAATAACGCAGAAGCGTAAAACCGCCCAATACATTAGCTAATTTTTTTTCTTTAGATTTGCATGCTTTTAAGGTACATGGAATCAAACAAGTATCCAACTTTAAACTTGTCTTGCACACCAGTAATGCGTTTATAGACCTGTTTGATTGCTAACATTAACCTAGACGGAATACAGTTTGGCTGCATGCTTAAAGTATAAAATTGATTAATTTTTGGTGAATGCTAAAAAATCATCTTTTTTATGTAGTGTTTCATTTTCATTAATAACTTATTTTTTAAGTAATTTTTAATTAATCTATGAGCAATAAGTTCTTTTAATCAGATATATTGTTTTAGGATTTTTTTATTTAATTTCATATATTTTGCCTGAGTGAAGACAACTTGAGCTTAGGTAAAAATGCTACTTCACCACAAAACTCACCCCATTCAACAAATTGACTACGCGCTTTCCAATTCAAGATCAGCCTACACTGATCGACATCGTGTTAATATAGATATTAAACCATTTTAAAGTACGCCATGACGCAATTGCGTTAACGCATTATGCTGATACACTAAATTGCGCTTGGGTTGGTGTATCTTATGACAAAAACATGTTTATCTGGCAGCGCTGTGAGGTGCAAAAAAAAAAGAACAAAACATAAATTAAAAATGTGAGCCGCAGACAATCAGAACTCTTTTATTGCTACCGCATCTTCTCAAGGTCGTGCAAGTCCTTAGACGGATTCACTGACCACCTTCAGCAAGTTTTTTGTGACAGCTTTTTTGCTCTCTCTGTGAGAATGTGCCGCAGGTTGAGTCACTGACATTCTCACTAACTTTCAGCGAGTCTTCTGTTTTTCTTCGCAAAATTCATTTGAAATTTTTCGATTATCTAATCAAAAACTTTTAAAATCAGTACACATGAAAATTTGATGATGAATATCTTTTGAACGCTTAATTTAATCGTCAAAAAATTTGATACTATTTTTATAGAGCATTTAATTTCCTACAAAAATTTGTATTGCGCATTTTATAATAGTCATTTACTGTCGAGTTATTAAATTCATAAACAAAACTGAAATATGCCTTAAAATAATCAAACTTAAATCTTCAATATCATTCAAATGGTGAGGTTTACGGAAAAAATATATGATACCTTTTTTGTAGAGCATTAAATTTTCTACAAAATTCTTGCAAAACATTTTTCTGTACAATCAATTATTGATGAGTTATGAATTTTTTTCTATTGGACTGAGAAACAAAAACAGCGTTGCATCTTCCTATTTAAATTAAGAGCTCATATTTAGTGAGAATTTTTAAGGTGTCTAGCAACCCATTTTTCCGTGTCACTTGTAAAAAAAATTGATTTTTTTACCCACTCTAGTGTACATATAAATAATAATATTCGTAAATTTCTCGTACGAATAACTTCGTAATTTTTTTCATTACATTTGTAGTAGTTACTAATGCTTTCGTACTATTTACGAATGAAAAATAATATTAGTAGAAACAATTCATTCGTAGGCTGACCGTATTATTAGTAGAATGTACGAATTATTAGTAGAGTCTAAAAAATTGAAAAACCGAAATCGTTGAGCCTTGTGTGTCGAACATCTACAGAACATAAGGAACTGTGTGGCCTACTGGTGGAGTGCGTGGCCAGTAAGCTAAAGAGCCGAGGTTCAAACCCCAGCAAAACTACGAATAAATTTCGTAGAATGGACGCAGTTATTAGTAACATTTGCACCCAAATATTTTTGAGTGTAGGCTTTTTATCACCAAAAAGGATTTGTTTTTGTTTAGCATGCAATAACAATAGAGTTTAGCTACTACAGCTTTTTCGCACTTTCACAACAATTGCTCATTTAAGGTCACAACCCAGATAGCAATTTAAAAAAAAATCCAACGCAATTGATACAAATGGCTTAAAACAAGACAAAGTTGAAAAAATGTATAACCTATAAACTAGTTGGGCTCAAGGACCTTACAAGACGTTACAACTAACCATGCATTAATGTAGTACGTAGATCTAACTACATAATAATTTTTAGTCTACTTTTGAGTTAACCTTTCGAGTTAACATCAAAAAGCTGCAGTTGTTTACAAAGGTACTCGTGCGATTTAATGGAGCAGTTAACATATAATTTGTTCTACTAAATTGTAAATAAATCAAGTTGTTAGCGTTTCTACTGCTTCTATGATTATGCCTTTTCCACACTTGGTCATCGCAACTTGGTCAACGCAACTCAAGTTGCTAGCCTGTGTATTTATACCGAAGCCTTCAGATTAAGTAACTTGCACGCAACAAGTTCTTGACACGTTCTCAACCTGTCGAACGCAACACGGCTTTCCGCAATTTTCATCGGCAACTTGTTGCATCCGTTTGTTTGTTTTTTTAATTCAGTTATTTGTACTGCAGTAAGCTATATATTAATCAATGTGAATAAGTTCATTAATTATTTCAGTTATTTTAATGTTATAATAAGTACGTTTGCATAATGCCACTTATTTCATTTACTAATGCTTTTTCAGATGTCTTAAACATATGCATGACTTTTGAAGCAAGTCTGAGAGAATTCGGTTTATAGTTGCATTGCTTTTCCACTTTTTTGCTGTTGCATTGAAGTTGCGTTGGAATTGCGTTGACCCAGTGTGGAAAAGGCCTTAGTGTTAAAATTTATAAGGGAAATAAGTTCTGGAGAATCGAATACACCAGTTATGAGTTGGTGTAAGTAAACGATACCTGCAGATTTCCTTCTCTCACTTAAAGAATGCATCTTCAATAATTTTAAACGATCCTCATATGGAGGAAAGTTGAATGTGTCAGTTGCACTTAAGCCTCTCAGAGCAAACCGAACAAATCGCTTTGGATTCTTTCTTTACGATTGCACACTGAAATGTACAACTTGTGTAGTGTACTTACATACGTACACACATTCAAGACAAACAACCACCAAAAAGATCTTCACTTTAATTGTCTAACATATGCCAACAATAACATATCAACATTATGTTGACAAAGTTTCCAAATTTAACCGAATAAAAAACCTCAAAGTAAGCACAACTAATTGCAGCTCGAATTCTCATGAAGTGCATTTAGCACCCCTTTACGCTTGTGCCGCTAGATACCGCACAAGCTGAAATGCGACAGCGACAGCGGTACTCGTGTTACAAGTGCATTGCACAGAAAAACACAAAGCAACAACAACAAGCGATAAGTTGAATAAGTGCCGATGACACTTTAAAGTCAAGGCCAAGAATTCGAGCGAACCAATAAATGATGTTTAAAATATTAATTGGTGGGGAAAATTTGGAAAGGTTAATAAGCTAAAAGTGATTGGTCAATTATTGATTTTTCAAAGTAAATCTAAAAAAACATTGGAATTAAAGGAGGAGTTTTGGAAATAGTAGTAAAATTAGTTTAAGAATAATACTGGTAAAAATTGTATATAAATGAAAATATTTCAAAATAAAGGGACAGAGATTTTGGAAGCAAGAAGCGCAGTACTTCAATTGAATTTATTTTTGTTCAAAAACTTAGCCTTTGTGGCTTGGATAAAAAATTTTAACATAGCCTTTGTGGCTTAATTGAAATTAGCATTTGCGGCTTAATGAAAATAGCCTTTGTGGCTTGTATGCCCAAAAAGCCTTGCGGCTAAATAAAAATGCGTGTGCGCCTATAATACACTCGTACCCTACAAATTCTTTTTACAACAACATCCGACATCCAACTTCCAACACCACACTTGACTTGCATATTCCAAGTGAGGATGCACAATTGAATAAAACTGCGTTGAAGTTGTTATTAAGCTATTAAACTCCTTTTCCTCAGCGTTTTATGAAACCAAGCATAGAAGATGCTTTCTTACAAATGCTATCAATATGCATGCTAAACGACAACTTTGAATCTATGCATATACCAAGGCCTATGACGCTTGTTACACGACTTAAAGCAGTATCTTTTATTTTGTTATCAAAATTTAAATTGTTCCTTTTACGCGAGTTTGACATTTATCAGGATTTAAAAACATATTATTTTTAGAACACAAAACATCAAAGGATTTCAAGTTTGACTGGAGTTGGTCTGAATTGTCTGTAGAATCAATTGTTATGTATACTTTCATATCATCTACATAAATAAGCAAATGAGAGTGTTTGATGGTGTGAGTAACATCATTAATTGCCAAAATTAACAGAAATGGACCAAGGTGGCTTCCTTGAGGGACACCCGATTTTGCAACAAATTCAGAAGACAACACGCCTCGGAACTGTATTTGATAAGATCGCTCTATCAAATACGATTTTGCGGAAATCCCATTAAATTTAGTAATTTATCAAAACCTTTGCTAAAGTCAGTGTAAATACAATCGACCTGGCTACCAGAATCAATAGATTTTGAGCTGAATGTAGTGAAATCAAGGAGATTAGACACAGTGGATCTGCCAGTAACAAAACCATGCTTGCCCACATTGTCATGACTTGCCCACAGTGAATTTTCACTCGATTGTACACTATTCGCTTAAAAAGTTTAGGTTTTGAAGACAATTTAGCGATAGGGCTAAAATTATTGATGTCATTTCTGCATTTTTGTTTTTTGTAAATAGGACTAATAAATGATTTTTCCAAAAAAGAGAAAAATTACTTTTATTAATTGATTTATTAAAAAGTAAAGAAAGTGGTTGACACAAAATAAAGCCACATTGTTTTACAACTGCGCCAGGAATTCCACCTGGACCAGCGCTAAAATCTTCATCGATTGATTCAATATACTTAAAAATATAATCTGAGGTAAATGATATATTCTCCAAAGAAACTTTTAGTACGTTGTTCATATACAGCCCTATTGTAAATAATTTTTCAAGCTTTTCGGAAAAGGGAGTTTTCATTTTTAAGATAAAGCTCAAGAACATTTTGGAAACTTTTAATGCAAATTTGTTGATAAGCAGTTGATGATTCACCCGAAAAGGTTCATAAATGAATTCGAAAATGGTAGTTTTGGTTCACTTGGTAGGAATCTTATATATGAAAAGGTCAAATCAAAATCATTGAAATATTGGTTTTCAAGAATATATTTCGGTTTCCGCACAATCCCAGTGTATGTGCAAAATTTTTAGCATCATGCTTTAACCCTAGAACTAAAACGCTTTTGTTTTACTTGTAAATATTTACTCCACGGGTTTCTTCTTCGTAAAATTGTTCTGAAAGCAGTAATCTGACTCTTAAGTTTTTAAGCATTTTGTTGTTTTTCCACGCTAAAGAGAGCCATGGTAAAGAGCAAATAAAATTTTCTCAGGATTTAGTTAGTAAAGAACAAGCGCGTCGGAAGCGAATTTCATCTGGTGGGGGGGGGGGGGGGAGTACAAATAGGGGGGCAGTACAAATAGTGGTGCAAAAAAATTCACCAAAATTTCTTCAAAGAAACATGAACGTGAATAAACAAATTTTTTTTTTAGTTTAAATAAAAAAAAAAATATAAAAATATATAAAAAATATTAAAATTTCATTATTTTTAAAAGTTTTTCCAATTTAAATATTAGAGATCATTTTTTAAAGGATCTTTCATATGGTAATATGAAAATATAAGAAATAATGGTTGCTTTTATAAAGCAAGACTAGGTATATCTTTACATGGTTTAAATGCAATAAGGTACAAAAAGTTATATCAATTTAAATTATTCCAAATGTTTCTTTCTGTCCTTGCGAGAAACAAACTCTTTCACCACCTCCATCGAATTCAATTCTTCGGTTTTATCTTTGTGAATGTGTATAAGTGCCGCATGAGTGAGTCCCCGTTACACCCCGTTTTTTTTTACAGTATCCGAATTTTTTGCAAATTGGGATACAATGCCACTACAATTTGAAGGTGTTTGGCCAGGCAATTGCTTCAGCAATTTAAGTTGCGCGTGGAGGTCGCTCACATCAAAGTTATCTGCATAAAGATCTAGTTTTGTTTTTAGATTTTGTTCAGAAGTCACTTTTCCGTTGAAGGCTTCGATTACAATATTACAGTATTAAGCTACATACTTAAGGGTGCTTTTAAACTGAAGTGGTGGGTTTGCAGTAGAAACTCTACATTTTGTTCTATCTTTTTGCAAACACAGAGAAAGAAATGGTTATCCGCAAGCATGCTTATGAAGAAAGAAAGAAGAGGAAAATATATAATACAAAAATATTATCGTTGTAAAAAAACTGATATTTTGAATAACTTTTGAAGTTTTCTTTTTAAATTGTTTATCTGGCTAAAAAAGTGGGGGGGGGGGGCAACTGCCCCCTTTCCCCCCGCTTCCTAAGCCAATGGTAAAGAATCGATTTAAATAGCTAAAGTACTGTAAAACGGTCAAATAGTCATTTAACAAACCAACATTTTTATTTTTGTTTTTTTTTAAATATAAAAAAACCAAGGCATGCGCCTTATACAAACAAGGTTTGGTCTTTGACCTGATTTATTTATTTTATTGATTGATTGATTTAAGGGATTGATTTATTAAGGGAAAATTGATTGGAACCATACGTGAATTATTGATTAGGCAAAACAACAGTGACAGACAATTTGAATTGCTTTTACAGGAGGCTAGTGTTAATCCTTAACCTCGGCAATCATTTCCAGACCTTAGTTGTTCCTGTCCTTTAATTCCACATTTTTTTACAATTTAGCTATGGATTTTTAGTGTTGCATAACTCTTAAGTGTAGGAAACAACAAATAAATTTAAAAGAACCATGCCCGCACCCGATCGAACCAGGCCCTGGCCTTCTGGGTTGATAGTCTAGTGCACTCTCCACTAGACTACAATAAACAACCAATTTTCATATCTCAAACGGGATATTAAAGAGAACACACAAGAAATAAAAAACAAGAATATACTACTAACATGATGTTTTGCTAAAAAAGTCTATTTATTTGAGATTCTGAAAATTAAAAACAAAATTACCCACTGAACCATAAGAGAAGATTTTAAGTAAGGTGAGAGTTTTGCGAACGTTTTTGGATAGTTTTTATTTTTAATTTTTGATTTTTTATTTTGTCGCTTAAAAGTGCTTGCTATAGAAGATTATTCGTTAAAACTTTTCCCATAAATAAAAACTTTACTTATTTTGCAAAATGCATAAAAAACTTTTTTGAGTCCAAAAAGAATCATTTTATAAGGTAAAAATTCCTCGTAAATTAACCATTTTTGTTCATAAAGGAGTTCATAAACGAGTTCATAAACAAGTTCAGAAATGAATTATAAATGTTTCTGTTTTGCATTCTTAAATGAGTTCAAAAAATAATAATTTTGAATCATATCAGTAGAAACAATATCTCAGAAACGAACTAATTTTGTTCATAAATGAGTTCAAAAATGAGTCATAAATACTCTTTTTTTATATACTAAAATGAGTAAAAAAAAGGAATGATTTAAACCTTTGTTGATATTTTAATAATAGTTAATTAAAATGCTAACCTTCATACAAAATTTATATAAAATTTTTCACCAGTGCAAATTGATTCTCGCCATAAGAAAAGAGACGGATGTACTGCAACACTTTCGAAAAACTATATTCCTTTTCATCTATCAACAAGTCTGTCATAACACTTCAACATTTCGATCAAAAATTAAGATCAAGCCAAAATAGAATGAAAACCAAGACAACATTCCATGCAAAAAAGCATTCAAATAAGTTCCCCAATAATTAACTTTACTTATTTCATATCATAATATATACTGAAGTGGCCATTTCAGCCCTTGAAAGGACTTTGACCGAATTTATTATGATCAAATTGTGTTGTGCGTGTCATTAACGGCCGATGTCTTCATCGAATATAAGCGCTAATCCGTGGATTAGACCAGTTCATGGTTATACTTTTCTATAGTTCATTTTCTAACTCATTTCCGAAGAAAAAAAGGGTTCGTTTCTGAGATACATTTTCGTCTGGCGATTGATTCAAAAAGAATTCATTTTCAAGTGCCGAAAAATAACTTTTCCATGGTTCTATTTTTAGCTCATATCCGAACAAAAAAAGTACAATTTATGATTCTTTTTAAATTATTTCCGAACAAAATAAGGTTCATTTTTGAGGCAGTCTGAGGTAGTATGACGAATGATACAAAAACGGTTCATTTATGAGTGCCAAAAATGAACATTTCTACCCGAAAAGGTACATAAATGAATTCGAAAACGGTAGTTTTGGTTCACTAGGTAGGAGTCTTATATATGAAAAGGTAAAATAGAAATCCTTGATATATTGGTTTTCAAGAATATATTTCGGTTTCCGCTATGCAACAAGTTTCAAAAACAATTCAGCACCGGAATACACAATCCCAGTGAATGGATACTTTTAGTATGAAAATCATCGCCGATTTCATGCATAAGTCAAATGTTCCCAGAAATTAAAAAAATTATACCGTTCATTTTTCTCTTCCACATAGTGGTTCATGAGCTGAGAGTGCTTTTTATGCCATACATTTTAATAAAACTATATATTTTAAGAGTATAAAGAAATCGGATAGTCAAAGTAACCCACCCTGTCATAGTAAAACCCTTACGTTTGAACTTTTAATGGCATTTTTGAAGATAATATGAACTACAATTTTGCTGTAAGCAGATTTTATGTCCGACATAGAGGAGAGAAGGTATTGGCGAATGGCCGATTTTGGTAAACTTTGAACCCAAATATCTTTACATGGTACACAGGGAACTGATGACAGGTTGTTAATTATGCCTAAGGGGTCGTCCATAAACTACGTTACTGATTTTCCGGTTTTTTTACCCCCCTCCCCCTGCGTTACTTTTCGTAGTGCTTTTCAACACCCCTCCCCCCCTAAAATAACGTGACATATGATATTAATTCATTCGAATGATTATATATTTTGACTAGCTCTGACAATTTTCACTAGTATTAGTGACTAGTATGACTTGATACATTAAAGGAACAATTGGAAAAAAATCAATAATTAATATCATCTGTAAAAGCTATTCCATCTGCGATCCAAGATTCGATGCTCTCAATCACTGGGATAGAAGAAGCTGGTAGCTTTGTTGAGGATTCTTCAAAATAGAATTTTTCATCGGATTCTATGTCGACCCATTCAGGTGAATCCTCACTTCTAACGCAAAGAAATTCACCTGGTCTTTGACAGAGTACCCTTAAAGGCTGCACCCGAGCTGCACCAAGTTCTGTGTTTTTGTGTAAATGCTTTCTGAAAATTGATTTATTTAAATAGTATTTTTTATTCCGATTTATTGTAAACGATATAAAACAATCTTATGGCAATTCATAGAAGTTTTAAAAACGAAATACAAGCCGCAGGTAGGACACGACCTTGAACCGATTTCTTCTTTCTGAGAAGGACAGTACATGTCATACGGTATCTCCTTTGATCAAGAACATTCAGGCCTTAACGTCAAAGCCTGTCGCAAAAGCAAAGACCCAAATTTTTCAGACGTGTGCTGAGATGATGAAGGAATACCAAAAGGTTCCTGTGTCGAGGGAAAAGGCGGTGGAAGAAATCGTTGAAACAAAAGTTAACCATCAATTTAGACGATCAAACATAAACATGTAAGGTTAAAATTTTTTGAAATGATTGTGTTATTAATTTGAGGTTTTTCGTCGATTTTTTTAATTTTTGGTAACGTTACAATATCTAAACACCTCCCCCCCTACCGTTACTTATCGTAGTGCATTTCAAAACCCCTCCCACCCCTAAATTGGTAACGTAGTTTATGGACGACCCCTAAGTTGTGAGGTTTGCATAAAAACAAATTGAAATTAAATTTTTTGATTTCAGCTAAAATAAAAATTTCAGTGAAAAAAATGGCAATGAAATAAAAAACCATCGGTCAAAGTCAAAAGTTATGGCAAAGAAAAAAACTAACGATGCAGTAAAATTTATTTTGACGAGTAGTTTTCAAAATTAATAAATGTACAAGTAATAAATGTGTTATGTAATTTTAAGGCATAGTTTTAATTACATTAGTAAGGTTTGTATTATTATGACTTCTATTCAAAATAAAATACTGAACTTTAAAAAGGGGAAAAAAGGGGAAAATGATAAGGGAAGAACGGGAATAGCTTATTGAAATGCATGAAAAAAACGGGAATGATCTAACCCAAAATCTGGCAACATTGCTGGTAGGTCGTGTTTACATGAATAGAAAATTCCCTCTTGCGAATTAATTTTTAATCATTTAGGTGTAAAACAAAACAATTAATTTTCATCAGAATAAAAAAAATATAGACGAATAAAAAGTATAGCCAAACGAAAAATAAAATTGCCAAATAGCCAAAAACTGACCACGAGAAAAATACAACTTATGGCTATAAATATCCAAAACGACAACACTGTTTACAACGCAAGAGAACATTCATGAAAAAAAAACAATAACAAAAGAAAATTTATAACAATAAAATATATAAACGAAGTGATGAAAACAACACTGAATGCACCCATAAATTGACAAAGACCAGCAGAAAGAATGCTACCGTGAGAGAACGTTGCGATATAAGCTGCTAACACAATAGTTGGACTGAGAATAATGACAGCAGATATTATAGAAAATTGAAAATGATTCAATGAAAGATATGAAGCAAAGAAAATGTAATGAAAATATTTATGGCTTTATTTTCGGCTCTTAAATACAGTTAGGAACACTCGATAACTTCATTACTTTTAGGAAGTAGCTGACGGCAATAATGGAAGTGCTGTAATAAAGAAAAACCATAAAAAACATGATTGAAGATAACAATATAAAAAGTCGTTAAAACTTGTTGGCAAGCAAATTGCGTAAAAAATAACAACTACAAAAACAACAGCTAAGAGAATTACAAAAAACAAATACAACATTACAATAGGATCAGGATGCATTATAATAAAAGCATATACAGCAGCAGTGTTGCAAAAAGCTTTGTCTGGGCTACTTTTCAAATACGAATTAAACGAGTTGCAATTTGTATGTTTGAATATTTTACATGCGTGGCTTAATTTATATAAAGACATGAGTGAATGAAGGTGATGTGTCGCATTTTCGGATTTTCTCTGTACTATGCATGGATGAAGATGTAATGTACATACAAACCATTTTTAATCTTAAAACAACCATGTTTGTGGCTATTTTAATAAAAAACCACAGTGATGAAGGTGTTATGTACACAATTTTTTAAAATTAGTATTGGATGAAGGTGTTATGGGCACTTAACATTTTTATAGAAGCCAAAATAGTAAAAAACTTACTTTAATACACTAGAAGAAGTAGCTACAGTGTTGCGCAAAACAATAGCAACAGAATCAGTGCGCTGCTACAAAATCGTGTATCTTTTCTAATATTGGGGACACACAAAAATGATTATAGGAACCGAAGCACATATTCAGACATCATATGAAAAATAAATTACATTAAAATTTGGTTTCGTTTTTTTATTAAATTTAACATTAATGTGACTACATTCAAAAACAAAAGCAACAAAACTTGAAAAAAGTAAAAAGAGAACAGAAGTTCCATGAATTATCGGTAAAAGTTTCGTTATTGTAAAACACGTGTTGTTTGTGAGTCATAAACATTTAAGTTTAGTTTTGTTTTTGCGCTAGTTGTGACATTGACTGTTTTATTTCATAATGGCACGTTATAAATACTGTGAAGCTCTAAAATTACAAATTTTTTCCGAATATAAAAAGGGAAGTTCGGAAATATATAACGTGAAACAGTTTGATAATAATCGGTCAATAGTTTGCAGATTAATAAAGAAGTATAACATCACAAAAGACGTAACAACGGTATATTAAAGAGGGCGGCCGCGGAAGACATCGCTGCATAATGACAGGAACGTTTTTGGCATCTTCAAATTAAATCCATTTGCCACATCCAAAGAGGTTGATCGGACACTTGATTTAGATATCCATCACATAACTGTTCGAAGACGAGCCTTTGAGAACGATTTAAGAAGTTGCAAACCGTCAAAGAAAACTTTGCTTGCAGCTAAGCATAAAAGACAAGGTGAGGTGTTATGATTTAAACAATTCTGTCTGAAATTGTGACAACGAGTTGCAATTTATGGTTTTTTAGACTCAGTCTTGCAAAATAGCACATAAATTGGGCCGTTCAAAAATGGAAAACCCATTCAATCCCATAGAAAATCTTTTTATGACTTTGAAGGCAAAAGTTTCTGGTCAAAGGTTTTCTAATAAAACTGCACTGTATGAAGCCCTGAAACTTAATTAGGAACATATACCTAATACTAACACATCTACTTTAATAGAGTCGATGCCGCTCAGATGTGCAGCGGTTATCAAGGATAATAAATCTTACACCAAATATTAATTATGTTGCTTTTGTTTTGCTCTCAGACAAACTGAATGTAGTCACATTAATTTTAAATTTAATAAAGAAAACAAAACCAAATTTGAATACGATTTGTTTTTAATGTGATGAATGAATAAATGCTTTGGTTCCTATCACCATTTTTGTGTGTCCCTAATATTTGAAGAGATACACGATTTTGTAGTAGCGTACCGATTTTGTTGCTATTGTTTTGAGCAAAACTGTACCTAATACCAACATATCTAATTTAATTGAGTCGATGCCGCTTAGATGTGTAGCGGTTATCAAGAATAAGGTTAGATCCCTTACCCACCAAATATTAACTATGTTGCCTTTGTTTTTCTCTCAGACAAATTGAATGTGGTCACATTAATTTTAATTTAATAAAAAAAAAAAACAAAACCAAATTTGAATATGATTTGTTTTTAATATGATGTATGAATATATGCTTTGGCTCCTATAATCATTTTTGTGTGTCCCCAGTATTTAAAAAGATACACGATTTTGTAGGAGCGCACTGATTATGTTGCTATAATTTTGCGCAACACTGTATGTGGCATTGCACTGCATTTAAAGTGTAATGTGCTAAACATATCACCTTCATTCATAAAACAGCGGCAGAGTTCCTAAACGTCATTTGCTTTGCAGCCATACAAAAGTACGCATTCCTGAACGAAACCCCTTTGAGTTACGCATCGCCAGTTTAGAAAGTATTTTAACGGCAACACTACTTTTTTGTTGCATTTAGGAACTTTGTCGGCGTCACCATTCCGTCCCATTCATTTTCGTACTTTTGACAATCGGACGCACGTTCCGCTTGTTGTTTTCAAAAGTAATTTAAATGTGTTTATAAACCGATATTGCTAACTCAGAAAAACATTGGCAGGAACCAAATCAAGAGTTAAATAATTAATGGAAGCTGCGCTTAACCATAATTTGGTTGAAACACCTGTAAATAACAATGTTTACGAAAATTATAACCTAATGGCGTTTTCGTTTCTCGAAAAAATGTTGCATTTTTGCCCTTTTTCTGTCATCTCTTTTTTTTAGACTAAACCAACGCTCAGGGGATGCCCCCTATAAATGCGTAAGCATTGTGTTGATTCGGAAGATGGGTGATAGTTAGTTGGAGGGTGGATAGATGGAGCAGTGTCGTTGAATATTTGTTTTAAATTTGCACAGCTCAAAACTGCCGGGAAACCCGCTCGCAAGAAGACTATTCCACAACTTAATTGTGCGACTAAAGAACGAATTATCACGGTAATGCGAGGTTCTATTGGACATCGCCGCACTGGTAAAGGAGTGGGCTTGGACAGCTGCCCGAGTGGATCTGGTGGCGTCAGGTCATGTATCTCCCTTGAACACTTCCCATGGTAATACCTAGGCATGCCAACCGTACAGAATTTGTACAGAAATTTCGATGTCCGAAAAAACTTTCAAGCACTTAAAATAACAGACTGACAGATGTAGTATCGTCTGAACTCAACAATGACGTTGGTGGGTGTCATTGCGAGCTATGTCTACCTGGAAATAAATTGAAAACACGATAGAAGAAATTCCTCAATTCAATTTAAATGAGCATTCGAATAAAGTACACGCTCAATACGGCCACATTAAATTGTCTTGCACTGCGGAAAAAGTAGCAGAATGGAACGCGGAAAACTTGCGAACGGAGAAACGATGGGTTGAAATTTTCAATCTCATGAATACCGCGCAAGTGCCGTATTTGAATTTTGCACGCATCATCAAACTCATTCTCTGTTTACCTGGGCCAAGTGCACCAGTCAAACGTGTTTTTTCTTTAATAAAAAACATTTGGTAAGCCGAGTCGGCAATCTTTTAAGTAGACGAGCGACCTCAGCAGTATTGCTTCTGGAAATTATGATGAAGTTGATGGCTCTAGCAATAAGTCAGTCGTTGGCGCGCAAACCGAAAATGCAAACTGTATTTAAATGTGCCTGATTGTGGTTGAATAATTACAAAGTGACAAATGACAGATGGCTATTTTCACACAAGAGGTAACCGTAGGTTGTCTTTGCTTGCATACTTTTCTTTGTCATTTTCTTTCGTTCTCTATTTTGTACTATTTTTGACATTTGATGGTCGCTTAGAGACCTGCCACGGCTACCTTGTAATTATTCTACTATGGGTCTGATTAAACAACTGAAAATAATGAAAAGTTAATGATGGCATACTTTAATTACAATATGGTTTTTTTAATAATTCTAAAAAAAATATTATTTTTTAGAATTATATTTGAGCTTAATGCCAATTAAGTTCATGAAGCAACAGGTTGCAACAACGCCTTTTATGGTTTATACCAGCAAACTGTTGGAGCCTAGATTGATTCGTGATAAAGAAGTAAACAAAGAGCACAAAAAACAAGTCTTTGCAGAATCAATGCAGTCCCTTTTTTTAACCTTTGCTTTTGCAAAGTAGTAGAAAAACATTGCTTTGAAGGCGACATACAGCACATAATTCTGTGTTAATTTAACAGAAGGTGTTCGTATAGGTTTATGAAAGTGGATGGTACTGCAGAAGCCACAGAAGACTACTACTAATGAGTTGATGTAGCTATCAACGAAACAGCTGTCTAGTCTGCTTGGTGGTTTGTTCTGCAAAGAACTTATTGTTGTTGCAACCTGTTGCTTCATGAACTTAATTGGCATTAAGCTCAAATATAATTCTAAAAAATACCATTTTTTTTAGAATTATTAAAAAAACCACTTAAAATTATGTTTTTATTATTCTTGTTACTTTTTATTATCTTTCGTTGAAAATGCACATTTTCTTATATTAATCTTGTTCTCCATAATCATAATAAATACCAAATAGTGTACAAAATTGTCCAGATTTTTGAGTTGAATTTTCATATATTTGTTTATAATTTGACCGTATGATAGTTGGCATGCCTAGTAATACCTATACAGAAGACTTAGGCAACCAACATTGCGTTGATAACCAAGAGAGTTGAAGAAAGAGGATGAAATACTTTCATCCCCTATCAAATATATCGCACGACGTTGAATTCGATCCAGAAACTCCAAATAAAATCTTGAGGCCCCTGCCCAAATGTTGGAGTTCTTGGGAGATCTTTGCGAATTCTGAATTGTTTCTACTTTTGAGGTCAACATTTTCGAGAAAAGAACATTATTTAATTTTAGAGGTCATTATTTTGAATCAGAAGAGGTCAGAATTTACAAAATGGGTAGAAAAAATTTAGCATTTTTTTCGGGAAACGAAAACGCCATAAGATATGTTCGTGAAGGTAAGTTTTTCCCTTTTTTTCAGTTTATTTATAGTTATTTTCTTATATTACCAAGTGCACATTATAATTTTTATTGAAATGTTTTTTCATGCAGATAGGTAGGTAAAATACTAGAAATTAAATACACTTTTTTCCCATATAAAAGAAGCACAAACAACAACAACCACAAAGCAACGCTGTTCAACAGCTGAGGTTTGGGAGAGAAGAATTCGGGAGTGAAAAAAACGGAAAACTTCAACAGAATTATGTGGTTGTTGTTGCGTTTTATTTTCTATCTTTTTGGACGCAGTCAACCAGAGTTACATTTTAGTCATCGATTTTTTTCTGCATTATTTCTTTTTATATTTGCACGCATTCTTTTTCTCTCTGCTTAAGGGCTTACTTTCTCTTCTAGATAAATGTGATCAATAAGTTTCAGAAATAATGAAATATATACAAGTCGATAATGTTACTCTTTCTGATGATAATGATGAATATTTTTCTTCGAAAAGTGATGATGACTTCGCACCGGAAAGCGCTTCAAGCTCCTCCACTTCTGAAAGTGGGATCGGTGACAGAGCTTATCAACCATATCTGCAACTTGCTCATCCATCTACCACTATAATTCAAGAAAATACTGTTTAATAGCAAATGCTGACAGTGCTAATCAACATTATAGAGATATTGCTCATCAATCTACTAACGGGAACCATGAAACTAAAGAATCCCATGAATGTGATATAATTATTAAACGAAAAATAAATTTCCGTCTAAGGACAACAAATAAAAATAAAACGATCTAAAAATAAAATGACGTGGAAAAAAGTTGCGGCCATTGCAAGAGAAAAAGGTGAAGAGTACATAGCTACCGTATAAATATAAAGTCATTTAAAAAAAAAATCTATAAGGAGTTTTGTGTAATGACAAATGTGGCTTCAGTGCTTCACTAAATTTTTATTAGACGAGAGGGAGGCTATTTTACGTAGCTATTACTCCCTGAATGTGAAAAACGAGAATGCTTTACTTTTCAACAGCATTGTTAGTAAGCCTATCCAAAGATATCGTTGTAATGCCCAAACCTATAAATCAGCATTGTACAAGTGTTTTATTAAATTTACAGGGGTAACAATGCAAGTTTGCAAGTTGGGATTGTGTGGGTTGTACCAAACAAGTCGGAAAAAATTGATCTCATAATCAAAGCACATAAAAATATGCACAAGCTATATCTTTCTCCCCTTTGTGACAGAATTTAATTTATCTTTTGGATACCCAAAGAGTGATACTTCTGCAACTTGCGATGCCGGGGACTAGGGATGTCAATCCCGGGATCGATTATACGATTCGAATCCCGGGATATTTGAAAACATCTTTTTTAATAGCCAATAAAATTTTT
The DNA here is from genome assembly GCA_963920525.1 of Dichetophora obliterata. Classification (NCBI taxonomy): domain Eukaryota; kingdom Metazoa; phylum Arthropoda; class Insecta; order Diptera; family Sciomyzidae; genus Dichetophora; species Dichetophora obliterata. The sequence continues at coordinate 220,288,039 of OY986435.1, read as the reverse complement.
CAAATTTTATCCCCCTTTCAACGATCAACGATCGAACTAACAAGCGTTGAGATGGAGCGGTGCTTCTAGTCTGCAGGTCTTATATGCAATAAATTAAGGTCTAACATCATTAAGGGGATAACATCATTAATGCTTTAATTTCTTAAAGATCGTATTTTGATCAGAAGAAGGAATAATTTTGCTGAGTTCTTAATAAAAAGGGTGTTGTATTTATATTTTACTTAAATGTATTGACTTTGTTATTTTAATTTAAATGTACTATAGCATATAATGAAAGGGAGGTTTTAGGCCAAAGCGGTTAAAATTAAGGCATATTTTAGAAGAAATTTTTTAAAAAATTTTATTACATGCACAATAAATTTAATTTGCATGTTAACCCACTAGCACTTAAAAATTTCTCAAGACACCTATCTTATCGATCATATTCGCAATAACAAAAACAGTAAAAGCTTTAATACATATCATGTGAATATTTTTTGGCTGTTACCAAGAAACACACCAAACTAAATGCAAAAGATTTGAAAGCTCTCCGAAGCTTTTAATGATACTTTTATTGTGATTTGCAAGTGCCATATGTTTTGTGCCCATAAAATTCTGACTGGTGCACATAAGCTAATTCGCAACTACTTGCAATTCGCAATGAACCGTTGCTGGAATTGTTCGATTCAGTCCAGTCGGGCGAGGGATTGGCGAGCATAGCAAACGGCGATAAAGATGACGAGTTTGATATGGTAGAAGGACTAAACGCAGCTTTGGAGGATGCTGAGACAACGTCAAATGTAGGCAACACAGTTGAAAATTTTGCAAAATACAGAACAGGAGTCTGAGCCTACCCAGAAAACTGTAAAAAGCCGCGATCACCATTGCCATCAATTGAAGATTCAGCAAGCAAATCCATACCAACTTCCGGTGGCTTCATTGGTTCTGGTAAGAGGTCACAATTACGAAATTGTATGCAAATATAAATTCATTTCTAAACATAGTCATTGAATCAATAACGTAGGAGCCGGGGAAAATAATATGGCGACAGCAATCGATGCAGTTGTATGTCAATGACATAACCTTTCAAGGAAATTCTTCGATGCCAGCTCGAATAATGGAGTTCAAAACACCGTTACAGCTTTTTTGCTATTTTTTCGATGACAGTGTTGTGGATACCATCGTTGAGGAAACCATGCGAGCAGCTCTAAGGCCTTTTCCACACTTGGTCAACGCAATTCCAACGCAACTTCAACGCAACAGCGAAAAAGTTGAAAAGCAATGCAACTATGAACCAAATGCTTTCAGACTTGCTTCAAAAGTCATGCAATATGTATAAGACATCCGAAAAAGCATTAATACATTAAATAAGTGGCATTATGCAAACTTACTTATTATAGCATTAAAATAAATATATAAATATAAATAACATTAAAATAATTTGTACTGCACTACAAATAATTGAATTCACAAAACAAACAAACTGATGCAAAAAGTCGGCGATGAAAATTGCGGAAAGCCACGTTGCGTTGAACAGGTTGAGAACGTGTCGAGAACTTGTTGCGTGCAAGTTGCTTAATCTGAAGGTTCCGGTATAAATACACAGGCTAGCAACTTGAGTTGTAGTTGCGTTGACCAAGTGTGGAAAAGGCCTAACTGATAACATCGCAAATAACTTCAAAATAAACATAGACGACATCCACCACTACATCGGAATTTTGATGTATATGTCCATTTATCGGTACCCAAATTTAAAAAGCTATTGGGGGAAAAAATGCGTTTGGACCTGTTTAAAACTGCATGACCCGAAGCAAGTTCGAATCAATTAAGCAGTAATTATCACTGTATGAGGAGAGCAAGCGGTTAAAAAACGGCGGACCAGGCTACGATCCGCTGTTTCGCGTTCGCCCACTTATAGACCATTTTAACCAAAGGTTTGACTCTGTGCTAAAGCAAGCCCACCTTTGTGTCGACGAACAAATGTGCAGCACAAAGATGAAGCACCATCTGCAATAATATTTATTTATTTATTTATTTATTTATTTATTTATTTATTTATTTATTTATTTATTTATTTATTTACATATTTAGTCAAATGAAATATTCTTAACTGACTAAGATACTGACTAAATAACATTTTTTTAACAGATTTTTAAATGCCTGTTAAGAAGATGTAAAATCCAAAATGCACTTAGATGACAAAATATTTAATTCATATAAAGCTCTATTAATTGGTGAATTATGAGCATAATTCATACGGTAAGTGCCTAAATAAAATAAATCTGAGTGTCTAAGAGATCTTTGAGGAACATTAAAGTTAATTAACTGCAAAAGAGATGGGCAATCTACAGTTGCCACAACAATATCATAAATAAACAATAATGACAATAATGACCTCCTATCACAGAGAGAGCTTAAGCCTAACAGTTTTCATCTGGCATAGGCTCATCAAAATTAATGTGACGCAGAGCGAATCTTAAAAATGATTTCTGTACTCGTTCCAAGCGATTTATATGAGAAGCATAATACGGCCTCCAAATAAATACCGCATATTCCAGTTTCACTCTTACGAATGAAGAGTATAAGGACTTAACTGTATAGGGATCCCAAAAACTTTTACTATTTCTTCGAATAAAAGCCAACATAGCATAAGCTTTGGGTATTATTTTTTTTTTTTATTTTTTTTACTTGATTGCTAAACCTTAACAGGTTTTATAGCAAATTTAAAATTATAAAATAAGATATTTAATACAATTCAAAAATATAAAGTATGATTTTGAATGAAATAATGTATTTTTAACAAACTAAAAAGTTTTAGTAAATTGCTTAAAGTATATAATTTTATTAAAGTATAAAAAATAATAGAAAAAAAGTTAAGTCAAAATCGATAAAATCAGACAGCATAGCAGGGTTGCGTATTCAAGACAAACAAGGTCAAGTTAGCAACAATTTTTGTATACGGCGGAGTCGTGTGACAAACAAGGTCTCATACCCAATAAAACACCACTCTAATAGGTATATATATAATATATATCGTTCTGTCTCCCTGAAGCCGGTGAAATCCTGGCTTGACAGGGTGGTTACTCGACAAACTAGGTCAACTTCACCAAACCAATTTTCATAAAATAAAGAAAACCAGTTGCGAACGCAGGCACCAAGACAAACTAGGTCTTATCGGCCACTCATATTAATATATTACAAATCGATCTAACGTAGTGTTTCAAGAGGTAAAAAGACACCAAGACACCACGGTACCGTCGACAAGTGTAGTTACAATCATCATGAAGATATGAGGCAACTGAAGATCCCAGGTTTAGGTCCATTCAGATTACTTATATGTTTATCCACCAAAATTTTTCATTTTACGTTTAGGTCCATTTATCCATTTAGATTGTTATATTAATGATAATGTGTTTACAAATCACCAGATGCATCAGATAAAAGTTTGAAAGAACTTTACATAATCAACGACGGTACTGCAGGTAATCTATAATTTTATGTTTGATTGAGTCCATGGATTCACTTAAGGATATAACATCAGATACAAAATTAAAATCACCGCAAACGCTTCTAAGAGGTTCATTTTGCAAATAATTAGTTCTACAAAAGATCATGTGGAGTAACTCAAAAGATCTTCTAGGACGAAGAGGAATATTAAAATATATTTTACTCAATAAACATGGACTGTTTACATAGCCATGTAAAAGTTTTATAATCCAACAAGCATTTATCATAATTCTCCGATTTTTTAAAGAAGGAAGATTTAAGAGTTGTAACCGATATTCATAAGGTGGTAAGTGAAAATCAGTATTACAATAAAGATAGCTTAAGCAAAACAAAAGAAATTGTTTCTGCACTGATTCAATGTCGTCTATGTAACAACCGTATCGTGGGTACCAAACAACTGAAGCGTATTCTAAGATAGGCCGCACTAGGGAAGTGAATAAGGTTTTCGTTATGAAAGGATCATTAAACTCTTTTGCCCAACGTTTAATAAATCCTAAAGTACTATTTGCTCTATTTATTATTTTATTTACATGAATATTAAAGCGTAGTTTAGGATCCATTGTAACTCCAAGATCATTGAAGCTATCTAAGGACTCCAATGGATAACCACAAATTTTGAAGGTACATTTAATTGGTGGTTTGCGCGAGAAAGACATATGCTTGCATTTCTTCATGTTGAGGTTCATACGGTTCGTTTTGCACCAGTTATGGAGATGATCTATGTCGGCTTGCAAAAATACAGCGTCATTATCATTTTTAAAAGAAAGGAAGAGTTTGACGTCGTCAGCAAACATTAAGATGCTGGAATGCATTATGACAGATGGCAAATCGTTTATAAAAAGTAGAAACAGAAGAGGCCCAAGATGACTTCCTTGAGGTACTCCTGAAGTAACAGGAAACTCGTGTGATTTCTTGAGCTTAAAAAGAACAGATTGTGTTCTATTGCTTAAGTAAGATTCAATCCACTTTACCAACGGTATAGGAAATCCAACAAGATGTAATTTTAAGATCAGTAGTTTGTGATTTACAACGTCAAAAACTTTGCTAAAATCCGTGTAAATAACATCAGTCTGCATGCCTTTCCCAAAGTTTTCTATAGTTTTTGATGTAAATTCGAGAAGGTTAGTAACAGTGGATTTTCCAGAAAGGAATCCATGTTGGAAAGGAGACATTAAAGATTTAACGCTATGCGATAGTCGTGATGTAACAATTGCCTCTAAAAGTTTAGGCAAAGCGCTCAATTTTGCGATGCCACGGTAGTTATCAATTAAAGACCTATTTCCGGATTTATGCAGCGGAATGATAAATGAATGCTTCCAGGCTGCAGGAAAATAGCAGGATTTTAATGATGAAGTAAATAGTAAAGAGATTGAAGTTACTAATTCTTCACAGCAGTACATATTTTAATATTCACGAAGGTAAGTTATCAGGACCACTTTTATATGATGTTTTAATATTTTTTAAAAATGATAAGACTGTGTTAGTGTCAATTATTTGGAAATATATATCTCCAGATTGAATATTGAAAGGATAACTTAAATAATCATAGGACGATGATGAATAAGTCGACTTGAAAAAGTCAGCAAAAAGATTGCAAATACTATTATCATTATCAGACTCAACCGAATTATACTTCATAAAAGAAGGATAGGAATCAATCTTGCGTTTTGTGTTAACAAAGTTCCAGAAGGATTTAGCATCAGATTTGATGTTTAATTTTACTTTTGTTAAGTAGGTATTATAGGATTGTTTGCATAACTGTTGATTTAATCGAGGTATAGCATCCAAAATCACATATGTTATGTGTTTTTTGATATTTTTTATAGTATTTAGATTTCATTTCAATTCCTCATTTTTCTTAATTCATTTGTATACCATACCGGACCCGATGTCAAGGAGGCTTTCCTTTGCGGAACAGCTTTAAGAAAACAATCATTGAGCGTTCTATTAAACGCATATACCGCATCATCAAGACTCTGAGAAGATAAACTATTTGTATTAATATTTAGAATAGAATTCCAGTTTATATTAGACAAGTTATTCTTCAAAATCACGTAGTTTGTTTTTTTAAAGTTAAACTCAATAGGTGATTGAGAATCATAATACTGCACAGATGGTTTTGGAAAATTTAAAATAATTTCTAATGTTGGATGATGAGAATCTTCGGGTGTAACCAGAGGATCTGATTTAGACACAGAAGCGATATTGCTGTCATCAAAAAACACCAGATCAAGCAAACGATTATTTTTGTTAAAAATGCAGTTAAGTTGGAATAGCCCTTGGATTGAGAGCTCGTTTAAAAAGTAATTATCGGATGAACTTTCAGACGAAGGTAAAAATATTTCAGGAATTTCAGAACAGCAGTTCCAAGAAACGTTTGGCAGGTTAAAATCTCCAGTTATTAAAATATGATCATTTGATTGCAGTTTTGAGCAAACTTTATTAATAGAAGCCAAATGTTTGCTATAAACTTCTAAGGTAGAAAGGGGAGGAATATATGAGCATGTAATAAAAAGGCTCAAGGAACCAAACTTAACATGAACACAACAGAATTCAATGTCCAAGGATTCTGGAATTAATAGCTCTTCAGAGAAATGTGTCGCTTTGACTGCAATCAACACACCCCCACCTTTAGAGCAGATACCAGGAATGGAGTTTCTATCTTTGCGGTATATGTTAAATTTGTTGCACAGAATTTCAGTATTTAGAGTGTTAGGTTTCAGCCAAGTCTCACTAAAAGCTATTATATTAAAGTGAAGGTTGTGACTCAAAATTAATAAATTATTTAGTTTTGTGTTAATGCCACGAACGTTTTGGTAAAGGATAAGGAACTGAGAGCAACAATCTAGTTTTTTTGATTCTTGTTAAAAACCGAAAAAGTAGCCAAGGAAGTTGTAGGCCGAGGTCTAGAAATAAATTCATGCACCATCGTATTGTCAGGCCAAAACTTTTGATCCAATACCTTGTGAAAAAGATCACCAGGAAAAGATATTTTAAAAGAGGACGTAATATAAAATCCAGATGGGCCGCAAACAAAAATTTGGAATCAAAGATCACACCTAAGTCTTTAATTTCATTCAACCGACTTAACGAAAAATTATCAATAACATAAGATGATATTAAAAGGTTTTCTGATTTAGAGTAAGTTACCACAGCACATTTACCTAGATTAAGATATAATTGATTTTTAATACACCATTCATTAATTTCATTTAAATCTACTTGAAGTAAATCAGAATCTACAGAACTAACAACTCTCTTAAAAATTTTTAAATCATCTGCAAACAAAAGACAGTCTGACAATTTGATTTTGTCAGTTATATCATTAATAAATAGTAAAAATAGTATCGGCCCTAGTATACTACCTCGGGGCACTCCCAAAGACGCTATAAATGCATTAGAAATAGTATTTTCTAATCGAACATAAGACAATCTATTATTGAGATAAGATTTAAACCAGTTTAATAAACTAGAGTGAAAACCCAACATGCTTAGCTTACTAATCAATATTGAATGTGAGACTTTATCAAAAGCCTTCGAGAAGTCTGTATATATAGCATCAACTTGATTTCCGTTTATAAATGCAGAATTACAAAAGTGAGAAAATAAAGCAAGGTTAGTAACTGTAGAACGACCAGATAAAAATCCATGTTGAAATGGTGAAATTATACTTTTAATCGAAAAAATAATCTTATCTTTTACAACGCTTTCAAATAGCTTGCTTACTGCCGAAAGTTTTGTGTAATATATGCCCAATAAGCCTCACAAATGGGGTGTCAAGCTTTTTGTACTGTGTGATTCTGTTGGATATGCTTACCGCTTCGAGATATACAGCGGTGCAGGTGATAACGTGATCTTGCCTGGTCATCCAGATCTTAGTACTTGGGCCAACATAGTTGTACTCTAAACACAAACCGTACAAAGTTTTAAGCACCACATCGTATATTTCGATAACTTTTATACGTCGCTGTCTTTGATGGTCTAACTGCGTGCCAAAGGTATTAATAGCCTTGGTACAGTGCGTGTTAACCGTATCCCTAATTACAAACTACCAAACGATAGTACTATCAAAAAACAGCCACGGGGCTTTTCGACTGAATACGTGGGCTCCTCAAATGGTGTCAAAATAACTAACGTTTTGTGGAAAGATAACAAGGTCGTTGGCTTGTTATCCACTTATGTAGGCGTTAAACTATTTGCAAGGACAAATTCGAATGAGGGAACAGCAAAGGCAGCTCGATACGTTAGGAAATCCAAGCGATACTTAGAAGTTGATTGCCCACAAATTATTCGTGAATATAACGCCCACATGGGCGGCGTATACCTAATGGATGGGCTTATATGCCGGTATCACATTAGAGGAGGTATCACGCTTACATTTTGTATAGACGTATAAAAAAGGAACAAAATGAGAAAAGGATGAACAAATTGCTTGAACTCCCGGATTTTCGCGAAGCGATTGCTGCTCGTCTGGTGAAATTTCAATACAAGCATTTGCTAGGTCACCCAAGCAGTGATGTATATAATTGGACAATACTGTCTTCATCCTCTCACAACCAGGACTAAGACTTGGTGAAAAGCAACACATCCAATTTCGGATTTGAGATTTGACAAGCTAAACCATTTTCTGGTTTGGTTGGATCAAGATAGTGGAAGGAGATGGTGCAAGTACTGTAAAACTTCGTAAACGCAGTGCGCTTGTACAAAATGTAATCTAAACTTATGTTGCACAGCAAACAAAAATTGTTTTTTTCGAGAATCATAATAAAAAATAAAATCAAACTCTGTAAGACAACCGAATGCGCAACAGACTTCTTTCGCCCAAAGCCCCAAGAGTGCCTTAAGAAACTTATTCACATTTTTTCACCTTACAGGTAAACACCATTTCTGAGTTAATTTTTGAATTCAGGAGCTATATTTTATCTTCGAAAAAAGTATGCGACTTATTTTCTCCCATAATTTTAAAAAGAAGTCTTAGTGGGTTAACTTTAAATCATCAGCGTCTTCAGAACGCCTCAAAATAAAATGCTTTCGAAAAAGTCTCTTGAATGCACATCTTTTACCAAATTGAAAAATAAGAAAATTTCGAAGCGTGAAAAAAAGTGGAAAAAATGTACATTACTTGTGACCATATTGTTGCGTGTAAAACTTAGACAAATTTTCCAAGACGCTCATTTTGGTAAAAGATGTGTAGAATTACAATACAAACAGATAAAAAAAAATTCAATTGGTCGATTAGTTTGTTTCCAGTGGTGTAGCTGGTTTTGAAAAAGTATGTTTCGGGAAAAACGTGTTTAAACGCACCAGATTTTAAGCGCTGTAGAATCTGTATTATAAGCGGACTTGATTTACTGAAGGATAATTGAACAATAATCAATTTAAAAAAAAATTAAATTTTCAAGAAATTGTTGTTTAAATAGTGATTTAAAATAATTTTATGTAGACAGTTAGGCCTTTTCCACATGGAGAAATTGAAAACTAATGCAACTGCAACAAAAATTGCTAACCAATGTATTTATACCGAAACCTTCACATGAAACAACTTGTACTCAACAAGTTTTTAACGCATTCGCAACCAGTTTCATGCAACACGGCGTGCTGCAATTTGAATCGGCGATTTGTTATGTTTCCGATTTATGTTGTGTGCTATGAAAATAATTAATCAGTTAATAAATATGAAATAAGTGCAGGAAGTGAAGAAATATCCTTTTTTATCCTCAATTAATTTTATATATCTATTTAACAAAGCTTCCAATAAATAAGTGCTTGTTTTGTTGTGAATTTTTCAATGTTGCGTTGCGACGTGACTTGCCCATCTGAAAGCGTAGGTTGCAGATCAGTTTAAAATTGAAGTGTTTTGAAACTTTTTAAGCTGTTGCGTTGCAGTTGCATTAGTTTTCAATTTCTCCATGTGGAAAAGGCCTTACTGCTAAGCCAAATAAATGTATTTGTGCATGTATTACAAAATCTTTGTTATAAATTACTGAGGATATATGATAATCATATTTTTTGTTTGGTTTTTTGTTGTTGAACTGGTACAAATTGTACTTCTTTGTTATATCAATTTGATACAGAGTATGTACTTTAATTGAATAGAAGTGAATGTGTTGCAGTTTTTGGCAAAAAAAATTAAATAGCGAAATAAAACTTCTCGAATTTCGGGTTGGTCCCGGGATTGTATATTCAGATCCCGAAAACCCAGTGATCGAAAAAACTCTCAAAAATTGACATCCCTACTGGGGACTCAAATGATGAACAACAAGCAAATTGCAGCTGTCGAAGCAATCCAAGCAGACCGAGAGAAACCTAAACAAGCTAATGATGTGCTTTACATTACAATAGATCTACAGTAAACAATGCTTTTGCCAAAACTAACTACATCCAAAGCTTTCTATCTAGTTACGACAACTCTCGTTTTTCATCCAAAGAAAAAGATGTTTGTTGTACATGGACTTAAGATATAGCGGATCGTGAAAATTCAGAAATCGCAAGTGCACTCTTTGTTTGTGGAGGTAGATGAAAGTTGCCAAGGTAAAGACCATTTGATAATTTGGTCAGATTCGTGTGCCGGACAGAACAAAAATTTCAATGTAATAAGTCTTTACCAATACTTGATATTAAAAGGTTGTCTTAAAATCATAGATTACAAATTTCCCGCAGTGAGACATACATATTTGGATTCGGAGCGGGATTTCGGGAGGATAGAAAAAGTGCTTCGGAAAAAGGAGTAATATTTTCATCGATGAATGAAATGCATTAGGGCATTCAATCCCGGGATTCCGGGATCCCGGACTTTTCTTAGTCCTGACAGTCCCGGGATTGCAATGCCTGAAATCCCGGGATTTATAGGATCCCGGGATTGCCTCTACAAAAAAAAAATTCTAAAATATTCCTACACAATGATACTACTTAAGAAAACATTTATGTGTTTATAAAAAATTTTTAAATTAAAACCTTTCTAAAACCGTCTGTAGAAAATAACACAATAGGTCTTACCAATAGTCATTTTAATGTCGACTCTAACAGCCCTATTCTGGCAATGTAACAATTGTTACCCAGTATTATTAATATTTCTATGTGTTTGTTGTAACTTTTTGATTTCAAACAAAACTTGAAGCTTAAAAATAATTAATTTTGATAAAAATTGTCACCTGATTTTCAGATAGTGACAATTTCATTAAAAAATGTTATTTTTGACCTTCAAATTTTGTTTTGAAAACAAAAATTACTATAATTTAATTTAATTATTTAATTTAAATATAATTAAATTTAAATTTTAGATACATTTAAAATTCAGCGTAAGAATTGTTACTTTGCCAGAATAGCGCTGTAAATTTAGTGTAAGCTTTTTGACAGCAAATTTTATAGAAATTGTAACATGACGTTACAAATATTATATACTTTTTATACACTAAATAAACTATTAAATAATTTCGATGTATATATATATTTATATTATATTACTTAAATATTCCTACTTATTATTATAAATATAAAGACGTTACAAATATTATATTTATATACACTACGTAAACTATAATATTAAATATTATCGATATAAATATTCATATTGTATTACTTAAATATTTCTACTTATTATTATTAAAGCAGCAATAACACACAACCGCACTACGATACCAGACCATAGAAACAAACACACGCTACATACCTACTCAATAAAACTAATTGACAACACACAACCGCACTACTGCATAAGCCACTAATTAATACACACACTACTTATCTATGCATAGCCAGGCAGGCCAAAGACAACACACAACCGCACTACTGCATAAGCCGCTTATTAATACGCACACCACCTATCTATGCATAACCAGGTAGGCCAAAGACAAAACTGAACGTACAATTCCCAACTGGTTTTCTGTCCATATCGAATAAAACGGCGACACAAAACCAACCAAAGCAGCATTACTTCAGGTAAGCTCGAAGTAGTAACTCTATGGCGAGCCAGCTTGCTGGCTCTTCCCTTAGAGTCTCTGCTTGAGATGTCGCACTTGCGGTGAGAACCAATACTTGGTTCAACCAACGCAGTCGGCATACTCTACATTTTTGGTCTCAATGGCGAGCTACCTTGCTGGTTCTTCCCTTTGAGTCTTTGTTTGAGATGTCGCACCGGCGGTGAGAACCATCTTTGGTTCGTCCAACGCAGTCGGCATACTCTAAGGGGGGTTTGCTTGGGTTTTGGCGCCGGGACTAGATGGCGAGCCAGCTTGCTGGTTCTTCCCTTTTAGTCTCTGTTCGAAACGTCGCTCTTGTGGTGAGAACCAGTCTTTGGTTCGTCCAACGCAGTCGGCATACCTTTATTAAATTTTTTATTGATTATATATATTTGCATGGTGCGAACTTCATAGAGGTTTTTCCACCATGATTGTCTCTAAAAATATTAAATACGAGCATTACTTCAGGGGCCCTGGCAGGATTCACCGATTCACCGATTTACCGATTACTGAATACCGATCTTCGCTTTAGGGGCCCTGGCAGGATTCACCGAATTACCGATCTACCGATTACCGAATTACTGATTACCAATTCACCGATTTACCGAATACCGATCTTCCGATTACCGATTACCTATTCACCGATTCACCGATTTACCGATCTACCGATTATCGAATACCGATCTACTGATTACCGAATTACCGATTGCTAATCCACCGATTAACCGAATACCGATTTTGCCGTCAGCTGGACCCACAACCTCCGACCATTCGACCGCCTACATTCACTCTTACCCAAACTACTGACGTCACGCTGCATTAAGTATTTTTAAGGAGAATATATCAACAAAATACAAAATTATAATATTAAACCAACACCGACTGCGTTCTTATTTGATGAAAGTTTGTGGATCTTTCACTTGATCCTGGCAAGGCTGAGCTGACCTCAGCCAGAAGATAAAACCACTGTTACAAAATAATGTCAGGAAAGCTCACACTCAATTTAGAGTTGGCATTAAATGCACTATTGGTAAGACCCAATGTATTAAACACATGATACTTCTTAAGAAATACTGAAAATTTATTATAATATAGAAGAATAAAAATCTTTTTTATCCAGCTGTAAAAAATATGACGTGTTGTGTTACTACCATAGAAATACCGAAATGTGACTTTAAAAATTTAAAAAAAAAAACAAAAATTCCTTAAAAAGCGGTAGAAAATATCACAAAATTCTTAGTTAGATATACTAAAATTATTATACAATTCAATTTTTTTTTTTTCAATTTCAAATATGTATAAAAAATTTACTGATGCTAAAAAAACTGAAATCTTATTTTAATAATGCTGTAATAAAAATTTTTTTTTACTAGCAGTAGAAAATATGACGTGAAACATATAAATATACAAACTTTTATTAAACTAATTTTACAAAATATTAAAAAATACTAACATAGAAAAACTAAAATGTGACTTAAAAAAATTAAAAAAGAATCCAAGAACAGGCTCTACAAAATATCACAAAATTCCTACTTATAACTACTAAAATTAATAAACTATTTTATTTTTTTCAATAAAATTATGAATCTTCTGAATGATCTCATTTAATTCATTTTTTTTTAAAGAATTGATCCTTGTTTTTCAGAAATAAACAATAAATACTATCCAAACATTTGATCGAAACTATTTGATCGAAGTATTTTAAAATTTTCTGCAATGTTTTGTGTTGTAAAACGAGGCATAACTTATTTTAAACTTTATATTACGTCTTCCAAAAAGGTTTGTCAAGCCCGCAACTAGTCCCGGGATTTCGGGATTATGTTTTTTAAATCCCGAAATTCCGGAATTGCCGCAGCGTTTCGAAATTGGATGCCCTAAAATACATGCAATCTTTTCGTTAAAAGTAATTACTTATTCATCATTTTATTCAATTTTAAAAAAAAATTTCAAATAAAAGTGGCATGTATTCATGTATAGATGTATAGACTCGAAAACCGCTGAACTGATATTTATGAAATTTTCAGGGAAATTCAACTACATCTTGAGATTGCTCCTGAGAAGTTTGGTGTCGATTGGACGAGAGGGTGTGGTACCTCCCACACAACCCAAATTTGCGCTATCGCCCACAAACCATAAAAAATGCTATATATCAGACAGTTTTGATGGTATAAATCTAAGATTTCGTTCAGATGGTTGCACTTTATCTACGACTACTTTTCGAATTCATGCCAATTCCTGAGTTGTACAAATTTGATAGTGAACTATACATATAAATGTATTATAGAGGCCAAGGGACAAGGGGAATTGGTATAAAATTCTAAAACGATTTTTACTAGAAGTGTTATATGTATATTAGAAAGTTTTATCAAAATAATTTAACCACACATGTATTCTAATATAAAATGATGTGTATAAGTCCAATAAATAATTTGTCATATTTTTTACTCTAAATGTTTCCAACCCATCGTAGAACGGGTCTTTTAATTAAAAAGTATAAATACTAGTCTTTTAATAAAATAGTAGAGTATAAAATATGGCATTTTATCTGAGCATAGTTTTTCATGATTATATTATAGTATATCCAAAGAAATTATCATATCATATTTCTTTCAATACATGATAGAAAAGAATTGAAAGCGATACCTATAAACCAGTGGAAGAAGTTCATCTTTCATTCGAACACTTAACACATCATTAAATAAACTTTACATCATTAAATAAACTTAATTTAATTTAAAAAAAAAACCCTCAAATAAACTTTAAAAAATAAATGTGAAGAAAAGTTATATTTTACGATGGTAGGGTTCGGTTAGATTAAGGTGGTTAGCTTGTTCCGTTCTGATACCAAAGAAGAAACGAATGAAGTAATCAAGTCAATCTTCTGTATAGGATATTCTTAGTGTGGCAGAAAAATGTAAAAACATGCGATATTAAATATAAGTTCAGTATTATGCTATTACCTCAGTCAAATTAAGTTACTAAATAATCCACTTCACAAACTTTCCAACGACCACCACCCACAACAACTTTTTTGTTGTAAATTAGAGTGTTTTAAATTATTTTGATAGGAAATGAGGAAATAAAGGTTAGGTATAGGACCATGACCTGAACGAAATTTAAGCCCGGGACAAATGGGTTCAAGCGCGCTGCCACAAGACTAACGAATATGTCTCGATTTGATAGTAAAGATAAAGATAGATCCTATAAAAAAATTTTTGTGTTTTATATTTTTTTTTTTCAAAAAGGTCCTTGTAAATAAATCATGCTTACAATCTAGTGGTAAACTTTAATTAACATTTGGTGAAAGAAAGAAATGAGACAGTGTTATCGACACATTAGCTTACTATTCGCAAAAAAAAAAAAATAACACAACTAATGTGCACAAGACTCTGCTATTGTGATCAATTTTAATTAGGTTTCACCGGTAAACCATGACATCACACGTAATAGGGAAAACAATCTGTTTTCAAGGGTATATAATTTTATGCCATAGTACATACACATAGCTGTTTTGGCTGTAACTATTGCGTTGAGGTGATTTTGCTGATATATCGTAAACGTACAATCGCTAAACTGGATACTGACATGGCACGTGAATGACTTGACATTGATAACAGCTCAAACACTCTGTGTGGGCCAGAGTTAGAAATATATAAACTGATGCAATCAATAAACGTGACTATGTGAAATATTAAGATAACACCAATATATGTAGGTATTATCCTAGAGCTGCATGAATTTCGATTTAATGATTAGTTCACTTCACTTTCAATAGTTCAATAGATATTATAAATTCAGGAAGCAAACTTAAAATGTTCAAATAAAGCCAAAATGTCAACACTTTAACAAAATTGCACATCGTGGCGTATGCGTGTTATTATTTAATGATTGCAATGAGTACAAATCACTCATACGCCGTGGGTATTGTCGTGTACATATTTTTAATGTATCCATGTATTCTAAAACTGTAGCAACCTATAAAAAAAAATGATTAGCACTAAAAATTTTTGTTATTGAAAATAATGCATTTTTTTGCAGTTTAATTGCTATTTAAAGCGTAACGTAAAAACTTTTCTCAAATTTAATGCACGTCAAACTATGCAGTTGTCGTGCGTTTCTAGCAAAATTTATTTTGGAATTGTATGCTCTAGTTTTGCACAACTTAACGAGCACATTAAAACGAGCGTTTCGCTATAGCAATAAACTATATTTCTCTCGAATGCGCTTAAGCGCCAAACTATATAGTAATTTAGTTGAAGTAGCTTTTCTATGAAATGTCTTTTGCAGCTGCAATAAAATGTGTCAGTGTTAAAGTTTTACGCTCCCATTAGACTCTGGCATGTGTGGAAAACTTGCAAAAAGTTTGTGGCACGTTTTTCCAAGAAATGCAGAAAGAAAATTGCTTAAGCTTTTAAACTTGGAAGAGCAAATTAAATTAATGTGTCGAAATACTGTTATTAAGCGATAACTCAAAGTTATTGACAGTCAAAAACCAGTGATAATAGCCAGAGTTGCTGATGTTTAGCAGAAATTTGAGTTGGGTACAGTAAAATAATAGCGGAATTAATCTATTTGCTACATTTACTTTTTTTTTTTTTGACTTGCAGACAGACAAAAAACTTAAATGTTTATACAACAAAATGAATTAAAATTGTTTTTAATTGTATTTAAAATACTGATCAAAAAGGCCATACAATAAACACATAAGCTGACCAAGAAGTTGATCACTCACAACATCTTCAATTCAGACAAATTTTGAACCTACAAATGACACTACAATATTTGAAACACAAAATAATAAATTGAAAAATAAGTCAAGATAAAAATTAACAAAAATACTGATGCCATTTGACTCGCGTCGTTTCATCATTGAGGTCGTGAAGTGCAACTAGCCAACGGTAATTGTGTTTGTGGTCCACCCGCTGATGCGACTGACAAAATTAAAGTACAGTTTTCAATAGAATTACAAAATTCGTAATTGATGATGGCGTTATAAATCTACGATTTGGCCAAATAATTTCCTCTTGAGTGAGGATTCTTTTTGAGCTAGGGAAGCCTAGTTTTGGGAGTAACTTGAAATCAAAAAAAAAAAAAAAAAAAATAAAAAAAATAAAAAATACTGATACGTGTGCGCATTAAATATGTAAGAAAGGTGTTTTAAATACTGCTCTCAAAACAGGGGCGTTACTAGGTGGGCGTTACTAGTTTGCCCTGGTCTCACTACATAGACGGCTGTATTGAAGCTTTCGTTATTTAAAGGAGGAAGTTTTATAAAAAAAAATGCTATAAATTCGCTCATGGGCGCAACGAAGTTATGGTAGGGGGCCGTTGCCACATTGTTAAATGAAAGAAATTAAAGAAGTATTAAAAGAAATTCAAAACAGTTTTTGGTATAATTAAAAAAGTATAAAAGTTCTTAATATTTATAAAACCTTCATTTATTTTTTATTACAAAGGTAGGCTAACACATTTATTATTTAGTAAAAAGAGTTTAAGCAAAGCTTGCAATATGTATGTTGCAATCTCAGCTGCACAATTCCGTAGCCGATTTTTCAGCAACACTAACGTTCGTTGTCAGTATAACGTTATAATTGTTTTTATAAATGGCTATAGAATAAAGTTTTTGGTGGTAAGTTTACTTTACGCTGGTGCAAATTTTAAGATCCAAGCCTCCTGCCAAAAAAAAAAAACGCATCACCAGATATGTTTTTTAGAAGAACTCAAAATTCACCCACAATGTAAATGTTGAAAATAAAAATTTGGATAAGGATGTGCTGGTTGATGTCTTAACTTAAGCCCTGCTACAAAGATTTTAACAGCTAAGGCATTTTTATAAAAAAGGGCGAAAAATCATAATATTTTTACATAAGGTTTTTCATCAACAAATGTAAAAATAATTATGCAAAACATTTTAAAGTATTTTTGAATACAGAATATAATTTAAAGTAATAATATTCACAAAAAATTTGGTTTAAAAAAATAATGGCGGTCCGTTTGAAAATAGCCCCAATTTTTTTTTTAAATTTCATTTTAATACTCTTCTGCAAAAGGTCGCCACATTTTTTTATTTTTCGAGTGTTATCTGTTTTTACCAATCTCCATTAATGAGAAAATGAAGTGTAACCACAAAATTTGGAGAGTTCCTTATATTTTTGGTCCTAAATCAGAAAGAAATTGTAGAAAAAAAACATCGAAATATTTTCATTGTTGTATAAAAAATATGTTGTTTTGGGCGCAAGACTAATAAAATGGGTCACTAATTAACGGGCATGAGTCATGTTAACCGTCGGACTTAAATTCATATACAACTAGTATTTCCCGGCAGACGTTATTCTGCCACAGACCGCCTTACTGCCATATACGAAAATGTCAAGAAATGCCAAATATATTCACCATTTCCAGTATACCCGAGTAAAAATAAAAACTTTTTAGCTAAGTCCAAACAGCGGCCGTACAAGGTCTAATTTTAGATATTTTTCTCGGCCGTACGAGGGTCGTACAAGGGTCGTTTGCAGGATTTTTTAGCCAAACAGCGGCCGTACAGAGGCCGTTTTTAAATAATTTGGGCTGTACAGCAGCCGTACAAATACCGTTTTTAAATAATCTCGGTTGCACCACGGCCTTACATCGGCTGACCAGTGCTTATTCTACAATGAAAAGCAGATTTTTAGTTGTAACTTCATGCGGAAACAAAGTAATGTAAAACTAATTAAAAAATTGTTTGAATTAATTTCTTGTATTTAATCAATCTTTTTTCATTACCATTAATTGTAATGAGTTAAAAAATTATACTTTTTTAATTGAATATTTTAAGGGGCATTGTATTCAAACCAGGGATCGTAATTATTATAAGAGATATCCAAAAACTCAAAGATTAATTATTATTTTTCGATTTTTATTGTATTGCTCAAAAATAAAAATTATGTTTCAATTTCTATTTTTTTCATCAAAAATAAGATTTTTTTGATTTTTATTTTTCTGTTCGAGAATAAGACTTATTTTTGAGTTTTATTATTATGCTCAAGAATAAATATTGTTCCTCAATTTTTATTTTTATGCCCAGAAATAAGAATTATTTATTGAGTTTTATTTTTTCGCTCAAAAATAAAAATCATATGTCGAGTTTTACTTTTTTTCCTCAAACATAAAACTCAAAACACCACACAGCTTTGTTGTTGCTGGCGCATGCTCGCCTTGAGTGTGCCTTGTGTGCGTAAGTAAAAAGTGTGTTTGGGGGGTTTCAACATATGCCACGATTACGATAACTCGGGCGCCGTAATTTTAAAGAGATTTTTTGTTACAAACCACAAACAAATTAATTTGGTCGAACAAAAAAGCGATACCTTAACTAGTTATCGAGTTATCGATTTTTAAATTTTTGCCTTGGTAAAAGATCTGTTCAATAAAATATCTATATCTTTTCCAATTTTTAAAAAATATAGAAAATTAACATGTCATATGAAAGATAATTTAATAGTCTATTCGAAAAAAATACACATAAAAAAATTTTAGCAATAAATTTAATTTTATGAGTAGTTTTATATAATGGTTGCTTTTCCGTTGTGACAAAACCGTTTTTTTCTCAAAAATTTCCATTATTAATATGCAAAAAATATATTATATATTTAAAGACTAAAGTTTTATCTTTCATCAATCAATCAAATTTCTATATCAATATTAGTTTTTCGAATTAACTGTAAGTTAAATATGTTTGTTGCAAAGATAAACTATTTGTATTAATAAAATAAAAGCTGTTGACCAAAACTGATCAGCTAAAAGTTTAAAATTTTTTCACTGGCTGGAAATATTAATTCATATAAATATTACAGCTTCAATTTTGCCTTAAAATAAAATATAAAAAATAAATCTGCTTAAAGAAAAAAGTTCCGTATAAAGGCAAACCATTTCATCATTAAAAAACAACATAAAAAATTAGATCACTCATAAATGGTACACACCAAAGACAAATTTTCAAGCTTAAATAATTAAAAAATTATACTAATAACGGCAGTTTTTTAAAAAAATAAAGGTTTTATGTACACAAAAATTTTACATATATATACATATAGATACGAAATGTGAAATACTCAACGGATTTTATTGACTTAACATTTTTGTAAAAGCTTATTTAATTATCTCTAAACAGATTCCTTAACCAATATAGCAAGAAAAAAAATAGAAAGCTTCCTTAGAGGATCAATGAAGACAAATATTGTATTAAAAAAATCGTTAACTCTTACACAAATAGATAAATCGATTTGTCCTTCTCTCACATTTCAATCCACTGAAATTAAACTTTTTAATTTAATGTAATATTCAGTTTTTTCTACTTAAATCCAGATATATTCCTTCTTCAAGTTAGCTGAAAACTGTTTAATAATTAGTTTTAGTTGGTATGATATAATAATACGGGAGGGTAAAAAACCCTTTAATCCCCTCGTCGTAATAAAGCGCAGGCAAAATAGTTAATAGTTCTCAGAAGCATACGCATGCGCTCAAGAATTATCACATTTAAGCTGCACAAAGTTGCCGTTCTTATTCCCACAAAAATTATCTTTTTTCCACAGCAATTAAAAAAATTCCCACGTGGGAGATTTTTACTAAAAAATTCCAACCAAAAACCCTAAAGCCATAAAAATTCCACCAAAAATCCTACAGTAATACAAAATCCCAAAACCATAAAAAATAATCAATTCAATTAAATTCAGAAAATCAAGCAGTCATAAAATACTATATTGCCATTACCATTTATGAGTCATCTAATTTTTTATGTTGTTTTTTTATGATGAAATGGTTTGCCTTTATACGGAACTTTTTTCTTTAAGCATATTTATTTTTTATATATTATTTTAAGGCAAAATTGAAGCTGTAATATTTATATGAATTAATATTTTCCAGCCAGTGAAAAAATTTTAAACTTTTAGCTGATCAGTTTTGGTCAACAGCTTTTATTTTATTAAATCAAATAGTTTATCTTTGCAACAAACATATTTAACTTACAGTTAATTCGAAAAACTAATATTGATATAGAAGTTTGATTGATTGATGAAAGATAAAGCTTTAGTCTTTAAATATATAATTAGGGTATTCACAAGGTGTCCTATCATGTCATAATGTCATATTATCCTAAGATTTTACACTAGTTTAAAAATGTTATTGTTGCTTTCCGTATGCAAAAGTACTAAAATATTACAACCCTGAAAGCTATGTTTATTGAAGTATCGTAATCAAACAGCTGTTTCTTATTTGCATTTATTCATCTTAAAAAGTTTGTTTTTAGTTCTGCGCAGAGTTAGTGCTATTATTGTTTTTTTAATTTTCAATGGACTCTCAGAAAAGTGCTCAGGTAAGATCTAATGCATAACGTGATGCATATACCTAGATTTATGAAATGTTTTCCTTTTAGCCCAAAGCAAAGCGTTTGCGCTGCAATCCCACCAAAAAATGGACAGTGCCAGAGGAGAAGGCGCTTATTGAATTTTTGATGGCGAATAGAGATTTTGAAGTTAGTATTTTTACTAATTATAGCTTTAAACAGACTAATGCCATTTATTTCAGAAACCTGTGGCTCAGGCCTATTACAGGCGATTTTCGCTTGAAGCAAATGTTGAAGTTGACTGGAAGTTGGCACGCGCAAAAGTGCGAAACATGCGTATAGGCTATAACAAAGCAAAATCTTGGGAAGGATCAACCGGCGCTGGCAGTATGGATGGCAATACTATTAAAAGTAAGATATAAAGCTATGAACCGAATCCGTTTGTTTTAACCTCTGGAGCTTATAATTCAGCCACCTTACTTAAAATGTGCACCTTTTTTTGTGAGCTCGATGACATTTTTGGAAGCAGACTGATTGAAACTGCTGTCATAGAGGACAGTTTGGACACCGCATCCAGCACAGACTTCTTGAACTCTACAGAGCTTGAGACAGCTGATGAATCCACGATGTCATCAACAAACTTCATTTGTGAGAGCGAAAATGCAGCTTCTTCTAGCCGTAAAGGGATATATTCTCGAACAGCACTTGCTGACATTCTGGAAATGCTATCGGAAATGCTAAAAATAAAGAAGCAAAAAGTCGACCAGGAGTTTAAAATAAAGGAGCAAGAGTTGACTTTTAAAGAGAAGGAATTGGCATTAAAACTAAGAGAAGTTGAAATAAAAGAGAAGGAGCTTAATAGCAATGAAAGGCTTAAAATTATGGAGCTTGAAATGAAAGAGAGGCTGGCAATGGAGGAGCTTAATCGCAAATTTAAATAAATTACCTTAACTTACTTACCCTTATATGAACGTATCACACCCTAACTACAAAACAGGCACAACTCAAAATGTTAAAGTTTTCATAAGAAGCAAATAAACAATTTTATTTTTCTAGAGAATCCATAGTCGATTGCTATGATCACTATTTAAGATTTGGCATTACAAAGTTATCATTTTTTAATTTTGAGTTGTACCTGTTTTGTAAATAGGAAAGTATGTACAAGTGAATGAAAAAAGCTGTGAATTTTTTAATTTTTTTATTGTTTTTAGAGTTTTGCACCTCTTTTTATTTTAAATATTGTTTTGTTTTACTTAGACCTGTAAAGTACAAATATATATATACATAAGACTGGCCATGCATTTTTATGAAAAATTCTAATATACATGTTTATAAATGCATTACATATTTATTTGATTTTGTATAAAATGAAGCAAACCAGTTCTGGTGTTGCTTTCTGGAGCTAAGTAAACTTCTGCTATTGGGATTTCACTGCTGTTGTTGTGGAAACTTATTAAAACGTTATGCAAAATGCAGCAAACCATAATCCAGTCGTTGCATTCCGCCTTATTTTGATCAGTCATCATTCTAAATTTAAGATCCTTTAAGCTGCCGAATTTTTCTTTTAATATACCGAAGCAATTCTCAATCCGGACGCGATATTTTGAAAAGTGTGTGTTAAAGAGATCTCTTTCCACTTGCGTGTGCTCGATGCTATTTTGTCGAAATGGTGTCATTAAAAAGGGTTTAAGTGGATAAGCACTGTCTCCAGCGATCCACTGTGTTGGTGATAAAAAGCGTTCAGGATGTTTTGCTAGTGGACAGTTCAAAAAAATTTTTGCATCATGAACACTGCCCGGATATCCTATTGTTATTTGACGTATTCTCAACTTGTAGTCACATACTGCTTGTATCTTAAGGGCATATTGACGTTTGCGCGAAAAAAACAGCTCATGCTTTTGGGCGGGTGCTTCAGCTAACTTTATTTCGCATCCATCGATATATCCTACGCATCCAGGCATTTCTTCCTTTGTAGCGGAAATAAGTTCCAACCGTTCACTAGCTTTCGGCCAGAACAAAAATCGATTCTTCAAATTAAGTATCGCTTTAAAAACCCGTTTTGTTACGTTTTGAATGGTGCCTCCATCACCTACACCGAACAGAGTAGCTACTTTGCGAATTGAAAGTCCATCGCCAGAGGAGCCTAATCGGTAAAGCACTATTTTGAGCTGCAGTTCAAGTGGAAGTTGTGCTGCTTTCGAACTTGTTTTAAAGACATCATCGTCTTTTATTAAGTTAAATATATACGCGAACTCTTCTGGACGAACACGAACCATTTGGTTAAATCTCATGTCGTCAAATTTTCCTAGCACATTCAGCTGCCACTTGTCAGATTTTGGTACTCCGAAGTGGACACTTCTGCGGTTGCTCAACAAAGTAACCATGTTCATTAAAAACAATTCGTTAGTTTCTTCCTCCTCGTCTTCGTCGCCTGAAAAAGAGTTGCGATTAAATTTAAAGAAAAAAAAAACCAATTTTTTTCTATACTTGAGCCAGCCATTACAACGTCCAAAATATACTTTTCGCATAAGCCAGCAATTATTTTAGCTTTTTCACTTTCTTTCGGCATTGTGAAAACAAATATTTATTTTTGTTTGTTTGCCAGCTGATTGAGAGTCGAAACAATAAGTTATGAGGGGTTGCTCACACTAGTTGTAAATATTTATGCTTTCAACTTAAGACATATGACTTTATGAGACCTTATGAATCCCCTAAATATATTTTTTGCATATTAATAATGGAAATTTTTGAGAAAAAAACGGTTTTGTCACAACTGAAAAGCAACCATTATATAAAACTACTCATAAAATTAAATTTATTGTTAAATTTTTTTATGTGTATTTTTTTCGAATAGACTATTAAATTATCTTTCATATGACATGTTAATTTTCTATATTTTTTAAAAATTGGAAAAGATATAGATATTTTATTGAACAGATCTTTTACCAAGGCAAAAATTTAAAAATCGATAACTCGATAACTAGTTAAGGTATCGCTTTTTTGTTCGACCAAATTAATTTGTTTGTGGTTTGTAACAAAAAATCTCTTTAAAATTACGGCGCCCGAGTTATCGTAATCGTGGCATATGTTGAAACCCCCCAAACACACTTTTTACTTACGCATACAAGGCACACTCAAGGCGAGCATGCGCCAGCAACAACAAAGCTGTGTGGTGTCTTGAGTTTTATGTTTGAGGAAAAAAAGTAAAACTCGTCATATGATTTTTATTTTTGAGCGAAAAAATAAAACTCAACAAATAATTCTTATTTCTGGGCATAAAAATAAAAATTGAGTTATAACTTTTATTTCTGAGCGAAAAAAATAAAAATTGAGGAAGCAAAATAATAAAACTCAAAAATAAGTCTGATTCTTAAACAGAAAAATAAAAATCAAAACATAACTTTTATTTTTGATGAAAATTATAGAAATCCGTGAACAATAATTAAATTCAATTTTTATTGGTAAAACTCAAGAAATGAAAATCATATCTTATTTCGATAGAGCATGCATTAAGCAGCATAATGAAGTTATCCAAAATGTGCTCCGACAATGGGAACATGTTGATTTTTTTCGATTTAATTTTTGGAAATAATCGTTCTTTTCTATCCCTGATTTAAACAAATAACTTCATATACACAAAAAGTTTTGCACCACACACAAGTGGCGATAATATTAACATCGCCGAGTGAGGCTTGCTTCTGTTGTTGCGCATACGTTTGTTGAATAACAGCTTTGAAAAATTTGGTGGCATTCAACGGGCGTACAGCGGCAGTTCAGTGGCCATACTGCGGCCATACAACTTAATTTAGGCCTTGTATGGCCGTTGTTTGACCCAACTCGACTTTTTGGATTATTTTTGGGCCATGTTTGTCAATTGATCGGCCGCTGTTCACCCGCTCATATTTTTACTCGGGTAGTTGCCGAAAGTAACCATATGAACTAAATTCCGAAATTTTAGTCTAATACGATCAAAACCGTGTGAAATATAGCATTTTTAGTAAGCGGTAAAAGGGGTGCGGCAAAATTATTTTCCTTAAACCAGCTCGTAATCGAAACAAATCGACTGCCAAAGTTTCAGCTCAATTTAGCTTAAGCCTGGCGTACTTTGCTTTACTCCACGCTGACCCCCCTCACCCCCCCCCCCCCCAAAGTAAGTTTACCTAAAGTAGGACAGGCCTATTTTTAGTGCACTTTCCGAGAGGAACCATATTAACTAAATTACAAAATTTTTGTCTAATGCGAGCCAAACCATTGAAATAAAACATTTTCATTGCTTTGTGGGCGGTAGAAGAGGGGCGTGGAAACCAATTTTTAGTACAGTTGCTGACAGTAACCATACAAAATAAGCCACAATTCTAGCTCAATCGACACAGTAGTCAATTTTAATGATTTCTCAAAAATTGGGTGTGGATATATAGCGATAACGCCCCCTTTTAGTACAGTTGCCGAAAGTAACCAGACAAACTTAAGTATCAAATGTTAGTGTTATATGACTAAAACAGATTGAAATATAGCAATTTCACTGATTTGTGGGCGGAAAAGGGGGTGTGGAAAACAATTTTTCGTACAGTTTCTGACAGTAACCACACAAACCTAATTAAATAAAGCATTTTTATTGGTTTGTGGACGGTAAAAAGGGGCGTGGACACATACTTTTAGAACAGTTACTGACAGTAACCGTAAAAACTAAATTACTGAATTTTAGCCTTATACGACCCAAACCGACTGAAATATAGCATTTTTATTGATTTGGGGGCGGTAAAAGGGGGGTGTGACAACTATTTTCCTCAACCATCTCGTACCTGGAGGAACAAATCGACTGCCAAAATTTCAGGTCAATCGGTCCAGTAGTTTTGGAGTCTATAACCATCAGAAACACATCGTTTTGCTTTTTATAGATATTGATTTGTGGGCGGTAAAAGTGGGCGTGAATATATTTATGTATAGTGACCGCCTCTTGGGGCACCTACACAGCAAGTTTCACTATAAAAATGTATAGAACTCCGGAATTGCGATGATTTCGAAAACGTGGGCGTATATATATTGCGACCACGCCCATTTTTTGTACAGTAACCGACCGTAACCATCTGAACAAAATTACTAAATCTTAGTTTTTTACGATCAAAACCGCCTAATATATATCCTTTTTTTGGTTTTGTGGTTGATAGCGCAAATTTGGCTTGTATGGAAGGTACCACGCCCCCTTGTCCAATCGTTACCAAACCACACAGGAACACTCTCAAGTGGCTTCAGTTTCCTTGAAAATTTCATAAAGATCGGTTCAGCGGTTTTGGAGTCTATACGTGATATAGCCACATACCTACATATCCACTAGAGTGGGTCGAAAAAAAATTTGTTAAAGTGTGCCCCTCATATAAAAGCTTATCCCGAGAAGATTTCAGTACACTACAAATTTTCGCTGCTGCCACGCCCTAAAAACCGCCAAAATCGTTTTAAAGGCATAACTTTGGTATTTAAAGTTAGATTTTTAAAAATTATATGTTGTAATTAGTACAGCACTTTGAGGATAGGGCCTTTGACCTCGTCTTCAGGGTCAAAATGATGAAACTATTTTGTTTTTTATACTTACCCCCAAATATTTAATCATAATTAAAAATATCTAAAAAAGTTATTTAGTTTTTGCATTAAAAGCGCTAAGATCCATCCATAAACAAAAAAGTTACAGCACTTTAAAGTTTTTGTGTCAACTGAATTCACTGTTTGTCTTTATTTTATAACTAGCAAACATCCGCTGCTTCGCCTGCGATAAAAATATTAAATACCATGTAAAAATTTTAAATCTTAAAATTTTAGTGTTTATTTATTTATATTGAATCAAATTCTAATTATAAAAATTATTGTGTTTGTTTTGTTTGATTATGTAAAAATGTTATAAATATTAAAAAATTACTTTATTTAATTTGAACATTTTATTTAAACTGTAAATGTTATGATGACATAAATTTACCTGGCTTTCTTTTTTTTTTTTGTAATTTTTTACATATATTCTGAAAATAAATATATTCTTAAATTTTTAAAAAAAGACCGTTATAATGACATCCAACTATGGCGATATCTCAAAAACTATAGACTTTCTCAATACACAACAATGCATTTTTGTATGGACAGTCGTTTATTAATAAAATTAACGGTAAAAATTAAAATCTTTTCTTTTCGGAAATATTTTGTACGGATATAAGGTATGTTTTAAAAAAACCTGTTATTATGACATTAAAATCATTGCGATATCTTTACACTATAGATTTTCTCAGTACAACTCATTTTCTTAAGCCTCAGAATGAGAAAAAAACGATTGAAATGTCATGTTTTGACTTAGTATGCAATCATTTCCGCCATTTTCAAATCGATTTTCATCAAATTTTCTTTGCTTGAAAGTTCAATTAACTAAATTGGGAAAATGAGAAAAGGTTTACTGTTACCTCACCAATACAATGTTTTATGTTTTTTTCAAAGAACCTCTAAATATCCAACTTGTACTCAAAAATAGGCCAAGAGTTACTTTTGTTGTACATATTTATTTTTAATTTTAATTTTTTTTTTAATTTTCATTTTTCTTATTTTTTCATATAACATAACTTATCTGCAAAAATTAATCTTTTTTGACACAAACAGTGTCTATCATTAAAAATCATTGGCCACCTATACCCTCTAAGATTTTTTGATCAAAAATAATTTGCCTAAAATGCTTTTGTTATTGTTTTTGCAATGTTCTACAGCTTAAAAACTAATTTATATGAAAAACATTTTCAAATAAAGCTTAAAAAATAATTCTGTGAAAAATATTTCAAATATTTCAAACTATTCTAATGTTATATACATAAATCTATGTTTTCATCTTTTTCCTTATCTATATATTCATAGGTAACGTTATAGTTATAGTAGACTTTGTCCTGACCCAATTCAATGAAATTTTTATGATCGTTTTGTGAATTTGTAAAAGTGTAAATTGACCTTCGAACAAAACACATGCTAGACGTTTCCGTTTGAAACGTCAATGCATGACGATCAGAATTTTCTGATATATACAGCATTCTTATTGATGTACAGTATTGCCCGGCAGACGTTGTCCTGCCGCAGACCACCTTACAGCTATATACGAATTTTCATGCTGTTCAAAAAAAAAAATTTATATATTCGCCATTTTTAGTACAGTTGCCGAAAGTAGTCGTATGAACTAAATTATCAAATTTTAGTATAATACGACCAAAACCGTTCGAAATATACCATTTTCGTTTAATTCTGGGCGGTAATGGGGGTGTGGCTAAATTTTTTCACTTAAACCATCTCATACTCGATACAATAGAATGCCAGAAATTCAGCCCAATTGAGCTTAAACCTAGTGCGCTTTGCTTTACTCCAAGCTTATCCCCCGGAAAGTGGACTTAACTAAAGTAGGTCATGTCCAGTTTTAGTAAAGTTAGCGAACGTAACCATACAACATAGATTACCAAATTCTAGTCTCATACGACCAAAATTGTCTGAAATATAGCATTTTGTTTAAATTAATTTTTAAGTTGAAATAACAAATCGTTTGATACCTATATCGTGTTAATCGGTTGAGTGGTTCTTGCGTGATTGTCAAACATCTGTTCAGTGTTACAACGCTTTTATATGTTTATATGTTGAAAAGCTGGCTGGCAAGGCTGCAAAACATACAAAATGCTTATAACTAAATTCTGGCAACTCCCTTCAAAACATTTGCAAAGAAAATTAATCAACAATGTAAGAAAGCAAGAATCTCAGTGAAAGTAAAGCTGGATTCACTGATCACCTTCAGCATGTTTTGCAATTTTTTTTTATATGTAGTTTTCGTTGAGAGAAAAATTTCTGCACGCTCTCAACTTGATTAACATTTTTTTAAATCACACAAAAACATTCTAAAGGTTATCAGTGAATCCATCTTAACTACACAACATGGCTGCCGTGTTATATTGAGAGAAGCTCTCGCGACAAAGAGAGAAAACTTTGTTTGCTGTTAATTGTGCTGCTGGTTGAATGAAGGCATCAAATACAATGCGTGATTTTGTAATAATTAAAAAATACATTGTTCGAAAAACTTGGTAAGCTATAACAATCTATATTATCATAGGAATCGAATAAAAAAAGAATTATCAAAATCGGTTCAGCGGTTGCCTATAGCGGCTTTGTAGCTATAACAATTTTTGTTCATACTTACCCCCAAATATTTTATCATAATTAAAAATTTCTAAAAAAGTTATTTAGTTGAGGGTTTCTATATCAAAAGGTTCTAAATTTAAACCAGAATTTTCGACCATGTAATGTTTTTTCTATACAGTAAAATAAAAAGAGGTTACGCATACCGTAAAGGTGTGTATCCTATTACTTTGTTTAAATGTGTATTTATTGTTGTTTGTTTTAATGTAATATTGTTTAATGTTATTTAAGTATAATATAATTGTATGTTATTTATACCGTAAAGGTGTGTATCCTACAGTATGCACGTACGACATTCATCCATGCGTAGAACACCGAAAATGCTACACATCACCTTCATCCACTCATGTCTTTACATCATAGTGCGCTGGTCAGCTCGACCGTGTGACAGTTTGTAAATTTGTTTTTTGATAAAGTTCCATAAGTTTGTCAATTATTGATCAATTTGGGAAATTCTTTTGGGATATTGATTTAAAATTAATGGGTTTGACTAAACTATGTCTTAAAAACATCGTCACAGTTAAATAAAGTGGAAAAATCGTCAAAAACCTTATATTTACTTAATTAATACACATAATAACTGCATAAGTTTCACAAAATTATACGAGTATATATCTCTCTAAAGGTCTGTGTTTTAATTTTCCAAAAATTACAGGGACTTGGTGTACTGAAATTATATAAATGGGATTATGCAGATGTTAGAAATCGATTTTGACCCCTCCGACTGGCGTTTATTCATTGACGCTTCAAAAGCAAGTTTAAAAGCAGTTTTAATTCATAATGGTAATATCCTTCCTTCTGTACCTCTGGCCCATTCTGCGAATATGAAAGAAACGTATGAAAGCATGAAGCTTTTACTTGAAAAAATCAGTTACAGCACATATTCTTTCAAAATATGTTGCGATTTATAAGTTGTTGCCCTATTACTCGGACTTCAGCTGGGTTATACCAAATTTTGCTGTTTTTTATGTGAATGGGACAGTCGAGACAGAACAAACTATTACAGAAAAAAATTTGGCCAACGCGTGCATCCTTCATTCCTGGACAAAAAAATGTGCAGTATTTACTTCTGGTGGAGCCATCTAAGGTACTTCTGCCACCATTGCATATTAAATTAGGCTTGATGAAAAATTTTGTAAAGGCAATGGATCGGGATGGAAGTGGATTTTTATATCTTAAAGAAAAATTCCCCAAAATAACTGATGCAAAGATAAAAGAGGGTATTTTTGTAGGACCCCAAATCAGACATTTAATAAAAGATGCACTATTTCAAGAAAAATTGAGAGATTTAGAAAAACAGGAATGGAGTTATTTTAAGGATGTTATTGCAAATTTTTTGGGTAACTGTAAGAGTGACAGTTACAGAGAGATAGTTAGCGAGCTGTTGTTGGCTTATCAAGCATTGGGCTGCAACATTTCACTAAAGATTCATTTTTTACACTCACACCTTGATTTTTTTAATGAAAACTTGGGGTCTGTGAGCGATGAGCACGGAGAAAGGTTTCACCAATATTTTGAAGATGGGAAAGCGTTACCAGGGCAAATGGAGCCCATGTATGTTGGCAGATTACTGCTGGACAATCAAAAGGGACCAACCAGGAGCTAAGTTTGCTAGAAAATGTTAGATGGTGAGTTTATAATAACATTTATTAAAATTTTTACATTGAATGTCATTTAGATACAAGTGGATTACTAAGAGTGCTTAATGCTTCATATGACTATATGGCTAGTTCGCTTATTTTATTTTATTTTATTTTAATTGTTCCTCTCGGATAATGTTTATGTTTTTGGTATCAGAATTGAGGAAATTAAATATGAAATACGATAAAACTAAATTTTTTTTGTAAATATGGCTCAAAATATAAAAAAAAAATACTTGTAAAAGTCAAAATTTTTAACAAAAAAATTCTAAATTTTATTTTGAACCTGAAAATCTGACAGACTAAATATGGCAGAAAAATAAAAAATACCTCACTAAAAAGCTTGTTTAATTTTCTATAGGATGGTGCTTTTTTTTTGCTTTGCGTTAAGTTGTTTGGATTTCAGAGCATCAAAACAGGATCAAAGTCGTAAAAACACAAAGTCCAAAATCACAAAAAATCTGAGGCCAAATAAAAAAAAAAAAAATTCAGTTTCATAACGTGAGAATATAGCTAAAACAGTATAAGCTATCAAAGTTCGTGTGGCACGAAAAAGTTGCTAAATTGTTGACCAGTGTAATCGGTTAATTACTGATTGAGTTAGTGGGTAATAAGTGATGGAAGGTACTCAAAATATGTTTTTAACGGTAAATCAACATTTTGAGGGTGTTAGGCTACTTTTTTTCGCTGTTTCCTGTTGTTCTCGACCATACCTACACTCTAAAAAGTTTTTGTTGAAATTTACTACAACAGTTTAGCTACTAAAACTGTAGTAAATTTACACACTCTTATTTCATTCAACATTTTGTTTCCATTGTTGTGTAGTGAAATTCAACAAACAGTGTTGAATTTTGCTTAAAATAGGAAGCAATGAAATTGATATTGCAGCGAAATTAAACATCAATTGTTTAATGTTGCTTTCATCTGTGTAGTGCCAATACAAATCTACTACTTCGATTTCAGAAAAATTCAACAACTTATATTTAGTTTTACTATAATTGATGTAGTCAATCTAAACTTCTATTGTTATTCTAGTAAAGATATAAAAAAACAATTTGTCACTTTTGACGGTACGTGCAGAGATATGGTTTGATTTCTGTTTCATGTTTATTTTTCTTCAAATTGGCACTACAAAAAAACGAAATGAAAAATAAACACTTAGGAATTGAAGAAATGAAACACAAGAAATTTTTTGATTATTTCAAAGAACTAAAACATTCAGATGTTTTGTGGCGACCGTAGCCTAGTGAACAACCACTGGGTAGAGTGCGTGGCTCCTAAGCTAAAGAACCGCGGTAGCCCGGGTTCAATTCCAGCTCAGACAGAAAAGTTTTTTCAATTGAATTAATTTTTCCGTTCGGTCGTCACCTCTCTGCAGACAATGGCAAACCTCAGAGAGTAAAAAATTGCCACATAAAGCTTCTGGAGAACATAAGCCGTTCGGAGTCGGCATAGAACACGTAGGTCCAGTTCTCGGTCATTTGTGATCAAAAATTTAACAACACGCACAACACAATTGATCAATAGAAGCTAGATCAAAGTTCTTCCAAGGGCTGAAATGGCCAGTTTATTTTTTTTTATTAAAACATTCAGATATTGCTGACAAAATATCACTAATAACACAGCATTCAATTAACTTTTACTAAAACCAAATTCTCATTACACTTTTTTAATCAAAAATCAGATAACTTTAAGTTAATGATCCTAACACTTTGACAAGCTAACTCAACTGAGCATCTGTTGAATATATTGTCGATGTTGAACATTCAACTGTTTAATTTTAATTAAATTTATGTAGCACTCTATTACTTTGCAGCTGTTATTGCAACAAAATTCAACATTTATTGTTTAATTTTAGTAAGAATTGTGTAAATTGGTAAACACTCAAAAATTAATGCAAGATTTATAGTAAAATCAGACATCAGTTGGAATTTCAACAAAAAATTACTGTAATAATTTTAGTAAATTTATATATCTTTTTGAGAGTGTACAACCTAAATTAGATCATTTAAAAAGTATAAAATGACTGTCCCACCGTGAAATTTATAAATTAAATCGCATTTGATTATTAAAGAGATCTTTAAAGTCTCAAAATTATGTAATAAAATACAATATTTCATATAAATTTTATGATAAAATTGTATGCGATTATGATCAGTGTATTACCATTTAGCGATCGTTTTCATGAACAAGTGGTTTTTGAATGCTGTGTAACCATTGAATGAAATATTTAATAGATTTAATGTTATTTGGATTTTTAAGATTTTCTAAATAAATATTACAAATATGAAATAAAAATTATTGTAATTAAAAAAAAACTACATCAATTAAACAATAAAGAAAAGTTCACTTGAATGCGAAAAATTTTTCTAACGTTCAATACTAAATAGCTTTATATTTTTAAGAATTTTGCTCAATTAAATTTAGTTAGATACAAAAGGGTTTAGTCAGTATGTCAACCAAAGAAATAAAATGAAAAAGCTCAAACTCTCTGTAGGTTTTGATTAAATATATCAAATAGAAGCAATAAAAAATTTTCAACTTGATTACTATGATTTTCTCTTCTGATTTCTCACATACACAAGGAGATATACAAACATAAGTCATGCAGCATATCAACTCATTAAAATGTGTACCCTGTGGTCACATTACTGTTACTTTAGCTTTTATACCATTTATATTTATAATTTATTTCGTTTTTTTCTTTTCGTTTGTGCTTTTCTGTAATAAAAAATCATCGCTTACTATACGACTACAGCTGGTAGTGGTGATGTTTGGCTTAATGATAATCAGGATATCCTACAGCATTAGATTCATTTGTTCTCTTTTTACAGAGTCATTGTGGTCATCGAACAGGCTTTAATTTGACCTTGCTAGATTTGTGGTATCTATATAAAAGAGTACCAAAGAAACAGATAAAGCAGAAAAGATTTTCAATACGATATGACCGTACAAGTCATATGTTTGTATCATTAATATTTGATAACAAGAAAAATATCCCAGTTCTTTGTTTTGGGATTAAGTATAATGAGCTTGTCAGCTGAAGGCAATGTTGTTGTTTTTCTACACTTCCTAAGATTACATATGTGAAAAGAAGACTTTTCACCACAGTCTACACTCAAAATCCTTGAATTAATGCGCTGCAATACTCTAAGTAATCTGTTAAATGTACCGAAAACATGGGATTTAATGCTTAATAGTTGAAAACAAAAATGAAGATTAGAATAATATTTATAGCTATTGCATTTCTTGAACGTTCAGTTTTGCTTTAAAAATTCAACATTTCCGAAAAATATTCAGAATTTATACCCAAAAACCAAAAATTAAACTACCTGCCGCCAGTGCAGTTATTCTGTTCATTCTCTGGGAAATCAAGATTTTGCCATTTTTTTGCTCCATTTTCCCCATCACTTCTAACACCATCACTCAAAATTAACACATTGTCACGCTTCAGTTATGTTTGAAGTGATGTGTAAAGGATATAAACGTATTTGTGTGTGTGATTGTGTATGTATGCATGCATTTGTTTGCTGCTGTGAGTTTGTTTGCTTCTGTTTCAGTTGTCGATTTCTATTTTGAACATCAACATGACAACGATAGAATGCAGCAAAATGAAATTTTTTGCCTGTTCAGGCACGATGCTACTATGATTGTGTTTCAAACATCAAAGTTTTTTACAAACCTTAAAAAAATAGGTAAAATAGCAAAAATAGTCAAATATAGCAAAAGAAAAATCTTATTGCTTTGAGTTTTTATGAATTTTAGCGTGACAAGTTACG
The DNA here is from genome assembly GCA_963920525.1 of Dichetophora obliterata. Taxonomy (NCBI): domain Eukaryota; kingdom Metazoa; phylum Arthropoda; class Insecta; order Diptera; family Sciomyzidae; genus Dichetophora; species Dichetophora obliterata. The sequence goes on along the minus strand of OY986435.1, from coordinate 220,253,664 downwards.
TCTAAGAACACAATATTACACCTCCCTGCAAATATTGGCAAGCCTCACAGAGTAAAAATTGACATGTAAAATTGAATGGTAACATAAGCTGTTTGGAGTCGGAATAAGGCACGTACGTCCAGTTTTTAAGCATTTGTGTTCAAACATTTAAGAACACGCACCATACAATTGCTTTATAGAAAGCTTGGTCACAGTTCTTCTAAATGCTGAAACGGCGCTGAAAGGTTGATTCTTTTGTAATAATATTTTTGGCGATATCGCAGGATCGCCATGTACGCGCCTTTTTTTATTTTTAAAATAATAAAAAAAGGACTCGCGTTCTATAAAAATAAGTTGTAGGACCTGCCTATTGGTTGCCAGCGAAGTTTGCCACTGGCGCTATTTTAAATATCCTTTTTATGCCGTTCACTAAAAAAAGTGCAGAGGCTAAAAGGGTTTAAGTCGGCAGCTATTGAAGCTCAAGACTTATTAAAATGAAAATAGTTGGCAGCTGTTAGAGCTCAAAACTAGATTGATTTATTTTCAAATATGTTCATCCTTTTATAGTAAGCATAACGGTATTTTGTCTTAAAACTAGTTAACAATTGTTTGTGTAGTTTAGAATGTAAATAGAATCATATGTTCTTTAATTAGTGTAAAAGTAATAGTAGAATATCGTAATACATATTTGTAATTTAGTATTAATAGTTTAATATGTGTGAGTGAGCAGACTTATATTAATAGAAAACGTAAACATAATCATATGTTACATATTTGTGTAGGAGTAAAAAGTATAATATAATATCATATGTTTTGTATTCAGCCATATGGGTACATGTGTGCGAAGGAGATAGATAGTAGTGCTTAGTATGAACATATGTTCTTACCGTAGAGGTGTATTACTTTACCTTAGTTTGAATATTATTGTACATGTTCTCGAAAATTCTTACAGTAGAGGTTTTTATATTATTACTTATTTTAAGAAAAGTATTTATAGCTTGTTTTATAATGAAATACATTAATTGTAAATTAAATATTTAAATAATATGTATAGGTATACTACACTTTGACTTCATGACAAAACGAAAAACAAAATACGAATTCACCAGGACGCAGAAGAAAACGCTTATGCAACAAAAATTAAAAATTGTGACATGAAATGATAAATCGCTGAGTATAGGTGCAAGAGTAAAAATTATTATACGGTTTGTATGCCCACCTCACGAAAAAGGCAAAAAACTTATGATGCACAGTGTAACGAGGAGGACAAAAATAGGTATGAAAAAAACAAGTCATAAATTTGTAAAAGTATGCAAATTTATAGATAGGAGTCTTAATTATGTGCATTGAAAATAATTTTTGATATCTTTTCATTTGTGGTAGTTATGGTCTTTATATACTTCCTTGAAAATTTTACGAAATTTCAGTTTTTATAATTTTGTACTGAATATTTTCCAAAATCTCGAAAATTTTAAACAAGTCCAAACACAAAACTTTAGCACAAATATATTTTATAAGTTCTTGCTAAAAAAACAAACTTTCAAAATGTATATAAAAAAAATTTCATGTACTACAAAAAAGGTCCTAGAAATTCAAAATAGTCTTAATTTTTATATACAATTTAAGAATAAAATAATGTTTGTTTGGAAAAAATAACAAATTTTTCATAAAGTTTCAATTGCAATCGAACAAAAAGGACATTTCTTTTGTAACTATATTTTTAAGCATATCTCAAAATAACTCTTTCTCAACATATTCTCAGAATTTGGGAAGCCGAAAATAAAAACTAAAAATGTTATGACCTGTTTATTCCCTGGAACAGTTTTTTTTTATTTAAAAGTACATATCGTCACCTAAAATCAGGGGTTGCAAATAAATTGTACGAAAAAACTAACTCTACATCTGCTAAATCTGCGAAAGCAAACAGTTTCACTATCTGCTTAGGTTTGGTACTTTGCTACAAACAGAAATGCGTACCAAAGCGAACAGAAAATTAAGAGAGAAAGAAAACTATTATTTTGTGTTCTACGAAAACAACAAGTATTTCGTTTTTTAGATTTTGTTGTCACGAACCTAACCACAACAAGTAACAAATGTTGTGTTCGTTTTACTACAGAAGTTCGACAAAAGAATTTCGTCATGTTTTAAGCAGCATTTCAGCTTGCTTCGGTTTCAGAGAAATAACTATCAAAAAGTGCACATTATTAATAATTTTAATAATTTGTTCATTTTTAAACACTCTTATTGTTTCAAATTCAAATTATTCAATTCAAATATTGAACAAATTCAATAAAAGCAAACAAAACAAAGAAAAATTCCAACGCAATACCTTTTTCAACACAAAAAAAAGTCGCATCATAAACGAAACGAACAAACATTGCAGATCCCTCTTTGGATTTTGGTGCTTTCAGCATCCAACAAGAGATCGCTAAAGATACTTTACTTTGGTTGTTTTTCTGCACGCGATTCAAAAGCATAACAGTGAGAGGAAGTTTTTTCTAATCGAAAAAAGAAACATTTCATTTTACTTTTCTCTCTCGGAGAGAAAAAACTAAACAAACCAAAATACTTGTTGTGATCTTCAGAAGAAACAAACAGAACAGAAAAATACTTTTCTTTAGAGTTTGTTTGCGAGCCCTGCCTAAAATGCAAAAAAACGTATGATCAAAAAATTCGAAATAGAGGTTTTTATTGATTACGATTCACTGCATCATATGTGTACAAAATTTTAAATTTCTGCTATCAAAAATAACCAAGTTAAAACCAAAATTCAAAATAACGTATCATCAAGTGCATGACATTCTTAATCAAAACAACGTATCATCACTCAAGCTAGTGTTATAAATACAACTGTGGCAACGGGCGTGCTACATGTAAGGTTCCACTAGCGTGTAAAACTATTGCTGGCGTGTGGAATGCAATCTTTGGCTATGTTCAGACAACAATTAAAAGTTTTTGTCAACCCTCGGCATTTCGGAAACTATGGTAAGAAGCTGGGTGAGTTCCTGTGAGCTACAAATGTTGCAAGCTGAAAGCCAAAAAAATACTAAACGGGGAAAAGAGTACCAAACTAGGTTAGATTATTTAAATAAATGGTTGCAAGACGTCCCGAAACTAGAATCCCACTATCGACGTCAGTATACAAATAAATTGTATTTTCAAACGGATTTTAAATCGTATGCAAATGTGTATGCAGTTTATTCTCAGGACTGTGAATCGGATAAAGAAAATGGTATCTCTCCTCTATCTTTTCCTATATTTATGGAAACTTTAAAGAAAAACAATTATTCAATTTTTAAACCTCGCAATGATATGTGTGATACTTGCATATCGTTTGAATCAAAAAAATATATCGCAGGAACAATATGATAGCCACAGAAAAGAAATAAAGGACATGAGAGAAGAAAAAAATAATGATATTGAGAGTGCTAAGGCAGGCTTATGCTATTATGCATGGACATGCAAGCGGTAAAGCTTATTCCCGCAGTCAAAGGCAAATAATAATATTTACTAGTTTTAAGTTTTATTCTCATCGTTTTCTGTTGACTATTAATGTTTTTAACTGTTGTACGCTAAAAGACCATTTAAGATCTTACTGTACTAATTCCTAATTTAAATAAATAAATAAATCGAAATCGGAAAAGACACGTGCTGCAGTTTTATGCGCACTCTCATACGCTGTGTTTGCTCTTATTGTTGGGAAACTGTATCAGCTAACGTAAGAAAATTGCGAGTAATTACAAAAATAAAAAACCTAACTGAAATTGGCTACCCTCAGATCCAATAAGCAAGCAGCTTGGCGAGATTTCAAACGTGATCGCTCCATGTATAGTCTTGTCAAATATAAAAAAGCACATTCTCTTTTTCGGCTCTGTGCTAAAAAAGCTAAAAGACTTACTGCATTATTCTGTATCACGAACATGCACACCAACGATGAGAAAGACACGAGAAGCAATATTTTCTTCCATACAAAATTGTATTGCTTCTCGTGTCTTTCTCATCGTTGGTGTACATGTTCGTGATACAGAATAATGCAGTTAGTTTTCAAAAACTTACCAGTTCCATAGGCCCATCATCTAACCCAAAAAAAATCTGGTCCAATATAAGGATGCTCTCAGGTACTTTTAAGCAATCTTGCTTTACAATGTTAAACACATCAAATGGCCCTATTGTCTCTACCAATCAAATTGCGAACCAATTTGCCTATCACTTCTCAGATATCTCACCAGACAACAACTTTTCTACACAATTTTTAACTAATAAATCACTACTAACTGATAGCAATTACTACAGTCCCCATAACATCTCAACTTCTGCAAAACATATCGAAACAACCATATAAGAGTCTGAATTTGAACAAGTTCTGTTCTAAAAGAAGAATACTTTAATTGTATAACTCTATCTTCGATGATGGTATTTACCCGCAAATTTGGAAAACATCCGCCATTATTCCTATACATAAACATAAAAAACCCCTGGGCGATATTGACAGTTATCGCCCAATATCTCTACTTCCATGTTTGGGTAAGCTCCATGAGAAGATAGTTGCCTGCCACAATCAGGTTGGATTCAAAAAATGGCACGGAACAACCGACGCCTTGCTGCAACTAGATTATTTCATCACTAACGCTTTGGCAAGCAACAACCACATTTCTTTGATGGCAATGGATTTTCAAAAGGCTTTTGACCGAATTGGTGTTCATATTGTATTAAGACAACTTAAAAATGGAAAAGTTGGATCAAAGATCTATAAATTTATTTAAGGTTTTATATCCAACAGAACATGCAGATTGTTGGTTAATGGCTGCACTCCTCAGTGGTCCCACTAGACAATGCAACACTCCAAGGTTCACCGCTATCGGTTATACTGTTCGTTATAGCATTTTATGAAATAAGTCATATCTTATCTAAATATTCCAGTGTTGATCATATCCTATATGCCGACGATGTTGTTGTTTTCTCAAAAAAATTCCGACACAAATGCTGTAGCGAATACATTCACCGACATACTAACAGAAATAAAACACTGGTCTTATACCTCTGGTGCAAATTTATTAATAGAAAACACCAATACTTTTCATATTTGCCGTAAATTGAATTGTAGTAACTTAAATTTAATTTTTAATAATGTAAACATTAATTGTTGAGACACCTTAAAAATCGTAGGTTTGATATTTGATAAGAAATATTCTTTTGAGCCTCACTGTAAGTATGTTCGAGATCTTTAGGCAATCTGTATTTACTCACTTTTCTTCTCATTAATTTCTTCTATCACTATTTTCTTATTTTTTCCCCCTTTTTTTCTGTTTTTTTTTTTTACTTTTTGAAACATTGCTAGTTATTAAGATTTTAATTAATTAAAGTTCTTTTCCTAAATGACCTCTGTATTTATTATGTTGACTTTATATGATTTAAATACAAATTCTAAATGTTTGATAGTTTTAATCATACTTGATTTTAAATACAAATTCTAGTTGTTTGATAGTTTAAAATCGTTTATTGAGCTTAAGGTCAAAGTTAGAACAATTAATTTGTGCTAACGAATCTTTCCAAAGAAACAACAACAACAACAAAGTTTTTTCAATATGAAAAGGAAAAAATCACTAGCTGATCTGATTGCAATTTCTGTCTGGCTAAGGACGTCATCAGAAATCTTTGTGATACCCGTGCAAGCGCGCACTAACGCACTGCACCACCGGGGCGATGAGATTTGAAGTGTCAATTTCTCAATTTCATAATTTCACATTTGTTGTTGTATTTCTGTTTTACTTTAGTCTCTATGCTTATGTTATTATGTGTTGTCCAACAGCCTGCTGGAAGTCTTTATTAATCACTTATTATTATTCACTTTTTGTCATTACACTCTTGATTTATTTTTTAAAATGTTTTAATTAAATATATTTTTTAAGAACTATTAATTTGTTGTTATATTCAACCAAAAAACCAAAAAATTTTTTGATATTTATCTGTTGTACTGTAAAAGAACATAGTTTTTATTGTTCTAATGTATACTCAATAAATTCAAATTCAAATAGTTTAATTCTAAGGCTAAATATCATTAAGTATCTAACATCTAAGCGCAGCCTTGTACATCCCACAACACTCATTAACATCACTAGGGCACTCGTTTTATCTAAAATTGATTATGGGCTTCCAATATATGGCCATTGCGCCAAAGGCAATATTGGTCTCCTCTTCGGTCCATACCACAAAGATGTGCGGTGCTGCTTTAGGGCCTTCCCAACCACACCAATAACAAATATTCTGGCCGAGTGGTTTACCCTCACTACCTCATAGAGCTGTAGATGCCACCTATCGTCTTTATCCGAAGCTACTGCAACCAAAAAATCCTGTTCTTGCAAGTGATGTCAAAAAGTCACTGAGTCGAAAACCGAGTCCTAACAGAAGCTCAACAATCACTAGATGTCTAAAGTTTAGTCGGGTACATTTTCTACCTCTTAAGCCTATCCGGAACAGTCCTGAATCCACCTATCCACCCTGGATGCTAAAATACTCCTCAATTAACACAAAGTCTATTGAACATCCTAAAGACAGCACTTATAACTCAGCTTATCAACAGCTGTTCTTCAAGAAGCTGATCAATATAAATCCTCAGGATGGAGCCTAATCTTCACTGACGGATCGAAAACTAACAACAATACCTCCTATGCAGTTGTTAGCGAGCTATGGACTATTGCACAACTTTTGCTCCGTGCTTACAGCAGAAGCTGTCGCTTTACTTCAGGCTGCTAGCTTTACAAAAAACATAAGGGTAAATTTGTTATTTGCACAGACAGCAAGTCTTGTGTCAACGCGATTAAAGCAACCGGCAACTTTACAGACGCAATTGATACCACTAGAGACATTCTTATTCAGGCTCAAAATAAAATTAAAATTATGTGGATTCCTGGCCATTCAGAAATTCGTGGAAATGAGCTAGCTGATACTACAGCTAAAAATGCTGCCTTCACACCAGCACCTACGTCTAATTCATTTACAGCCTAGGACATCAATAACTTTATTTTAAGGCAAAAAATGCAGAATGCTGGAATTCCTACAACATTCACCACTATTCTGGTATAAATTCTGAGCGTTTAATACCGCATTATCCAAGCACAGCATCAACTTTTACCATCATACCATTCACGCGACTACGTCTAGGACACAAAGCTTACCCACGAGCATCTTTTGACGGGGTCCAGTCCCAATAACTGCCCCTTTTGCTGTTGCCTAGCTTCAATAGACCACTTGCTTCTATCCGCCCGAACTTCTGCCCGAACCTCTTTCTTAAAAGGAATCTTTACTACTCAGACTTACAACCCTATGACATCTTGAAATTTCCTTCTAATGACAATATCGCTAAAATGTATTCTTTTTTAAAATATTGCAACCTTCTAAGTTTTATCTAATTTAAATAATCACTAAATTACATACATAATTTGCAGTTCTTATAATTTTATACTTAGCATAGATCTATCTCTATTTTAATTTTAACGATATTAATTATCTGCCAGTCGAAAACCTCAGATGCTAGTACTGTCTAATTTCTGTATTTATATAGTAATTAATTATTGTATATAAATCTCATAAAATCAAATAAATAAATTAATAAAAATAAATAAAAATAACTATATCACATTACCCGAAGTTACTCTTATGGCGTGACACAAAAACTGTTGGTTTGCTGTCTACTTACGTTGCTACTCAACCGTTTTTATATCTCGAAACATTGAGTTTCAACCACAGAAAGCAACTCGGTGGGATCTAAAGGATAAAATAAATTTTGAGATTGATTGCCTAATGATTATAATGGAATATAATCGACATATGGGAGGTGTGGACTTGATGGATGGATTGATCGGTCGATACCGTATTCACATGAAGAACAAAAAATGGACAAATTGATTTTTTTCATATCTTTAATTTGAAGCGACTAGTCTTTTTGTACAAAATGCAAACTCAGTCTTTGTACTCAGCCCAGGCCTGCCTCTAGGCGGCTTTCACACTTTCACCTGTATCAGAGGTAAGCTAAACATCAAATCCAAAATCTGACTTCAGATTCTTTCGTTTCGACTCAAAATTAGTTTAATCTGATTTTATCGGAAAAAAAAAAAATTGGGTCACTAGAGGGTTAAGGGCATAATATTTGGTGGAATTTAATTGAAGGGCGCTAAGCGAATTACGCTGTAATTGAATTCAAACGAAGGAATTATATACAGAAATAAATTAAATTCATTGAAAAGAATTAAATTAAATGATAATAAAAAATTTAATACAATCAAAAGAATAAAACAGTAGTAAATGAAATATTAAAAAGTAAAAGGTATATTAAGCAATAAAAGCTACAACCGAAGTAAAGTTCAATGATTTAATTGGCATTTTTACGATAATTAAAATAAGGCAAGCAATGAATGAATATAAATTGAAAGAATAAATTATTTCACATTCACGAACATAAATTTCCAAAGAATTTAAAAAGAATAAGGTCGTCCTCAGAAGGGTTAATTTGGTTTTCATATTCTACAAGTTTCTTTATAAAGTTGATAAAATATTAAATTTCTAGAGTATCAAATGATATTCTCAAAACTAGTTTTACAAACTTCTTGTGTTTCAGGAACATAAAGCAATTTAATCTCAATGTATCTTGTCCTCTGACGTCTATTTGATAGATTTCTATTTGTATGATTTAAATGTTCCATAATTATTTCAAAGTTAAACGTGATTTCTTTTTCCTCAAACTTGATGGCCATAAATAAGCCAAATAACAAAACAGCTTTTTTGACATTCTAGACATTGATATGTTTGACGAGCATTGATATTACTACTGACGTCAATAATACACTTTTATGACGCCGGACAAGAAAAAATTTAAATAACACTACAAGAATTATAAATAACAGAAAAAAAAAAACAAAAACCGGTCAACACTAGTGAAGCAAAAATGGAAAAATAAACTCGAAGTGAATAGGCAATACACAAACATACGAAAAAAAAACCACATGCATTAGAATAAAGTTTCTGTGCTAAATCCGATTCATGAATATGCAAATTATTTTTTTTTTATTTGCTTTAACATGATTTCAGTAATTTATGCAGCGTATATCCGCTGCCACTGTCGTCGCCACAGCCTCTGGCGTTAAACGTGATGCAAGCTTTTATCATCTATGTCTTCCCCCTCTAAAGGCCATTCATGTATGTTTTGAGCGCATTTTAAGTCAGGCACGCAGAAATTTTAGTTAATGCGTAGAATAAGCAAGGAATAATGCTTTTGATTGAACGATTTCTAATAATATTCAGTTACAATGTTAATTCATGTTCTGCTTGAGTTTCATTTAATTTTATTGTATTAAAAATTTTCACAATTTTAATGACTTTGTAATATCTGAGAGAATTGGCAATAAATATATTCAAAATTTCAATTACCTTTTCACGTGTTATGTTAGCAAAAACCAATGGCTTTTGCTGCTATATTTTACGGTTTTTGTTTTTTTCATAAATCTATAGAAAGAAACCTATGAAAATATAGTTTGTTTACTTTTATTTATTAGATTTCTTGTTCCACTCATTAACATACATAAAATGTTTCAAATATACAAACAAAGATTTCTATTGGAAAAGTTTTCTGACAGCAAATGCTGCCAAGGTGTGAAACTCAATTTTTCAATAAACATTTTTATAGCTTGTTCTAATCCATTATCCCAAATAAATTTCAAATACAATGCTTTGATAATAAAAAACATATACAGTGACAGAAATGCATATGTTAACATTTGCCTTTTTAATATATAATAAGCGAAAAAGTTACACCATTTAAGGTTTCAACGTTCACTTAGTAAGCCAGGATCAGAGCCAGAGGCCAGGGTAGGGGGGCAGAAACACACACCTATTTTCAGCACTGTTCGTGGTAAAAGTTGATATTGCGTGTAAGGCAGTGTAATTTGTAGAAAAAGAAAATTCAAAAACGTAACTTGTTAGTGTATAATCTTTATAAAAGACCTTACAGCCTGAACAGACTGAACGGCGTCCTTATTTTTTTGAGGCATTCTTTAGAAGCGAATGAATAAACCAAGGAATTGCTTTAACAAGTGTAGGAATTGCTTACAATTTTTCAAGCTGCTTTAGTCTATGCTTGAATTTGTTGATATTTGTTTTTATTTGTCACTCGCTGCATTCAAAAATTAACATTAAAAACAAGTAAAATAACATCGAATGTCAATAAAGAACACGCACTAAATTCGCAGAAAAAAAAAAAACAAACAACTAAAGCAACAATCGTTCAAGTTTGTTTGTAGAATGCATTTCTTATGTTGGACACGTGTACAAGTAATTAAATTTTTAAATTAAATAATTTTTCTATTTCATCTATAGTAATAAAACTCATTTTTTGTTTGTTTGTTTGTTTGGCCTTTATACAAATCTAAACGGCTCAACGGATTACGCTCAAACTAGGTACACATATTAAGTTTATTCTAACTTAAAATGTTACATACTTAGTTTTTGCCACGCCCCCTCTGAAATTTTTCAACTAACGGTAATTTGGTTATTATAAAACTTTTTACTATCGGAGATTTTTGTGTATTTTATTTTAAAAATTTTTTGTTATTTTGACATCAAAAACACTCACATATCTTCAAAATTGGAGAAAGTTTCAGTACAACGACTTTTTCATAAAACATCGTTACCTAAGAATGAGAAAAAAACGACATGAAAATCAAAGTTTGGTCTTTCGATGCAAATATCTCCGCTGTCCATTAATATATTTCATTCAAATTTTTTTAGTTCAAAAGTTCAATAAAATTACTTCACAAAAATAGGTTGAACTGTACCGTTTAGTCAGTGTATATATGTTTTATGATTATGTCAAAAAAGATCCAAAATATTGACTTTTTACTCAAAAAATGACTCAAAAATTGTTGTTGTTGTAAAAATGAAATCAATTAAAAATTGCACATCTGGCTACCTTTCATATGACATAGCATTTATTTGCAAAAATTCTTCCAGCTAAGCGCAAAAATTATTTTACTGTTTTTGTCATCAAAACAACAAGCGTACCCCCTTTGATTTTTTTCGCGAAATTTATTTTTTCCAAAATGTTGTTTTTATATTTTTTACAAAAAGTCAAGTCTCAAAGATAATATATGTGAAAAAATTACCCCAATATCTCTTTCCAATCAAAAATTATGGCTAAAAATCTATTTTTTCATACCAGACTATTAATAAAACTTAGTTTTGTGTTAAAAATTTCTATATAGTTTGAACGTCCCCAGTTATCTCTAAGAATGCAGTTGTGTGTCTTAAGTAATGACGAACATTTTGGATTATATAAAGTCTTCTTTATAGTGATCTACTTATTTGTTGCCTTCCCTTACTTATTAAAAAGATTAAATTCTTTTTAATTTTTAAAATATGTTTTTCGTACCCCTTCTTTAAATTCAATTAGCTCACCGCAAGAGATGGAACCACCAACAACAAAAATTTTCCTATACTTTTTTGGATTAATGTTCGTTCAATTACCTTTCTAACGGCAGATAATAAAATGAAATAAGATAAAATTCAAATAAAATTCAACATATTTTTCATTATTCCCGATTTTAAAAAACATTTTATCGAGAAGTGTATGTTAAAATGTTTATATAAATGACTCTCGAGTAACACCGGGTAAATCAGCTAGTTACTTAAGGGAAGGTTCTCCTGGATTTTTTTGAAAAAATCCATTTTTTTTTTACATAAAATGAAAGTTACATATATGTAGAATGTTTGTGCCAAGGGATATTTCAATACGACGCGTATTTCTCGAGCTAGAGCGTGTCAAACGTACCCATGTCACGCGCGCGTACCAACTTTCTAAAAACTTTAAACGCGTTTTTCTCGGAACCATGTTTTCTAATCTAACGGACAGCACAGGGCTTGTTCTATTGATCCGATTTCCTTCATTCAGAGAATGTTTGAAAGTATATACTTTTTTGTACGCCTGGAACCTAACATTGGCATAACAAATTGTTTATTTATAATTTTTAAACGAGATCTAAGTAAAAAAAAAAGCAAAAAATTTCAATTTTTTTTTTAAAAGTCCATAAAATTGGTTTTTTTTACCAAACTTAATTGAAGTTAGGTTCCAGGCATATGAAATGTTATCAATTTTAATAAATTTTATACATTTCTCATTTCAGTTCACTACCTGAGGCCCCACACTGTCCGCGGGAGGTCGATGTTTTGCGCGCAGAGGTCGACGAGATCCGCCATTTTCAAGCCGCCATTTTGAATTTTTCAAATATCTTTTTTTTTTTACTCGTCAATAAACCACGAATCAAAGTTCAAAAGCATAAGTTCGTATGTCTTTTCATTTTCCCACAAACCATTCTCAAAGTTTGCTTGTTTTTCGGCCAAATCCAAAAAAATCCAGGAGAACCCTCCCTTAATAAACAAGAACTTTTATTTCTTATCTATATTAAAATTGAGGTAGGCAAACAGTTTAGAACCATTTTCTCCAGTGTTTCTCAACTGATTTGGATAATTTTTTTTTAAATTAGTTACAGTAGGGAGAAAGAGTGCACCGGATAAAATAATGCTTGATGTCTTTCACGCATTGTGAATTCGGATAAAATAATGCTTGATGTATTTCACGCACTGTGAATTCGGATAAACATAAAAGATCCGCACAAAAAAGAGATAAAAAACATTCGGCATTGCTTCGTTAGGTTTCTTTTTTTCTTTATGCAGTGATTAAATCGACTATTTTCAGACTGTCGCTCTCTTCTAAGCGAGTGAGCTGGTGGCTAAATTAATACGAAAGTAAGGGTGGATCCAAATTTTTATGAAAAACTTCTGTTTTTGACATTAATTTTGCATCACATCAACAGAGAATGTATGTGAAATGCTTAACGTCGATATGAGTGATTCTGAATTTTATTTCAAAAACTAAAATTTACAAAATTTTCGGTTTGATTTTTAAAACTAAGCATTTCTATGAAATATGATTTAAAATAAAATTATTCGAACAAGTTAAATGCAGCAAGTAGCTTTGAAATGAAATATAATAAACATTCACACGGCCAATTCTGACTGGACATCGACTCCCGGCGATGACGACCATGGTTTCATTTAGTCTGCTGCAGTTGATGTGAATTTTGGACCCTCTACAGATCCTATTTTCTCTACATCGTAACGATCGTTTGGCTTGATATTTTTGATTTGATATGGCCCGAAATATTTAGGTTTTAGTTTTGTTTGAGTGGCAAATTGCGTTCGTTTTATTGCAACGATGTCTCCAACTTTATATTTCGTAGCTTCTTTACGGTGTTTGTCGAACGATTTTTTTTGTTGGTTTTTTGCCACAAGAATTTTTATCTTTACTTCATCCCGTAGATTTTCACGTTCTTCGCAAAATGATTGAACTAGTTCTTCTCGCAAGATTTTAAGTATTTCACTCTCTTTGCTTGTTCTCATTTTAACACCGGTAAGTACTTCATGCGGTGTGAATTCGATCGTTTGATGGTAAGTTGAATTAATGCATCGCTGCACCTGGTCGACATACTTAAACCATTTTTCAGGTTCATTTATCGCCATCTTTGCGAGGACAGAGATGATAACAGAGTTGACTCTATCCACCTGACCGTTTCCCCTAGGTACGCCTGTCGTTGTTTGATAGTGTCGAATACCATTATCATTACAAAATGTTTTGAACTCTGTTGAATTAAAATCAGCACCCTTATCCGTGACTAGCCTCTCTGGATATCCAAAAGTCTTAACAATTTCATCGAATCTTTTCAGTGTTTCATTAGCCGCAGTTGTCTTTGTTGGAAATATCCACGTGAACTTCGAAAAAGCGTCAAATATAACGAGCATATATCTGTATCCCTTTGATGTCGCAGTCATCGGTCCAACATGATCCATGTGTAATGTGACCAAAGGCAGATCATCTTTTGGGATGGGATTGAGCTTACCTTCTTGCTTGCCTCTCTTTCGATTTATAAGAATACATTCAAGACAACAACGAATGCAATTTTCGATTTTTTTTTTTGCAACTTGTCGATGAAATATGTATTTCTTACCATTTTCATTGTCTTCCCAGTGCCAAAATGTACTTTTTCATGAACTGATCGAATGACGTTCATTTCCATTGACTCTGGAACTACAAGAAGCTCACGGCCATCCATAAACTTCATCAAAATTTTGTTTTTCATAACATAATCTTCAAACTGTTGTTGATCAAGAAGCTTTACAATAGCTGCTATACGTTCATCATTAGACTGGTTCTTCTTCACTAATGCTGTCAACGAGTCATTTGCAATCAAAACCGGATACCTGCTTAGTGCGTCGACGTGTTTCATTTTCTCTCCAGATCGATGCTCTATTTTATAATCGTACTCCTCTAAATATAACGTCCAACGTTTCACTCTGGGCGGAATATCCGACTCCGAAACAGTTCTTTGAAAAGCAGCACAGTCAGTAATAATCCAATCTTGCTTCCATCAGTGTGTAACTCCGTTACAGCATCAACATTATAAATCTGTAGAACCGGATTCATAGCAGGTTTTTCTTTTACTTCTTTAAAAGAATTTTTATGTTCCATCTCAAAATGAATTTGTTTTTGACAACCACGCAAAAGTTTATGAAGTGGAGCAGTAGTGGCAGTATACAGTAGTGGCATATCCGTGTATAATCTTTCGGAAATAGCCTGCTAAGCCTAAGAAACTTTGCAAGTCCTTAATAGTCTTTTGTTCTGGAAATTTTTGCACTGCGTTGACTTTAATATCGAATGGATTAGATATAATATGACCCAAATATTCAATTCTTGTTTGCAAAAATTTGCATTTTTTCCAGCTTATATCCAAACCGTTTTTTGAAGCAACCATCAAGACAGTCTGCAATCGCTCGATTCCTTCGTGATATGCTTTTGATGGAATTATGATGTCAGCTATGTATTGAATTACAATTCCTCTGCGAATAAGGTCAGCAAAAACATACGATACAAACCGATTAAAGCTCGACGGTGAGTTACATAAACCAAATGGAGACTTCTTAAACATGAATTGTCCATCACTTGTCGAAAACGCCGTATATTTCATACTCCCTTCATCCATAGGCACATGAAAGAATCCGTTTCGAAGATCGATTGTCGAAAAAAAGTTTAGCACCAGAAAGCTTATCAAGCTGTTCGTCAATTCGCTGCATGGGAAAACAATCCTTTTGTACCACTTTGTTCAGCTTGCGGTAATCGACACACAAGCGATAGCGACCATCTTTTTTTCGTACTACCACAACAGGGCTAGAAAACTCGGAACTACTTGGTACAAAAATTCCTTCTTGAAGCCACTCGTCTACTTGATCGCGCACCACCTTTGTTTCCAATGGTGCTAAACGTCTTGGGCGTTGATAGATTGGCGTTTCGTCGTTTAACACCAAGCTTGTTATGATCGGACATTCAACATTTTTTTGTGAAACATAGCTCTCGTACATTTCCTTGACCTTATCTTCCCACGGTTTTGGAACATCTAACAAAATACCATCAACAACAACATCAGCTAAACAATCTTGCAAATCTTTGTTGGAACTATCTGGTATCTTTTTTAAACAAACGCCATGAGATGTTCGATGCAATTCACAATCATCAAGAAACTCACGCTCCAATATGATGTCATGACGCATGCAAGAAACTGGAACAATATAAAAGTTTGTACAATATTTCTCACCTGCTACTATGACGGCTTGTTGAAGCATTCCTTCAGCAGTTATTCTCATTGCACCTAATCCAATAAAGCTTCGGTCAGTTTTAGCAAACGCTGGATTTCCAATAGCATGATGAACGTCTTTTCGTATAAAGTTAATACAGCTTCCAGTATCCACCAGAGCTTCGAATTTATGTTTTCCAATTTCTATAGATACCAACGGTTCGTTTGAATTCATGTCTATACATTTAGTATTTTCTAATAAGACTTCTTTACACGCTGGAGCAATGTGACCATATTGATTACACTTAAAACACTTTCTTCCCTTGCTCGCATTTGGACAATTTTTCGAACCATGTTTTTTTTCGCCGCATCCATAACACTTGATTTTTTTTTCTGAACTGATCTTGAATTATCTTTAGCTACTGGTTGTTACGGTGCACTTGAAATAGTTCTCTTTGACGTCTTTATTCTTTCATACTCAACGAATTTGTTTTTTAGCTCGTTCAAGCTTGTAGCACCGTAAAGAATTAGCTTTTCTACTGAATCATCCACAATGCCGTCAATGATGTATGCGATTGTAGCCTTTTCCTCGAGCCTAATACTAAATGCAATCTCACGCATCTCATACATGTAAGCGCGCCACGATTCGTTTGATTTTTTTTTTTAAACGAAACCTTTCATGGATTTCTTTCGAATTAACAGCAACTTTGAATTCAAAAAGGAGAGCCTGTTTCAGATCTTTCCATGTATTGCATCGGTGTAAACTTGCCACAAACGAACGAGCTGTACCCTTGAGATGCTTCTTGGCAAAGATAGTAAGATCTTGTTCCGTCCATCCGCAATCATCTTTCAGGTCCTCTACTTGACGAACCCATACTTCAACTGGTACATCGTCTTCACCAGTAAACGCATCAAGAACACCTTCTATATCCTTGAACGACATACGGACAACACCGTAATGACCATGTAAATGTTGTGGCGCTTGAGGCGAAGGCATACCGTCAGCCATACCATCAGTTACCTCCATCTGCAGTTCATTCTCTACATCAATTTCAGCTTCGTCGTTGCCTGAATTCTCAGAAGAAACCAGATTCATGAGCCGTAACTTTAGGACAGCTCGACTTCCGGTGATGGGCGCTTTTCTCTGTTCCAACGCTTCGCGAAGTTGACCGATTGTCATCTTATCTACTTCAGATAGCGAAAATCTTGAAGTCTTTAAAATCTTTAAAATCTTCGAGTCTTCCGATGGTTGAGCCCCCAAAATTGTGAAATGCTTAACGTTGATATGAGTGATTCTGAATTTTATTTCAAAAACTAAAATTTATAAAATTTTCAATTTGATTTTTAAAACTAAGCATTTCTATGAAATATGATTTAAAATAAAATTATTCGAACAAGTTAAATGCAGCAAGTAGCTTATAAACGAAATATAATAAACATTCACATGTATGTGAAAAGGTCAAATTTTGATCACTGGCAAAGTCTAGGAAATATAAAAAATTCAACACAAACATATATAAATTCGTAGATATGATCACTTTTTTACAAGTAGTGAGTAAATTTTATGTACCTTAGTATTCTAGGGTTTAGCGAACTAGGAAAAGCAGCAATAGCTTTAAATTTTATTCATATGAAAGTAAAGATGGGTTTTTTTTTGACTTAGCTAATTTAAATATTTTGAATATTTTGTTCCAGGAATTTCAAGAACTCTCATTCAATATAATAGATAAGTTATTGGCTCAATTAGCTCAACTGGCTCAATTTTCTCAGTTCTCAGTGTCTAAGTTGAGTCAATTGAGTCTTATACTATATCACTAAAGCGTAGTGTAGCGTACAAAAGCTGTGACGAGACAACAAGCAATATGATAATAATTCAAACTAGTTGATGATTCGTGTTTTTTTTTGTGGTGGTTAAATATTTGTTTTGCTTTTTTCTTTCTATTTTGTTATTTTATTTTGTATTTTGTAGTGATCTTGTGACCCATCATTAAATGATGTCAAATTTATAAAACTTAATCCGTTTATTTATTGTTGGGAACTTCTTATTATTATTCAAATCTGGATATGATGCAAAGATAAATAAAGAACAACATTTTTAGCAATAGCATTATAGCAAATAGATATAAACGACGAGATAAGATTTTTGATTTTGCATCCATTAGAGTTCTGAGTGAGATTTGAAGACCTTGAAAATAAATGGGTTTTACAAATTTCACGATGATTTGATATAAAAGTTGTTGCAATCTTTCGATTACTGTGTGTATTGACACAGTTTCTTCCGGTAGGATACAAAGGTGGCGCACTGCTTTGACAAGCTTCTAATAATTATGGTTTAGTGTCTAGTTTTGACAACTTATCATTTCACAGAACTTACTACTTTTGCTCTGGCGACAAATCACGGCAATAAATCTTACCTGAAAAGAAAGATAAAAAATACAAATTATTTAAATTATTTCATTACGTTCAAGCATGCGCCTGAACTATTTTTATCTAAGCAATAAATTGCAATTGTTGACACAAATGCTCAACAGAACAATGAAAGGCAAACACCCAGATACGCACACACACACCCATAAATACACATGCTCACATAGTTATATTAAATACAATTGTAGCTTAAGCTGACATAATTTTCCAATGAAGAAAAAAAAAAAAGAGAAAAAAAAAACAATAACATATACAAAACAAAAGCAGAAAACAATGTAAATAAATCATGAGCATTATAGAAATCAGCACACAAAATGCAAGTATCTGAGACATAATGCATCGCGCGGCATTTGTGTTCAATTCAAAGTGTTGGGTGACGACGAGATACAGTAAAAAAAATAAAAATAAATCAATGCAAATGCAAGCAATTCAAAATCAAAGCATGAATTTAACTGCATTTTAAATGAGTGAATGCAAATTTTAGTAAAATTCAAATTAATGAATGAATCGTTGTTCTCTTTGTCATTGTTATTGTTATTGTTATTATTATTATTGTTGTTGCTGTTGTTGATGTTATTCTAATTGTTTTTGCTATAGCAATTGTTGCAAAGGTCGAAAGCAAAAAATTTTCAACATCAGCACAAAGCAAATAAAATCAACAGATTTGCAGATAATGTCTATGCAAGCATAGTGCAAGAACCGTGGATAAAGGTCAGCAACAATTGGCTGAAAATACAATAGCAGAAATCGATATATTTTGCTAATTTTTGAAAAAATTTTAAATCCTTGTGTGAGCAATTTAGGCTAAGCAAACGGCTCCAATTTTGCAAGAAGCTTGTACTAGCAATATTTGGCTTACATGTTCAGTAGTGGCTCGATTGTGTTCGCTGCCTTAAACGACAAACTCTTAAAAAAGCATCTCTTCTGTTCACCAAATCTGCAGGCAAGCTTTTTATTCATAAGATTTGTCTCATTTATTCATTTTAGTGGACACCACTGCTATCGAAGGATAATTTTAAATATATGTGCGTTTCAATAATTTTCGCCAGCAATGTTTAAAAGTAATCATTTGAATTTTTAGCAATAGTTCAGCTAAAGACACAGCTGAAAAAAATTAATATCTAACAAATTTGCCAATAAGTTTTCTATATAATTGGTCTTGTTAATTTGTAGATAATAATGCACGCGACCGACTTCGATAGGCAAATAGAACTATTTTGTTCCCGCCTTCTTAACAACAATTTTCCAAACTTTTAGAGCAATTGCTTCACTAGTGGCTCAATTGACTTAGTTGACTCAATTGGTTTGATTTCATAAAAGGTTATTTTATGTTCGGCCAACATTTCGACAAGCCTTTTTGCTTTGCACACAAAATGTGTGTGTTTTATTGAATTCTGTGAGCACTACCTTAAAATAACGAACAGACACTACTTGCATACGAGGATGAACGACACCGTGCGACAGCACTTTTCACACACGAAGTAAACCATATGCACGTGAAACTAGAGGCAAGGAATAGTAAAAATGCGTTCTCACTGTTTTTTCTAGACCTTCAGGTTTTTATTTAAAGGACTTTTAAGTTAAACGGTATGAATTTGTTTCAAAAAATCTAGTTAGATACCTAAAACCTTTCAAACATGAGATATGGCTATCAAATGAAACGGGACATCATTCTCTTATACAAAAAAGTAGTTTTATTTACCCGAAAAATAATTTTTCTTCGCGCACAATTATTTTTATTTTTTTGGTCGCTTTTGCTTTTTGTATTCTTCCGCAAGTGCAAGTAATAATTTGACATAGTTTAATGGTCTAATTATGTTCGCGTAACGCAACGCAAGGTGGCCGTTGCAAATGCTACGTGAATTTCTGTTGTATGGGCTTTGTGTGGATCTGGTTATGCACCACGTAACGAAGCTTAGAACAGTATAGATAAAAACAGAATCTTATCTCACAACCTTTAGATAAACGTATAACAAATAAAAAATGCAATTCAATTTTGAACTTCCGTCGGCTCTACGGTCTTGTGACAGCCAGTGTTGTCACTTTATCAAAACTGTGGTAGATCTACAACTTTTCTGGATTCTACCACTTTTACCACTTTTTTTTGCAATTTCCTAATTTGTAGGCAGGTTTGCAAAGGAAATAATCGCTGCTGAATTAAGAATTTTAATATATTGGAGAATAAGACATTTAAGCTTCAAAATTAGATCTAATATAATATCAAAACCAATATAATCTCTATAAGGGCAAGTTTTTCAGTACGAGTTTAAACTTTAGTTACATTAAACCTAGCTTAACTCACAAAAATTGGACGTTTCAACTTGGTTTAACTAGTATGCTTTAGTATATGAAAGCATTAAAATGACGCTATCTTAATATGGGCATTTCCACCAAAAGGTCTACCGCGACTAAAAAATAAAATGTTACTGAAAATTTTTTTAATGCTTCATAACAGAGAAAAAAATTTTAAATTTATATTGTGAGAGCACTGAGCGCTGATCTCAATTTGTATTTTGAAAAAAGAGCAACAAAAGTAGAAAAATGGTGACAAAAGTTGAAAAATTTTAACAAAAGTGAGAATTTTATAAGTATAATACCTACTCGTATAATACAAAGTTTAATTAAATTTTTTTCAGTTTTCTATTATTACCGGTCTGAATTACACTTTTTATGATTTCTAAGTTCAATTAAATAAATAAAACTATAAAAAATTAAAGTTTTTTCTAAATGATCTTCTTATTTATTATGTTGATTTTATATGATTTAAATACAAATTCTAAACATTTGATAGTTTAAATCATACTTGATTTTAAATAGAAATTCTAGTTGTTTGATTAATTATTCTAATTTTGACCTTAAGCTCAACAAACGATTTTAAACTATCAAACAACTAGAATTTGTAATTAAAATCAAGTATGATTTAAACTATCAAACATTTAGAATTTGTATTTAAATCATATAAAATCAACATAATAAATAACAAGATCATTTAGAAAAAGCTTTAATTTTTTATAGTTTTATTTATTTAATTGCATTTAGAAATCATAGAAAGTATAAAAAATTTTTACTTCTTTGAAGGGAAAAATCTGTATCGTAACGTATGTATCCTAACGTATTATTTTATGGCTTGTATAAAAATAATTAGAAAAGAATTTTCAAAGAAACAATTATGAATATATAGCAACATCATTCCAGAAAACATTAAAATATTTTTAATAAAAAACTCGTACACACTTCTCAGATTTTTTGATTATATTAATGCAGAGAAAAACTATTTTCATTTTTCGTCCTCTTTTGATTGCTTATATCTTTGGACAATACTTTCGATCGCTTCCACCTTTTACACTAAATATAGTACTACTAAAATGCTATCCAAAAATAAAACAGGACAAAAAAAATTCAAATATTTGTTTGCTTTTTTTAATTTTGAACAACGAAAACGGCGTAAGAACGTTACGTGCGTAGCTATGGAAAAGCTCATATATAAAAGGCAAGCACGCTGCTCTGTGCCTTATTTCTCTCAAACTGTTCTCAAAAATGTTCAGCCTGAAAATATGCACATCTTAAAACATTAAAAACCAAGCATGCTTCTCCGCACAAAGTATTTCTCAAACTGTAATTTTTTTTTGACAGTAAAGCCCAAGACATACTATTCTCAAAAATGTTCAGCCTGAAAGTATGCACAGAAAATATATTTGATACTTATCAATGACAATATTCGGTTTTTACAACAGTACGTTTTTGATCTCATCTTAACTTAAGTCCTCGTTGAATAGATACTTGCATTACCTTTGTTATTGTGGATATTATGGATATCAACATAAAGCTTAGTTTTGTTGAAAACTGTATTTTGTTTTTAGTGTGGTAAATTTGCTAATAAATATAATTTTCCGCCAAATAAAAAATCTTACTTTTTGTAAACAAAAGCAACTGAGTTGAAGTTTTTTAAGTCAATGTACGTCTGCATAATCAACACGCAATTATCTATGTGAAATCTGCCATTTGCTATGGCCACCTGGCGTTGCGTTACGCGAACACAATTGGATCATAAATCAGCGATGACCACGAAAATTATTTGAAGAGTGCAAAAAAAAACAAAAAAAACCCACAACACCAAAAAATTTTTAGATCCGGATGCAATGAGGAAGTACGCTGCTGGCAGCGTTCGCGACAGCGAACTTATACGTACACTGTAAAAATAATGAATCAAGTCATTTCATGTTTCAGTTTTTTGCTAATCAGAATACAATATGATTTACCCAGATCTAAATACTATTTTCAGATATCTTTTTTATTATTTTTTAATTTTTTTGTTTTTTTTTTCATTTATTTTATTTTTGTTATAAGTTTTTTTTTGTGAATTTTTTATTTTTATATATTTTTTTTAAATTTTATATAAGCTTTTATTTGTGTATGTTAATAATTTATGGTGAAGATGCGTACTGTGACCAAATGAGATCTATTGTACCTCCTTCTCAAGGCTCCGTTGGGTTGACGGATTACATAATTTCAACCAGATCTATTTTTTTGATGAATTTGAGAATTTTTTTAGGTTCAAGGGCTCATAGTTTATAGTTTTCCAGTGCTAGTTTACGTCTGCGAACCACAGCGTCGCAGTTTGTAAGTAGGTGTATTGGATTCTCTTCTGCTTCTTCACAGAAACGGTAGTTAATATCGGTTTCGATGCTCAATTTCATCAGTTGATATTTAAGTTTGCACTATCTTGTTAGAAACCCCGTTAGAATTCTTAGACTTGGTTTACCTAAGCTAATGCATAATTTTGCTCTCCGAGCACTAAAATCTCTGAGGAGCAATGTGGGCTGCTTAGCTTTGGGAGGCTTTTCCAAGGGTTTGTGTCTATCCTCCCTTTTTAGTTCCTATCTTATAGAATGTGTACACAATCCGCAGAATGGGTCTGGTCCTATAGATTTTGTCGCTGCACCTTGTCGCGCTAAGCCATCAGCTTCTTCGTTTCCTTGTATTCCTTTGTGTCGTGGGACCCAGAGTATAGTAACGGTGTTATTCTTTCCTAGTTCATTGAGTTTTTCAAGGCATTCCCATGTTATTCGCGATGATATCTCAAAGGAAACAAGTGCTTTTATTGCTGCTTGGCTGTCCGACATCACAACTATATCCTGGCCTTTGTATTTCTGAACTGAGGGAAAAATACTCCTTCCTGATCCAGGTTATGTTTACCTGATGAATTTGGTTAGGAGATTCAACCACATCCTATTTACCTGATCCACGTTACTTTCATCTGACGGTTCTAGTTTGCAGAAATACATTTAGGAAATAGCGGAAAAAGGATGGTAGGCTTATAGCGAAAAAAACAACATGTCACCTGTCCAATTCTGTTCTAGTGATGCAATATTTGTAACAAAGGGTATCTGGAGATAAGGAAGTTTAAATTTACCGGTGTTTAAGTTTTAAATTTTTTTCATTTCTGTGGCTTTAAAAATAAAGTGACTATGGTTCATTTGCTCTAGTTCTTCCTCTGGACCCCGCTCTGGGCAAAAGGGTGATTTTCTAGTCTTAGTTTTGTTTCTTGTGGTAAAAACCTAGCATTTGGTTCAATAAACCTGATTAAATTCGAGTTAACCACAAGTACTGGTTAAAATTCGGTTAAGATAACCACATTTGTCAGTTTCATTAAACCATAAAAACAGGTTAAATTGACCTGCATGGCATGGGGTAATCTTAACCTGACGATTCATGTTGGAAAATTTTAACCTGAAATTAAGTTAAATTTTGGTTAAATTAGCCAGCTTTTTTTCTGGGTGCGGTCCAGAATGAATTGCGCACACAGCTGTACTGCTTGTATCTGCTTGGAAGATACTGGGTGTTGTCGCCATAAGTTCTAAGTGCTTGTTTCTTGGCCCGTACACCTCTGCGCCTATACTTTACAATGTTTTGTAGCCATCCGTTTACCATGATATACTGTGTGGTTTCTTGACTTGTGTTATTGTCTCGCTGTCCCACTCTTTCTTGGTACTAAGCTTAGTTACGAAGTGTTTTTCGAAGTTGTACCTTTTTACTATATAGTCTCTTGGTAGATCGATATAGGGTGTGTGCTTTGCAGAATCTTCCTTCTCTCTACTGCTGATAGATTTATATTAAACTGTACCCGTTTTACCGATGCATAGCAGAGTCCGCTTTGCTTCTCCCTCTATGACGAGGTGTAAGGGGGTTAGGTCAAGAATTACTTTTAGTGTAGTACAGCTACAGGTCCTCATGGCACCTGTGATGCATACGCAGACCAGTCTCTGCACCTTTGTTGGCATATTTCTCATTGTGGTTAGCTTGGTTCTTCCAGCTCATGCTACTGCATTATAGGTGTAGCCTAGTAGCCTGGATCTCACCATCATGGTATACATACAGCGAAGAATTATTTTGTTGCAACCCCAGCTAGGTTCCTGCATACCATGAGTGCACGCGTTGCTTTGTTTATAGTTTCTCTGCATGTTTTCTCCAGAGAAGTTTTGAATCTAGTGTGAGTCCTAGGTACTTTACTTCTCCTTTGAAGGGAATTTTTGTTCCATTCATTCTCATCATTCGGAGATTTGGCAGGCTTCTTTTGTTAGTAAAAGGTACTATGGTAGTTTTTGCATTAACACATTCTCCAGAATCTCAGATCTTACATAATTATCTATTACTTTTTCCATCGTTTTAAGAACAAATGAGGTGAGACTAATGTTTCTAAAGGACTTTGGTAGCGTGGAGTTTTTTTTATCTTCTTTTGGTATGAAGGTGATTATGGCCCTTCTCTATTTTCTAGGTATATAGCCCAGTGTAAGGCTGCTTTTAGTTATTTTAACTTGTTGGGTCAGTATTGTTTCTGCACCTTTTTGTATAAGTGCAGGAAAGATTCCGTCTACACCTGCTGATTTGAATAGTTGAAAGGTTCTTAGTGCTTAATCTAAACGAGCCTCAGTGCAGATGCTCGTGGCAAGTTCCCATTCTTCTCGATTTGGAGCAATCTGCCTGTCTACCATGTCATACTCAGTTACTGGTGTGCTGCCTGAGAAATGAGTTTCTATAAGGTGACTGGCTAGTTGCTCTTCTCTAAGCGTATAGCTTCCGTCTGGCAATAGAATTGGCATGTTTGTCGCAACTCTACCTTTAGCTATTGCCTTATATAATTTTTATTTGGTTTTAGCTTCTTTTTTTTTATTATTTTACTGTTTCATTATTAACTAAAAAATCTCTTTAATATTTTATTATCTATGAAAAAATAGTCAAACTCACAGTTTTCCGCAAA
Source organism: Dichetophora obliterata (assembly GCA_963920525.1). Classification (NCBI taxonomy): domain Eukaryota; kingdom Metazoa; phylum Arthropoda; class Insecta; order Diptera; family Sciomyzidae; genus Dichetophora; species Dichetophora obliterata. The sequence goes on along the minus strand of OY986435.1, from coordinate 220,228,329 downwards.
GTTCTTTATTGCCGTTTTTCAAGGGTATAACTCCTATAAAAATAATTTTTTCTGACGCTATATAAAAAAGTACCCATCTGCAATGTTTCAATAACTTTTTCTCAAAGTACATAACTTTTTCGCACAACAAAAAATATAAAGAAAAAATTTCATATTGAGTTTGGTGAATTACAACAATTCTGAAAAAATTAAAATTGTTGTAAAAGAGTGGAAAGAGCTAGACGCTGGGCATCACTGGTTTAAATAGTAGGTTTGTACCGAGTTTCATTGATGCTGGACTCACACGTTGCTCACACGTATAGTAGTTCCGAAAATTTAGCCTGCTGAAAAAGTGCCACGCCCCATGTCCAATGCTCTTAAAATTTTACTAGTAAAACTGCACGTGTAAATTGTGGTCGAACAGCGAATTCCGAGGCATTGCGACATATATTCCAAAGCTATTCGATATCGAAAACTTGGGTTGTATGACAAGTGCCACGCCCTTTTTCCCAATTCCCATTGTATGTTATCAGGAAAACGGCACGTGTAAATTGTTTTCGATTACCGAATTCTGAGGCTGTGCGACCTATAATTCCAAAGCTATTCGATATAGAAAATTTGGGTTGTATGGGAGATGCCACGCCCCCTTCTCCAACGCTGAGATTCAGTTTCGCTCGACTCAGCAAAAAGCTATCACTATGAACGCGGCTTTGAAAACGCGGCTGAGGATAAGAACGAAGAAATTGTATAGTCATGCTCTTTTAATTTGTATTAATTATTGAAATAATGATAAGCAAGTTTATATAGCCTATGTCCGAACTGGGTAACATAGCTATCTAATAGAATAATATTAATTGAAATGCCGTCCTCACGCTTTGCGATCTCGGACATACCTTTGTGTGTACCTTTTTATATAATAGTATAGATAGAAGTAACATCATTTCGTTTTAAAAATTTAATATTTTAGTTGAAAAAGCAAATTTTAATTTCCGATACACAAGTTTTTTACTTGAAATGTTATCAAAATGTTAGCTTTCACATAATTGTTTATGCTGATCTGCTTTTATTGCATGTCTTGTAACTTAATAGTCCTTTAAAAAAAATCTTGACGTTCTAGGGAAAAAATATGAACGTAGTTTAGCTATCCTTTGCCTCTAGTTTCACGAGTATATGGTTTACTTCGTTTGTGAAAATATTTCCGATAATTATAACAAAGTGTAATACGAGTAATTCTTTAAGTTGAAAAAAAATTTAAAAAGCTCTCAGTTTTAGTATAGCAGAGACGTCAAGGCAGGACTTTGAATACAATACACAATGCTATGCAATGCTTTCATCAAAAACCCATCATTTTCCATTGCTAAATTTAAATACTATTTGAGCTAAAGAAATTAATAGCAAGCAAACACACACATGAGCACAATCAAAAACTCCTCCACATATATGTTACTATATAGTTACATCTATAGTTACACATATAACATGGATACCTACACATGTGCAGATACAAAATTGCCAAGAGAACACAATCAGCACTAAGCACATTATTGTGAAATATGTACTGTTCTCGATAAATCAAAAAAAATTGGGTCAACAAAACACAACATTGCAGCAGTTAAAATAGCCACCATACAAAAGATACAGAGAGACTGGTTGAAAGTGGGTAAGAAACTTTAACGAGGCAAATGGGCAGGAGCAGCTGGACATAGCTTGCATAAAATTTCTGCACGTAACCCACCGCCTGACTCTTGCCTGTTACTCAACTCCAACGAAATCAAAAACAAAACAATTAGATACAGAAATTAAATGAAATCTCAATTAAATTAAATTGAATGCAAAGAAAGCAGAATGAAGAAGACTAAGGTTTGATAACACAGTGCAACATAAACTTAGTTACACATTTGATCGAATGAATAAAAAAAGGCTATAAGTCTTTTTGTAAAGACGTTAAAACAAAAAACAATTCCTTCCATTGGCATCGATTGTTTTATCATTTTTTATTTAAATTTTTTTTGAGCCTATTTTGTTGTTTTCCTATTGTCTATTTCGAGCCTAAAACGGCCTTTTTTGTGCCAATTTTAATATTCAGTCATCACCAGGGCTCGGATTTTGATGACCTAAAAACCTGCAAAAAATTACCTAAAAAAATGACAAAAATGACCTGGCGGAAACCGAATACCGAGGTCAACAAAAAAAAACTTAAAACAAACCGTGAAACATGGCGGTGGCACCGTCATGGTTTGGGCCTGAATGTCAGCTGCTGGTACTGGGAAGTTGCCGTTTATTGAAACAACAATGGACAAATTTAAGTACCTACAGATCCTGAAGAACAATTTGTTGCAGAGTGCAAAGGTTCTGGGTATAAAATTGAATTTCCGATTTTACAAGGATGACGATCGAAAGCACAAAGCGGGTATTGTGCAAACCAGGCTAATATACAACTGCCCACAATTGATGACGCCGCCAGCACAGTCACCAGACCTTAATGTTATTGAAAATGTGTGGTCTTTATTGGAAAATAACATCCGGAAACATCAAATTTTAAACAAAAACCACCTGACAGAGATATTGAAAACGAAGTGGGCGAATATTTTGCCAACTATCACTCAAAAACTGGTCGCATCAATGCCAAACTACCTCAGATCTGTTGTGGACAACAAGGGCTATCATACCAAATAATAAAAATATCAAATATCATAAATCAATACGAAATAAATAACAGGTGACTGCATAAAAAAAGCTGTGATAAGAAATTAAGCAGTATTTTCTGGTTTTTTAATTTTAAGCCAACTAAATATATATTTTTACAATAAATTAAGTTGATTTATTAAACTAAACATCTTGTTTTTTTAAGTGATACTACATTACTTTTTCTATTCCTGTTAGTTTCGTTATTACAAAGCCCTAAAATTGAAAGTATGCACTGCATAAAATAAGCTGTGAGCCACTGTACCTTTTCGTCAGTTTCAGCACGCGCAGAGCACGTTTTATATCGAGGTCTATAAAAAAAACTACTCCTTTGTAGAGAGGTAATATTTTTGATAAAAGGGACTTTAGTGTTAAAAGAGTATGTTTAAAAATTTGCATTTTGACATTTTATGAAGTACTATCGTTAAAGCAATATGTAAGAAATTTTCATTTTTACATTTTTGAGCACGAAAAAAGTTATTTTTAAATTACACTAAAATTTCCTTAAAAACCCAAAAAATGCTATAAAAATTAATAATGTCCAAAAATGACAGTAAAACAACTTAAAAATTGCAAAAAATGACCAAAAATTGTCCTAAATCTAGAAAAAATCACCTGAAAACTAAAAACTATGAAAAATTACGAAAAATGACCTAAAAACTTTTCATATTGGGAATTTAGGAAACATAAATGGACGTTCTAAATAACCAAGAAATGTTTTAGAAGCCGCAGAGAAAAGGTGACATGTCATCGAAATCCTAGCCCTGGTCATCACTAATGCCAAACACGTTCAGTGAAAAATATATGATATAAAAATGTAGCACTTTCACTTTATAACTTTCACCGCTGAGCTCTCGTTGACGTCGCGCTGTGTAATGCCTCAATGTGAGCGTCGTGTCGCTTTTATATTGTGTGTTGCGTCCCTTGTTGCGTGTGCTGAGTTTACTGCATTGCCTGTGCTGCTGCGGTCGATGCGTGATACCTAAGCGCTACCTAAACGGTGTTAACCCTTGGACAAACACATGGTTCTGGCCAGGCATATTTCATTTTTGAGCGTTAATTAAACATACAAGACATTAAACATGACAAGAGCTACAATGTGAATTCAATGCAGATGTTTGCTTCCAGGTAGTTTTTTGACAGAAGTTTTTTTGATTTTATATGTTCACAATTTCATCTTTATGACAAGAGCTTAAATGTGTTTCCAGGTACTTTTTTTTTATATTTTGGGTTGTTTTTATGTGAATTCAATGCAGATGTTTGCTTCCATGTAGTTGCTTGACAGTATGGGGACGGGAACTCACCCACCAGCTTGAGAATTTTTATTAGAATGCACTTACTAACAGTGAAGGTACAGTGCACTCACACACTCGGCCTCCTGACTGACAATTATTTACGTTCAAAGTTTTGAAATCAACTTTTTTTTAAGAAATCGTTTATTTTCTTACACTTCAATTGTTTTTTTTACAAGAGCTGCTTTTTTAGAAAATCAGATTTATTTTAAAAAAGTGAGGTTAAAAATTTTTTTTTTAATTTGCCCCAATGAGTTAATTAAAATTAACATATTTACATACAGATTTATAACGTTTTCAAAGGTCTTCTCAACGATACCCATCTCAACCAGATCGGATAAGAAATGGGTGAGATATACGCGATTATATACTCAAGCTATAAAGGCCTATATCTCAAGAAGTTGGATCGGCCTCCTTAAAAAAACTTTGGGGTTTTAATTAGCGCTGTAAGCCCTACCAGGCCAAAGAAAATTGGCGCATTTTTCATAAAGTAAATTTTTTCGTAAAAACGGAAAATCAAAAAACGCTTTTTGGGCTCATTTTTTAAAGTTTTTTGCGATTTTGGCCTTGAAGATCAAGTTTTTTATTTTATATGTTCACAATTTTTGTTCTTTATGACAAGAGCTACAAATTTACCTCAGAGAGTAAATCAAAATTCCGAACGGTTTGCAAGATATGAGCTTGAGAAAATGATAATTTTTTTGCAAAAATGACACCGAGGCCCCACATATTTGGGGGCCCATAAAAAAAACCTGGAGGACTTTGGGCAAAATTGGGAGACAAGGGTCTTTTTTTTGTCTTTTATCACGTAGTGGTGTCCGTATATGGTTATTTTTTTCGTGTTGCACTGTGTAATTTGTCATTTTGACACACAGTGTAATGAAATGAGAGGAGAAATAATTTAATGCATAAGAGCTGGTGGTTTCGTGGATAGATCAAAGATTACTTGGCTCATGCAGATACAGGTATATACTAGTTATAACTACAAAAATTATTTTCAAATTGGCAATTTCAAATGAAAGAGAAAAAATTAACAAAAAAAAAAAAAAAAAACAAACCACAAGACAGTAATTATTTCAAAAATAAATATGAAAAACATATAACGAGAACTTTAAATTAAAAAAAAAACAAAGGCAAAATAGAAGATTAAAGTTAGTCAAACACACTTTCAGGCACTTGTAAACAAGGAAAATGTTCAAGGAGAAAATATTGAAAATGTTAAAAACAGTTTTACTAAAAAAAATCATGTTTTAACTAATTTTTAATTATGTTTTATGTATGAGCATTTCCGCCAAAAGCTCCACTGCGACTAAAAAATTAAGTGTTACTTAAAATTCTTTGACACCTCCATAAAATAGGAAAAATGTTTAGATTTATATTATGCGAATACTGAGAGCTGATCTCAATTTGAATTTAAAAAAATAGCAGCAAACGTGATGAATGGCAACAAAAATTGAAAAATGGTGATAAAAGTTTTATAAGTACAATAAATACTCGAATAATACAAAGTTTAAGTACATTTTTTTTAGTTTTCGATTGTAATACTGAGAGCTAAATGCGCATTTAGAGAATTTCCATATATATATTTGTCTCTGTTACTCCTACAACAAGTAAAGTTTCGTTCGTAAATGTAGATTTCGTAAACGCGCATTTAGCTCTCGTGTTAACATAGCATAACGGTCCTGAATTACACTTTATATGGTTTTGTAGTTCAATCAAATAAATAAAACTATAAAATATTTGCACTCCTTTAAAGGGAAAAATCTGTCACATAACGTATATCACGTAACGTATCATATAATGGTTTGCATAAAAATCATTAAAAAAGCTTTTTTAACGGAGCAATTACAAGTATGTAGCAATATTATTCCAGATTATATTAAAAAAACTTTCATAAAAAAACTTGTGCACACTTTGCACATTTTTTTCGTTTAGATTGATGCAGGTAAAACACCACCTCTATTTTGTGTCACGTAACGTATCATTTTCGGTGGATTCTATCTGAGAGCCGAACTTTCGACAACTATTAGCTTTCACATTTTTTATACAGGGGCGTAACTAGCGGGGGTTGAGGGGTAGACTACCCTTGTTACCTTTTTAGAGTCGGCCTAATTGTTATTTTTTACTAACATTTTTTAAAATATTGATTTTTATAAACAATAATTATGAACACATCAAAGCCAGTCGTACCTTTTATTGCCATTTTCATAACAAAAACCAACTTAAGTCGGCTATTTCATTTTAATTCATACCCAAAACTATCTTCAGCCAACTCACTTTTAGTCGTACTTTAAACAAACTTCACTCGGTTAACTCACTTTCAGTCGTACCTTAAACGAACTTCAGTCGGCAAACTCATTTTAAGTCGTATCTTAAAAAAACTTCATTAGAACAACTCACTTTCAGTCGTACCTTAAACAAACTTCAGTCAGCCAACTCATTTTAAGTCGTATCAGCGTTGAATTGTTTTAAACGAATCCAGTGTTCCTTTGTGACAAAATGCAGAAAAGGTTCAGAAAAGTAGTATAAATTTTGTCAAAAAAGTACGGAAATAGTAATGTAAAAGAGAGCAGCGAACAAAATGGAAAAAATGGACCATTTTTAGTCCAATTGTCCTTGACCAAAAATAAAAACCGAAAATGATATTTTTGTTTTACCAAAAAAAATATTACTGATTTTTATTTAAGATTTAAAAGATAAAATCAGATTAGATACTTTTTTATATCTGAGCAAAAACTTGAAAATCGCTTAATCATAACAGTCCCTGATACAAATACCTTGTCAAAAAGTTGAAAAAATAAGTGGAATAAAACAAAATTTTTGGATATAGCTTAATGATAACAGTCCCTGATACTTGTCAAAAAGTTGAAAAAATAAGTGGAATAAAACAAGCCCAAACGAACAAAGGCTTACTCAGTCGCCACGCATATTCCCCTTTTTAAAACCTAATAAATACATTTTTGTAGAACTTTCTTTCATTTTGTAGAACTTTGAAATTTTTATTCAGAAATACCCAACATTTGTAATAAAAAAATTTAATGAATCGGCCAACATATTTAAAGATATTTTCTTAGCTCAAGAACTCTGATGTAAAATCTTTAATTTCACAGATTTAACATTTTAATTTAAATACAAATATAACAAATAAATAAATAATGAATTTAAACGATTTAGTCTAACTATTGAAAAAAGGTCCATTTCAACTTTTAAACTCGAGATGATGGCAAAAAGAACACCATTTATAATTCTGCATTCGAAATTTATTTATTATAAAAGCATCGTTTTATGTCATTGTTGATGTTCTAAACGAAATTTCCCAAAGCTCTAAGAAAATTGACAAGTGAACTCGAAATGCTGCATATTTGCTATCAAACCAACTCATTTCTGTAGACTTTATTAAAAGTCTTGTTTTTATGAAAAATGTGCAAATAAATATGAAATTCCTGACTGAATCTCTCGAAGCCGTTGAACTGAATATTTTAAATGCTATGAAATTTATTTCTTTTACCCTTAAATCATTAGAAAAAATAAATTCGGACTCTGAAGGTACGGATCACCTAATTAGTAGTGCTGTTGCATTGTTAAAATCTTTAAATCGCCGTCGTCTTGCGCAGAAACGTTTGGATGATAACAATGCCAAAGCGGCTTATTTTTCGATGAACTGTTTTTATAGAAGAGAATTGAAACTTATATTGGATAAGATAACCTCACTAATGCGAGATAACTTAAGCAGTTGCTTAGAAACAATAAAGCCTCTGTATGAACTCTTTAATACAATTCTATCTTCTACTAACTTGACCCAAAAGCGAATTCTAGAATCAATAAAATTGTTACCAAAAAATTGTTTGTTGGATTCACTTCAATTGAAAGCGGAATTTGAAGTATTCTATGATCTATGCGAAAGCGTAGAAACATTCTCGGTTACAGCTAATGTGTCAGAATGCAATAAAAAATCTCTTCCTGCAGTTAACAAAATGTCGCGTTTGCTGTGCACAGCGCCTTTTACTGTTGCAGGAAATGAGAGAATGTTCAGCAAATTAAAATTAGTTAAAAATTATTTAAGAACCACGCAAAGTGACTCACGTCTTAATGACTTATTAATACTTTCATCGGAAAAGGACATAGTTGATCTCATTAACTTAGATAATATTGCGCAGCAATGGGCTACCTTAAAAAAAGAAGAATTAATATTTAAACGTTGTACTTAAAAATTAAGTTTGTATTTTTTATTTAAAACACTATTTATTTTAATTAATTTAAAAAATTTAAAGAAAAAATGTTAAAGAAATTGAAAGCCGTGTTTATTTTTAACACATATAAACTACGAATTTTTAAAACAAAAACGAAAATAAATTTTTAAATGCTGATTCGATAATGTTGAAATACTTTTATTTTATTTTCTTTGATAGAGGGAAAAATATAAAAACTGCCTTTAAGCGATCTTCTTCACTTGAGAAAGATCGAAAAATTGAAAAGTGTTACTATATGTGGGTTAAAAATTTCAGGATTTCTTAAAACGGTACCAAACATTAACGCAAAAAGCCGTTTGAGCTGAAACTGTTATGCATTTTATTTATTATTGTAAGATCTCTAAGATTATTACCTACAATCATCTATTAAAACCTAAAACTTGAATTTTTAGAGCGTTAGAAATGTAAAAAATAGGGTAATTTTTTCAATTTTTGTTTTGAAAAAGGCGCCAAAAACAGGTATGAGGTTTAGTTGACTGATTATACGTAATCTTATAGTTTCAAGTATTATCGTTTAGGTGAACTAAAAAAATTTTCGGTTGCCTATTGTAAAAGCTGAGAAATCGTCGCAGCCTTTTTGGATTCGAAAAATTATGTCCAAATTGCGAAAAGCTTAAAAGAGCAGATAAAAGGCCAAAAAAAAAAAAATTCAAAACATACTTAATTATATGTATTTTGATGTACACAAGTTGTTTTTTTCATTATTAAAAAAAGTTTTTAGTACAATTAATTACAAAGTGTTTTTCTTAGCTGTTCAAATGAAAAAGACCCCTTAAGATTTATTTATACTGATCGAACGGATGAGTAACTATATATAATTCAACCATGTTGTATTTAAAAAAAGTCGGGACTTAAGGGTATCCAGTCGGCCGAAATACATTGATACCCCCCAATCAAAACGGCCTCGGTAAGCCCCTGTTTGAATAAAGCGTTGAGTAAACTATTGAAAAATCAAAATGAGATAACTAAGTTTAATTTTTCTTTGTTTTCCCACTACGACTGTCACGACTGTAGTACGACTGTCACGTGCGTAGCGGATTACTAAAAACTCATCAATGTACTGCCTGGTTTTCACTATGTAAATTTTATGACAACACAAAAGGTTATCACCTGAAATATCACCCTGATAAAACTTTGGAACATTTTCTGCATAGCTCCATTTAATAATTTAACTGTTTTTAATTTTCCAAGAATTCCAAAGTTAAAAAAATGTCTGCATATTGTTGTTTTCAATTTGATTGACAAAAACTGACCACTGAAAATGACATAGTGAAAACCAAGCATTAGGCTTTAAATGCTGTAATAAATGGCAATTGACAAGAGGTGCATACAAATCTAATTTGGGTTTTTTAAGACAAAATAACTAGAGTATTTAATTAAATTCAGCAAATTTTATTCAATACATTAAAATTATTCTTACAAAAGCCACAGTTATAATAATGACTGCAATAAAGTTCATTTAAGCTTAGCCAAGAAGCAAGAATTTACTCCATGGATAAATAGCTGGATGACTATTTGTTTTAGAAACAAATGCAAAAACAAATAAAAGATTAGTTACATACATAAATGATTAAAGCGAGTTATGCAAGTAATATTTATTAAGACAATGGATCAGAGAACGAAAAAAATGTGAGAAATACAGTTTACAATATTAGAGAAGGAGTAAAGGCAAGAATAAATGTGTAAAGTCAATGACATTGGCCAGATTTAGATAAGAGTTAGGGTTGGAGTTAGTCAAAGGGTTAGTTAGTTTACAGTTGGCAAAAGAGGCTGAGTTAGAGTAAGGAAAGTAATTGAAAAAATGTTGGAATAGGAGTAAGTAGTAGAGTTTAAGTAAGAGCAGTGATTAAATTGCTGCAGCCAAAATAGCAAAAATGATAAAATTATTGCTTAGGCTTGTGCTTGAGAAAAATCAAACCGTGGACCATCCTATAAAAGTTTGACGGAAGAAATTATTTTATGATTTTAAACGATAGGGGATGCAAAAACAAGAAAAAATGTATGGGAAGTCGGGGTCTATTTTCACCCTCTGGGGAGCTATGGGAAAATTTTTGAAGTGAAAACTTCTTTAGGCGCGTTGAACAATTTTGGTAGAGGGTAAATCATTGGTTTGCATCATCGTATTTTTCCAAGGAAATCGTCCACAATCGGCCGCAAGCTCACAAAGAAATCACTTGGAAACTGCTGAAATTAATGCATTAAATCTGTTTGTTAGTATAAAAATACTTAAGTTAGGTTGCAATAAGATGTTTGCAACCAAAACTTATTATTAGTTCGGTTTATATTGGTATATATATGCCTTTAAAGTTTGGCAATTTCTTCATTTGTTGTATTTGTCAACATTTCTGAAAAATTTGCTTTTACTCAAACAGCTGCTATTCATGGTGAGATTAAAAAATGGATCAATCTTCTTCTCTTTCTGCTTTTTTCTGCTGGAACTTCGTTTGCAAACAAGAAAAATAATGTATGGATTGAGTGTTTTAACATTTTAATCTTTAAGTTGTGATAAAGGAATATGTTGAACATTCAAATAATTACATGCATGCTCTTATTTTATTACATATCGTCAAACAAAGTTTGACAATTTTCATACTTGTTGTATTTGTCAGTGGCTTTTTATTTTCATCACTGCGGCATTTTATATTCAGAGTTGTCAACTATCAATCGGAAAGTTTTCAGTGGTGGTAGGATAGAAAATATCAAGTTAAATAAAATTTGTGTGTGTTGTAATAAATTTGTCTTTTTTGCTGTGTCAAATGGACGATGAAATTTTGACAATTACAAATTTTGACGTTTCTCATTTCGGTCGTGTTTTAGCGCAAATATTTTATTTTATTTGCATTTTATCAATTTGCGACATATTTAATTCGAGAGCTTGTACTTGCAACATATTTCGTAAACTTGCAATATTGTAAACTTAAAAAAAATTAAAACATAACAAATTAATAAAAAAAATGAACGAAAGTGCTTGTGTTTGTGTCTGCCTGTGTGTGGGCCAACGGTCTCCAACATCAGCAAGTGCAGCAAAGTTAAATTGGCTTTCTTTGCTGGCGAGCGTCCTTCAAGTGCCACCACCAGCAAGTGCAGTGCAAAATTTGTTGCTAGCCAACATTCTCCAAGTGCCATCACCAGCAAGTGCTAAGTGCTTGCTAGCAGGCAAACAGAAAATATAGCATACAAAGTGCTGTATATTTGACGCCGCCAATTCGGTTCATCCCCTCTAACGCTGCGCAACCGCTGGGATCTTGTAATTCTCTTTGCGTTGTTGTTGTAAATTTGCTAAGTAGTTATTGTTGTACAGTAAGCTTTAATTTTTTGTGGATGCTTATTTGTAGCTACAGTCAGCATATGACATCGAACTAATTTAGAAAACATTTTATACATATGAATTAAAGAATATTTATAATATTTGTAAATCTATTTGTTTTTAGTAAAAGTGTTACCGTATCGGAATATACATATATATATATATGTATATAAGGGCGGGTCGATTTGTAGGAAGTGAAAAAAATTCACCAATTTCCCTATGATTTCCGTATTCTATGGGTTATTCCATGAAAATTTGCCGAAGGAACCATACCTCTATCATTAAAATCGAGTCCCCTACTTTTTGTTGGCAGATTTTTTCCCAAATTGACGTTCGTATGAAATATTACCTACACGTTCACATCCATAACTCAAAAACTATCGATCGGGTTTAATCGCCAGTAGGCGCGTTGGAAAGGTGAGATCATTTTGATCAATTTACAAAAAAAAAAATCTCCAACATTGGTCCAACGGTTCAAAAGTTACGGGCATTTTTGTCCAAATTTTGGCTCAATCCATTATTTAATTCAATTTACAATTCAAAACGAAGAGTTTAAGTCCAAATTTATCGATTTCAGTTGATTAATTCATGCGATATTGCTAAAACAAAATAACACATAAAACCAACTTTTTGATTTTTCCCCTTTTTATTTTTTTTTTCTACAAAAATTCAAATTAAGAGATAATAAAGTATCTATCAACCTATTATTAAAATATTCAATTTGAGTGTAGTAAAAGACAAAATGTGAAAAAAAACATTATTTTTTCTGAAAGTCTGAAAAAAATGGAAAAATGGTCCAAAATTTGGACAAAAATGCCCGTAACTTTTGAACCGTTGCACCAATGTTGGAGATTTTTTTTTGTAAATTGATCAAAATGAGCTCACCTTTCCAACGCGTCTACTGGTGATTAGTTAGTTTTAGTTTTTGAGTTATGGATGTGAACGTGTAGGTAATATTTCATACGAAAGTCAATTTTGGAAAAAATCTAACAACAAAAAGTAGGGGACTCGATTTTAACGATAGAGGTATGGTTCCTTTGGCAAATTTTCATGGAATAACCCATAGAATACGGAAATCATAGGGAAATTGTCGAAAAATAAATCGACCCGCCCTAATGTATATATATATATACATTTTTACATATATATAGTTCATATATATGAACAATTTAGCTCATTGAGGAAATTTAAAGAATATTTATGAATATTTATACAATAACAATTACGTATTAAACCTGCGAAATAATTAATATTTTCAGTAGTAATTGAATAACTAAAGTTTGCTTATCCTAAGCATTCTATTTTTTAAAACTGTTTAGCTTTAATTTCTTATATGAATTATATATAATTTATAAGCTATAGATATTTCTTAATTTTAAAATATTCTATTTTAATACACAACGCAAAATAGATATGGTGAACATGTATATTGTGTTAGTGTTATGATATAAATAGATATAAATAAGCTTTAATTTTTTATATAATTTCAATAATGAAATAATTTAAAAAAATTACTTTAATTATATGTATTTTTAATATGGTAACACTTTTCCTTAAAATAAATAGTTTCAGTAATACATAAAAAATTTAATAAATTGTTATAAGCTCTTAACAAAAATAATTCTAATTTCATATGCCGACTGTAGCTACACGATTAGAATTCACAACGTCTACAAAAAATTTCCGGCTAACTGCGCCAACAACAATTACCAAGGAAATCTACAAACAAGGACGCACAGAGAAGAACAAGATCAGAGCGGAACTTTTAAAACTTTTTGATTTCATCCTACATGTAGGACGAGCTGCAGTATGAGCTTTCGCACATCCTACATGTCCGTCCGACCTGTCAAATCCATCCTACATGTAGGATAGTCCGAAACCCTCATGAAAATTCTTATAATGCAGTAAGGCGGTCCGTGGCAGGACAACGTCTTCCAGGGAATACTAATATTTTATATATAGGTTTTCACTTCGGTCGGCAGTCCTCTCACTGCTATACTTTTTTTATTTACGGAGGTTGTTTCACTAAAAATGATATTACAACAAAAGTTTTTTAAGTGAAGCTTTGTACAAGCACGTTTTAAAAAGATAACTTCATGGCCTTTGCAACGATATGCAACACTAGTAGAGATTTATGTCACAAATAGAAGTATTTGGGTGTCAAACCAGAAAATTTTGGAAAAAAATACACTATTTCGAAGTTAAAACTGAATTTGAAAGAAAAATATTTCGTCAACCTCAAATTTTTATTAAAAATTATGATTCCTCGTGAAATTGCCTTTAAAAATATTTTACTTTTGTTAACTTTACTGCAGTTTTTTTATATTAATTAACATAAGCAATTTTAACATAAAAATTAACGAGGAAAAAAAAAATTCATCACTTAAAAATCAATCAAAAAATTATGGTACAAAATAAATTTAATTTTAATTAATTTTTGAATGGACGATGAAATATTATCAAAATAACGTTGAAAACATGTACGAATTAAATCAGCATTTGTCTCTATTATTGTATAAAAAGTAATTCTACGTCTACACTCACGATACTTTCGAAACTGTGCCTTTTTTTTTCTTTTGAAGCAAGAACAAATAAAAACTCAGTTCATAAAATACATCAATTCAAATTCAAGAGAGATTTATTTTGAAACACAAACATACAGAAATAATCACAATATTACGCACTATCTGAATCAGAATCGAAAGAATCATTTTCCTCTGTTGAATTTGGATGTACGATAAGAAATAATTCTGCTCAATGCATTCCTATTAGAAAAAGCAACAACAGAACAACACTTGCATTTAAACGATCATCATACTTACCTGCTATTGCTATTATTGTGCTTACTTTATCTCTTAGTACTTTTTAGTTAAATAGTAATTTTATTAAAATGATTCGTACCAAGGAATTATTGTCATAGATTTATAAATAATTGAACAGTAATTTTGAAGAAAGGGCGTGACAGATGATGGGGGGAAGGAGGGGTGGTTGAAAAAACTTATATGTTCATTCAAACTTATTTGCATTAAAAAAAAATACTGAAGAGTAGTGTGGTAGCTCTATTAATACATATCAAAATACATAAAACTACATAAACTAAGGGGTTTGAGCCGAAAAACCCCTGAAATTCTTACGAGTAGACACAACAGTCAAGAAGACACAACAGTTTCGAACTATTATGGTTCACAACAATACGTTTGTTTGGGTAAATTTGTCCGAATAAAAATCGAGAGATTGTTTATATTTAATTCATTTAATTTTAGATTATTTAATACATATTACAGATTTTTTACTTGTACAAATTCCGCGTGTTCTAGATGCTCAATAAAAGGAGAAAAAACTAAAAACTAACTCAAGAGCACAAACTGTATGTAAGGAAAAAACAAAACGAAAAAAACCTTAGAATAGAGATAATTGAAAGAATTATAAAACAGGGCTGCCAGACATATTTTGTTAGATAATCTTTAACATTTCCGCCCACCTCGTCCAGCATCTGCGGCGACACATTAGTCCGATTACCGCCCACCTTATGCAAATAGGTTACCTGATTGAGGCTCGATTGGTAGCAATGATACCTTGGAAATTGGCCGCTTGAGAACGGTATCCTTGGTCTTGATAGTAACGACCCTGATTTGTCCGTCTTCTCCTGGATATGTCTCGACGATTCGACCAAGGGCCCATTGAGTTGGGGGCAAACGTTCATCACGGAGCAGAACCAGTTGACCAATGGCAATGTTTTTTTTCTGTTGTTGCCATTTAGGTCGGGTATGCAGCTGATGTAAATAGTCGAGCGACCATCTGCGCCAAAAGTCTTGCTGCATTTGTGTAAGTTGCTTCCATCGGCTCAGAGAGTGAAGCTTCAGATCTAAGCTGCAAGGCTCGGGAAGTGATGTGAGAGCTCGACCCACAAGAAAGTGGCCAGGGGTTAAAGCCGTGATATCGGTGGGATCATCAGTTAGAGCTGATAACGGCCGTGAGTTAAGGCAGGCCTCTATTTTCTTCAGCACCGTGTAAAATTCTTCAAACGTAAGCGTGGTTGCACCAACTACTCGTTTCAGGTGATATTTCATGCTTTTTACCCCGGCTTCCCAGAGCCCTCCAAAGTTAGGGGCAGCTGGGGGTATGAAGTGCCAGTTAACGCCAAGCTTAGAAGCATGTAGTGCAGCTGCGCTTTGTTGGGTATGAAAAGCTTGTTTTTCTTCTTTTAGAAAGGTGTTTGCGCCGATAAAGTTAGTTCCGCGATCACTGTAGACATCTGAGCAGATCCCTCGCACTGAAACTAATCTGCTGAATGCGGCGATGAAGGCTTCTGTTGTCAAATCGCTCACTAACTCCAAGTGGATCGCTTTGGTTGACAGGCAGACAAAGAGTGCGACGTAACCTTTGTAGCTTCGGTGACCACGACCCTTGGAGGCGCGAACGCTAAAGGGCCCGGCATAGTCGACACCGGTGTGCATGAACGGCAAGGATGGATTGCAGCGCTCAGGTGGCAAGCTTCCCATGATTTGTGTGAGCGGTGAACATGATTGCCGAAAGCATAGAACACAGCTTCGAATGATTCTTTTAACCACAGTGCGGCCGTTGATAATCCACCATCTTCTGCGAAGGAATTGCAACGTTGCTTGTGTGCTTCCATGAAGCACTCGTTGATGTGCATCTTTGATCAATAATGAAGTCAACAGGTTAATTTTGGGTAAAATTATAGGATAGCATTCACTGAAAGGAATGTGCGCGTTGTTTAATCTTCCACCTAAGCGCAGGATGCCTTCAGCATCTAACGTTGGATTCAGTTTAACAATTTGGCTGCTTACAGGAAGTGGCTGGTCACGTTGAAGACAGTGAATTTCTCTTTGGAAAACATCGTGTTGAACTCGCTTCACCCAAAAAATCAATGCTGCGCTGCGCTCCGACCATGTGCAGAAAGACTCAGTCACATGTGGTTTTTTGCGGACGGCATTGATAAACCGCTGAACCCAAGCTGTCGTGGCGAGAAGTTTCTCGAGTGTGGAGTAATTTTCCAGTAGAAACGTTGACGCAGATTCGGCTTGAGCTACGCAAGCTTGAACCTTTTTCAGTTCGTGCAACTCGTCAGGAATTTTTGGCTTTTGTTGTGGCCAGTGTGTTTCAGCTAGCTTCAACCACGAAGGACCAGACCACCAAAGCGGATTGTCAATCAGCTCACTTGTTGTTATGCCACGGCTGGCACAATCAGCCGGGTTAAACTTTGTTGGCACGTAATTCCAAAGCCATGCTGATGAAATGTCCTGGATTTGTATAACTCGGTTAGCAACAAAGTCTTTAAGCTTACCAGGACTTGTTCGTATCCAATAAAGTGTTGTTATGGAGTCCGACCAGAGATAAGTTTTGGTCTGATGGACGTCGAAATGAAAAGTGTTGTGTACCTTTCGAGCGAGCTTGGCTGCGAGAAGAGCTGCACACAGCTCAAGCCGCGGTATAGTGACACGCTTCAAGGGAGCAACCTTCGTTTTTGCCGTCAGCAAGTGCACGGTTATGTTGCCCAATGAAATTACCTTTAGATATGCTGCTGCTGCATAAGCGTGGGTAGATGCATCTGCAAAGGTATGCAGCTCATACGATGAACTCTGCAACGACATGTGTATCCAGCGTGGGATTTTTACCTTAGCAAGGTTCTTCAAGTCGTTTCGGAACTCGATCCAGTCTTTCTGAAATTCGTTTGGCAGCTCGTCATCCCAGTTGAGGCCGGTAAGCCACAGGCGTTGAAAGAAAATTTTGCCACGAATAACAACTGGGGCGAGGAATCCAAGGGGGTCGAAAAGCTTGGACACGTCCGAGAGCAGCTGTCGCTTTGTAAAAACCTCGATTGTATAGTCCAGGCTGACTCTGTAGCTGAACTCGTCCGTCTGGGTGTACCACATCATGCCAAGAGCCGTAGTTCCTTCGTCGAATGGTACTTCTAGCTCATTCGAAGGTTTGTCATCGTTCGGTGCGATTGCCTCCAACAACGACGAAGAGTTTGAATTCCACTTTCTTAATAGGAATCCACCTGCTTGTAATAGTGCCTTGAGCTGCTTGGTGTCCATGATTGCAGTAGCTACGTCATCAGCACCAGACAACACATCATCGACATAAAAGTTGTTTAAAAGTGTTTTCGACGCGTTAGGATAGCGTAATTTTTCATCGCTGGCAAGCGTTCGAAGGACGTTGATTGCAAGGTACGGCGCGCAGTTCGTGCCATAAGTGACGGTTAAGAGCCGAAAAGATTTCGGCGCATCTCGTGGACTGTTTCGCCACAAAATTCTTTGGAGATCAGCATCTCTCTTGTCGATCCAGATCTGGCGATACATTTTTTCTATATCACCAGTGAAGGCTATTTGATATCGACGCCAGTTAAGAACGATTGTTGATAGGTCGTTTTGCGTCTTCGGACCAATATGCAAGCAGTCATTTAGCGACACGCCTGAGTCGCTCTTTTGCGAGGCGTTAAAAACCACTCTGAGTTTAGTGGTTGTGCTTGAGTCTTTTACCACGCCATGGTGAGGTAAGTAGCAGACATCGTTCGTTGTTGAGTGATTTGGAATTTGCTCCATATGGCCAAGCATCAGGTACTCGTCCATGAAATTTTTGTAATTTTGCTGATTTGCTGCATCGCGAAGAAGTCGGCGTTCCATGCACTTCAAGAGGTTTATGGATGCATGATGTGTTGACGCAAGCTGTGTCACGTCGGCGCCGTCCTTTACAGGCAATCTGACAACGTAGCGGCCGTTTTCTAGACGCCTGGTAGTTTTCTCGAAAAATTCTTGGCAAGTGCGTTCATCCTTTGTGAGTGCAGGACTCAAATGAACTTCTTCCAACTCCCAAAATCTACGCAGCGATTCATCTAGGTCAACGATTGTGAAGTTACAATTGTACGCTTGTTCACTTGCTGCAAGCTTATGTTTTGAGGTGAGACCACCGAACACAACCCAGCCTAGATGAGTATTTTGAGCAATGGTGTTGTTAATTTTACTCCGCTTAAAATCATTCTTAAGCATCACGGCATAGTCTGCAGCGCTCAAGATGAGGTCAATGCCTCCAGGAACATTTAGATTAGGGTCTGCCAAATTAAGCTCTTGATAATCGATGAGTTGACTAGTTGGAACTCTGAATGTTGGAGTAAGATTACCAACACGAGGAAGAACTAGTGCTACGCATGTGGCCTCAAATGATGCTGTCTTAAGAGATTTGATCTTGAACTCAACGATACCTCGAGCGAGTGCAATTTTACTACCACTGGCTCCATTCACTGGGATATGAGCGGCTACACGTGTTAATTTCAATTGTTTCGTAGCAAATTCACTTATAAATGAAGCCTCAGCTCCACTATCGAGTAATGCCCTGAGCGTGAGCTTGTGCCCACTGTTGGAGACTATTGAGACTAATGCTGTTCCTAATAGCACCGGTGAAAGCTCAGGAATGGATTTTGCTGACGAGTCGTTCTTAATCATAGCGTTATTTGCATTTAAGTTTGCCGTTTTAGCAAGCGTGTGCATTGATGGGCTCGTGCTGACACTAGCGTTGAAGTTTAAATTTGGTTTAAAGTATTCATGCAGCATGGAGTGATGCATTTTATTGCAATGCTGACAGCGCCGATTTGATGAACATGCTGACTGTTGATGACCAGGTCTCAAACAGTTGAGACACATGTTGCACTTTTCGATGAAATTGTAGCGCTCCTGAGGAGACTTCCTTCTAAAATCTTCGCAAAACATAATGATGTGTTTGCCGGCACAACCAGGACAGCGTCCAGGCGCGGCATGATGGGTTTTAACTCCATGTTGGTGTTTATTTTTTGATAAAACTGTGTCTTTGAAGGCAGGCTTCGAATCCAGAGAGCTCTGGAAAATTTCTAGAGATTGAGTACGATTCTCTAGAAACTCTTTAAGTTGGTCGAAAGTGGGTATTTCGTTACCAGAAGTGAAGGAAAGCTCCCAAGCTTTTCGTGTGACTGGGTCCAATTTGTGGACAATAGTGAAAACTAACCAATCATCCCAGTGTTCAACAGGGCGATTCAGTTGCTCTAGAGCGCGAACAGCTGAAATGACGCCATCGAGTAACTTTCTTAAATTAGATGCGCTCTCATTTTGAGCAGCTGGTAGTTGGGTAAGTCCAGCTAAGTGCGCGTTAATGATGACGCGTTTATTCTCGTACTTGCTTCTTAGCAACTCCCAAGCAACAGAAAAGTTGCCATCCGTCATTGTTATGTTCTCGAGTGCGTGCGCTGCTGCGCCTGTAAGGCAATCTTTCAGATACTGCAGCCGCTGAATGTTTACGAGAGATGTGTTTTTTATAACCACAGACGTGAAGAGATCCTTGAATGAATACCAGTTTAAGAAGGATCCGTCGAATAGAGGAATCTTCAGACGAGGTAGACTCTGAGCTGGGCTATGGTGAACGACATATGATGATTGTTGCTGCGTATCATCCGCGGAGCTCGCTGGTGGTGTGGTCAATTCATCTAATAACTCATGTAGATCACCCATAGCCTCAGCATAAGTGCATTCAACGACATCATATTCGACTAGATGAACTTCAGCAGATTTTTCTTTGAAGTCAGCTTCTGAACTCATTTCGTTGTGGATCGCCACATACTTTGACCAATATTGCTCCAAAAGTTGTCTGCGTGCAGTAAAAAACCCTTTGGTTTGTTTGGCTTTCGCAGTTTTCCGCGTATTTGCAGCAAATTTGGTGATAGCAGCTTCACTTGCTTTTAGCTGCTTTAACTTGTCCATTTTTTCTTTTATAAAATACAGAAGGTTCGAAAAAATAAAGCTATTTAAATTGTTTGTACAGATATTATTGCAAGTCGTCGACTTTATTTGTTAGCAAATGCCGCAAGCAAAGCAAAACATAAAATGTAAACAATGTAAATGTCAACCTCTTGCACGTTTTACACTTTACTTTGTTCGTTGGTTTCTTTTCCTTTTTGTTTTAGCTAAACTTGTTTTTGGGGTTTTTTTTTCCTTTTTTAATGTGCGAAAGAGATAGGTGTAGCAACGTGTTTGATTGACACTTGCCACTGAGATTCGACGTTGCTGCGACGCGCTATAAGGTGACTGCGCTGCACGTAGACACTTTCACAAATAATAAATTTCGCAAGTTTGAGGTTAGGGCTTTTGTGACACGAGGGAAAGTTGTCTCACAATGTCACTGTAACTGGTTAGCTTTGGAACACATGCACTGAGATCACCTTTTTTCGACTAGATCGAACCCGCGCGTGTAAGACAAACTGGAGCACGTTGTGGAAGTAGATTCCTTTTTTTTTTTTTCTTAAAGCTTGGAAGTAGATTCCGTTCACTTTTGTGTTTTACAAAGGGAGCGGTTCCCCGCAAGGGATGCCAATGTTTGGGTAAATTTGTCCGAATAAAAATCGAGAGATTGTTTATATTTAATTCATTTAATTTTAGATTATTTAATACATATTACAGATTTTTTACTTGTACAAATTCCGCGTGTTCTAGATGCTCAATAAAAGGAGAAAAAACTAAAAACTAACTCAAGAGCACAAACTGTATGTAAGGAAAAAACAAAACGAAAAAAACCTTAGAATAGAGATAATTGAAAGAATTATAAAACAGGGCTGCCAGACATATTTTGTTAGATAATCTTTAACAACGTTGTTGTCACGTTTGATTGTGGAACGTGTGTAGAATTCGTTGCTTGACTGGTCCAGGGTTGCTTCAGAGGAAAGTAAAAACGTACTCTTTAAAAAGTATTTTTTAAATAGCAAAAAAGTACTATCTTGATAAGAATTTTTTTGCGATATGAAAAGGAAATATTGGGAGCCCATATTTAAACCCGTTAATTTCAACTGGCGTTAAAAAATAGGATTAAATCTAGTATAATGAAATAGCTGGATTTTAAAATGTTTTCAAGTGCAAGGAAGCCTTTTTTTACTAAGATTATAATGGTGTTGAAAAAAAATCCCGCTTCCCCTATTTTTGGTCGGGAACACGGACCCTTTTTATAGTAGCAACCAGAGAACTGCACAAGCCTACTTGACGTCTATTTCAAGTTCTTGCTTGAAATACAAGTTCAAGCTAGCTTTAGCTTAATAATTTTGAATCAAGTGTAGCTTGTAATTGAATATAAATAAGCCCACGACAACTTGCGACTTGCAAGTATGCTAGCTTACAAGCGAACGGCACTAAGTTTCTAGTTAAGGGCATATGAAAAGACATATTATTAGGTGGCAGCCCTATTTTTTCAAAATTTTATAATTTGGAAATTCTGGTGTACCATTTTTTTGCCAGCCCCGAATTCATTAAACTACAAAAAATTAAGGTGGCAACCCTATCCACCATCTTGAATTTTAAAATTCTGATCATAGATTCGAAATCAGCGACCCATTAACACTGATAAATGATGATTAAAACTCTTAAAAATACATTTTATTTGGTGGCAATACTGTGGTAAAAATTTAGGTGTCACCCCTAACCTCCATCTTAAATTTTAAAACTGTGACATTATATTCGAAATAAAATCCGTCAGAATTTCAAAATTACAAGAATTCGCAAAAATAAAAAAAAATCTAGGTGGCAACTCTATCTGCCATCTTAAATTTTAAAGTTTGACATCATTTTCGAAATCATTTACCCCTAAAACTTCCAACCACGTAGTTCATAGAATCCTTAAAAGTCCTATTACGCTTAAGCTCTCTCTAAACAAGCTCATTGAATTTTTTGGGTACTTGCTTCAATAGGATACTTGCCTTCAATTTCTAGCTTTTCAAACTTTTTGTCGAAGGCATCAAGCTTTCCTTTACTTGAAACTTCGTGCCGTTCGCTTGTAAGCTAGAATAATTGCAAGCTGTCGTGGGCTTATTTATATTCAATTACAAGCTATACTTGATTCAAAATTATCAAGCTCAAGTTAGCTTGAACTTGTATTTCAAGCAAGTACTTGAAATAAACTTCAAGTAGGCTTGTGCAGTTCTCTGATGCCAATAGCGTAACTATAATTTAGGAATTATGGCAAATTTAAAATAATCTTGTTTTTAGTTTAAAACCCCTCTCCCGGCATTTCTTAACTAATAAAATAAAATAGCACTTCTTTCTTTCATAAATATTCCAAAATAATAAAAAGGTAGCATCGCAGAAATTTTCTTACTCTCAAAATAAAAACGTAATCTAATTAGTACGTTTCATTGCAACTGTGATCTGGTCACTGTCAAAATAAAGAAGTCAACAAACAAACAATTTCGAATTCAATTGCTTAATTCAATATAATTCTGTTCACAAGGAGACGTATTATCAATTTTCTTTGAAATTTTCATAATTAATAAAGAAAAACGCAATTTTAAATAAAATTTTCATTTTTAATCTATTTCGTTTCTTCAACACAACACCAAATTAGCTGTCTTCAAAATTTGGCAGATGACAAGACAATAAAGCACAACTGCTGTGTTGCGTAGTAAGTGTATTGAAGACACAGCATTGTTGACAGACAAAAGAGGAATGTATTCAGATTCTTTGTTGTCTACCGTAATAGAAATTTACACATTGAAGACAGCAATTACTGTTGTGTTGTGAACCGTAATAGGGCTATAAGTAAATACAACATATTTTAAGAATTTGGCAAAAGTAAACACAAGATCATACGAGGACGGACCACATTCCACCTGGAATATGGCAAAAATTACCGTTTTTGGTAACTCAAGCGTACCCTAAAAAAAGAACATATAAATAATAGATAAAATCATTTTTAATGTACTAAGAATTTCATAAGCATACATTGGCGTTTCCAAAAAGTGGTTTATCGTTTCTGTGAAATTTTTCGTTTAGGAGTTAGGGGTCGTCCATAAACTACGTTACCAATTTAGGGGGGGGGGGGGAGTTGTTTAGATATTGTAACGTTACCAAAAATTAAAAAAAATGACTAAAAACCTCTAATTAATAACACAATCATTTCAAAAAATTTTAACCTTACATGTTTATGTTTGATCGTCTAAATTGATGGTTAACTTTTGTTTCAACGATTTCTTTCACCAACTTTTCCCTCGACACAGGAACCTTTTGGCATTCCTTCATCATCTCAGCGCACGTCTGAAAAATTTGGGTCCTTGCTTTTGCGACAGGCTTTGACGTTAAGGCCTGAATGTTCTTGATCAAGGGAGATACCGTATGACATGTACTGTCCTTCTAAGAAAGAAGAAATCGGTTCAAGGTCGTGTCCTACCTGCGGCTTGTATTTCGTTTTTAAAACTTCTATGAATTGCCATAAGTTTGTATTATATCGTTTACAATAAATCGGAATAAAAAATACTATTTAAATAAATCAATTTTCAGAAAACATTAACACAAAAACACAGAACTTGGTGCAGCTCGGGTGCAGCCTTTAAGGGTACTCTGTCAAAGACCAGGTAAATTTCTTTGCGTTAGAAATGAGGATTCACCTGAATGGGTCGACATAGAATCCGATGAAAAATTCTATTTTGAAGAATCCTCAACAAAGCTACCAGCTTCTTCTATCCCAGTGATTGAGAGCATCGAATCTTGGATCGCAGATGGAATAGCTTTTACAGATGATATTAATTATTGATTTTTTTCCAATTGTTCCTTTAATGTATCTTGTCATACTAGTCACTAATACTAGTGAAAACTGTCAGAGCTAATCAAAATATATAATCATTCGAATGAATTAATTTCATATGTCACGTTACTTTACGGGGGGGGAGGGGTTTTGAAAAGCACTACGAAAAGTTTCGCAGGAGGAGGGGGGTAAAAAAACCGGAAAATTAGTAACGTAGTTTATGGACGACCCCTTATGTCATTTAAAAAAAAATAGAAAACCGTGATGTAGGGAAGCGAAATGGCAAATTTTCCCATACAAATTTTTGTAACTTTGGTACCATACGGTCAATCTATTTGAAATTTACATCAATCTATTTGAAGATATGCCACTCAATAGCCTAAATCCCAAATTTCTTTTCATTCTGTTTACTCAAACTAGAGTTACAGATTTATTTCCCTCAAAACAGGCCAAAGAGTCTTCTGTGCGTCGTAGTCAAAGCAAAAGCCATAAAAATATCTGATAAACTGCGAAGCAGTTCAGCAGTCGACAGCTTCGGCAATTTTTGTTTTGATTGACTGAAACTGTGTACAAAATCGGAAGTCGAAGCAGCATCAGTTTTCAACACTCCTTGAACAAACTGTTTTGCTCTTATGCTTTGTGCTGATACTTTCTAACATTTGCTTAATCGCTTTCGTGCCAAATTTTTTTTTTTTTGTTTTCGATCGCAAACCGCTTTTCGATGGGACCCTAAAAATGTTTTTTTTTTGTTCATACTATGTATGTGATGGCAGAATTTGATGTAAAAATTTAAAAAAGTTTTTTTATACAAGAACACATTTTTATACTCCACCTTTGTGTCAAAACAATTCTTCGAAATTCTTACATCAGATTCAAAATCAGCGACCCCTTAATATTGCCAGCACACACGCAAAGAGTATAAAAAACACCCTTTTTGCGGTCCACCCTAGTGTCCTATCGAAAAGCCATTTGCGATCGAAAACATATAAAATTGACACAAAAGCGATAAAACAAATGTATCAGCACAAAGCATAAAAGCAAAACAGTTTGTTCAACAACTGTTGAAAAACTAACGCTGCTTCGACTTTCGATTTTGTACACAGTTTCAGTCAATCAAAACAAAAACTGCCGAAGCTGTCGACTACTGAAGTGGTTCGCAGTCTATCAGATATTTTTTTTTGCTTTTGCTTTGACTGCGATTGTTTGATTTTTAGAAGCATAAGTTAAAGCAGCAGCACAGGCAATGAAAAATGTTAGAAATTTTTAAACACCGAGTAAGAGTAATAAGGTAATAATAGTTAGAGGTTAAATTTAAGCTTGTGTTAAAGTGAGAGATACGTTATTTGTTTATAGTATTTTATTTCAACTATTTGATGTTATTCTTTGAATATTTTAGTTATTGAATTCTTATTACTTTTTGATTTCATGGGCAATTTATAAAGGTATAAATCAATTGTTTCTATGCAATATTTTTTAAGCTTCAATCTTCAAAATTACATTACAAGGTGCTAGAATAGCTCTCTCAAAAGAATATTTTTTTCGAAAAAACATCAAAATATTGATGATTCTATTTTTAAATATTGCATAGAGTAATCAAAATACTATTAGAAAAAAATAAAAAATTATATACTCATACAAAATTTGCCGGAAACTGCAGATAGTGAAAAAAGGTGTTAAAAAAAAGCAAAGACATCAATACGCTTTGAGCACAAGAAAAAGTTTGCCTTATTGAAAACATGAGAAAATGACGAAAAGAGGTTAAACCACATTTGCGTCAATGTTGCAAGTAACTTTTGATAGAAGCAGATAATAGTGAAAAGTTGTTGCAGACTCAAGACAATTGTCGCTATCTCACTATTGTGCCAATTTTTAACTCAGTGGAAACCGGCCCACTTCGGCTAAGCAACAAATTTATGGGTTGTTGTTAATAAGAAAGCAAGAAAAAAAAAACAAGAAATAAAAACAAGACAGTTATAGATAAAAATAATTGTTGGAAAAACACGCGACAGCTAACAGCAATTATGTGAGACTTAATGGCGAGCCGGCACAAATACACGCCAACAAATACGTGGTATGACAAAGAAGGGTCGCTTCTACTTTAAGCAAAAAGAAAAGGGTTAAAGAAGGGACATTGTTCTTTGTGGGTAAGAAAATAAATAAAACAATTAAAAATAAAATTTAAAAACCCACCATAAGTGTTTGTAGCATAATTAAAAAAGGCGTAGGCTGAGTGACAGGAAAATAAAAAGCAAAAGCAACAAAGATTAGAATAAATAAAAACAAGGAGTTATTGTCGTCAGTCGCTCTCGTTGTTTACAACGCCACGCATTCGAATTCTCCAAAACGACCATTTCAACGACATGGTCTCAACATTTGAGGCTGTCAACGCAAGGCAGCGACACATTAGCTCGAACGACATCAAGTTGTGGACGCCGAAAACAAAAGAGCCACAGTAAAATGACACATGCAAAACACCAACAAATCACCACTAAAACGCTTCAGCGTGAATGCAGAAAAATTGAGTTTTCTTTTCAATGTTATTGTTGTTATCTTGAGTAGGTTTTTATACGGTCAAGCTGTTGCTATCGTTTGCAATGCATTTAACAGAATTTCAATTTTATGAATCAAAATCCAAGCAAATAATACAATGCGACAAAATATGGGAGGAAGTCAAAGTTGAGAATTATTAATTTAGCTCTTGCCTTCTTATAGTTTGCTTCTTTAGTTAGTAAAATTATGAATATAATGTTGCCGTTTCCGGTTTTTCTTTTTTTTTTCTATTATGTATTAGCAAAACGAAATCGTTCTCTGACTGACTCCGACTAGACACCGATTTGCATTTGATCTGACACTGGTTTGACCTGATTTGACTCTGACTTGGTTTTGACTTGACTCAAACTAACCACTGTTAACTTGATTTTGACTTGACTTTAACTTTAACTCTCTCTGACTTTATTCTGACTTCACTATAATTTGATATTAATTAAAATCTTACAATATCATGACTTGCTACTTACATGACTCTGAATAAATTTGATTTTTACTTGACTTTGACTCAAACTTGACTTTGAATCTGACTTGACTTAAAATTGATTCTGACATAAATCTGACTTCAATTCTGACTGGACTATAAATTGATTTTAACTAAAATCTGACAAGATCATTGCTTCATTCTAGTAAAACTCTGATCTTACTCTGACTTGATTCTGACTTGGTTCTGACTTAATTCTGACTTGAAATGACTTAACTTGATTTGACTTTAATTTAACTGTGATTTTACTCTGACTAGACTCTAAAGCACGGCGTTAAGGTTTCCGATTACCAAATGAATACAAATGTAGTAATCCCAACATTGAAAGAGTCGTTTGCAACAATCGTAATTAAAAAAAGAAAGAAAATAACGACTATATAACATTACTGTAATCTAATCTTTCTGTTTACATTAAAGAACTTAATGTTTAACTTAAGAACTGTAAATGTAATCACGTTTTTGTATAAAGATTACTTTTACGTACCAAATACTTTGCAAAAATACACTAACTACCTATTCTAAAAAATACCTATTCCGGCAAATTAATAAATTGTTAACTAGTATTTTGAATATTTCTATGTGTTTGTTGTATTTTTTTATTTCAAAACTAAGTTTGAAACTCAAAAATAAAAAATTTTGATAAAAATTGTCAACTGCTTTTCAGTTATTGACAATTTCATTAACAAATTTTGTTTTTTGAGCTTTAAATATTGTATTGAAAACAACAAACACATAGAAATATTCAAAATACTGGTTAACAATTTGTTAATTTGCCAGAATAGGGCTGTAAGTGATTTTCGTTTTTAATATACAGGGTGTTCCGTAATAGAGTGCCACTATTTACGGAGGTCGAGTTGAGCAAAAAATCGTTTTGAAGGGGGGGTTTTCACAAAGGGTGTTACCCCTGTCTTAGGAGTTACAGGGGTCATTATTGTTTTATGACTTTGATGCACATCAATGTTATTAGGAGAAAAACTAACTCAAGGAAAACTTAATTTAAAGACTTTTCTAACGGTGTGTCATCGAACCCACCCAATCTAGTCATTATCGAGCTGTGCTCGTGTGACGATGAAATCAACACAATAAATTATCTAAATTTCCAGTTTCTCAGAATTTCTCGTTATAAATCAAATTTGTTTTTATAATTAATTTTTTAATTTATAAAATTTTTTCTTAGCTGACATCAAAAACATCAACATATCTTTAAAAATAAGAAAGTAGTATGTATTTAAAAAATTTACCTAATAAGTTCTTAATAATTACACTGTGCATGAGTCGTTCACTTTTTTTTTGCAAACAGATTGCGACATAACATTTCAGCATAATTCGAGGACGCTGAATTAAATAGCGTAGACCGTTTTTTAATCCTTCGGTCCATTTTTGAGAAATTTGAACTTGAATGTCAAGTACATGTTAGTGCAGTTTTTGTAAGAAAAACTTTTTTTGTTAGCTTATCGACTTCATTTCTTCAGGTGAAACATTAACAATAACTTGAGAAATAATTTTGTAGAAAAATTTAACACTCAAAATCTAACTCTAAGGTCCATTTGACCCCATAATTAAAAAATATCTTGTGTTTCGTATAAAGCTTTTTTATGCAATAATATTTTCCTTAAATAATAGCGCTAAGTAAAAATAGTAATAAACCCAAAGTAACCAATTTTATGGGTCCTCAAAATGACCCCAAAAGAATTAAAGTAACGTTTTTTTATATATGTTTTTTAATTTTTTTCAATTAAATTTCTTCTGAATGAAATGAAAATTCTTCTGTTTCCTCTGCTTCATCTCGTAAGTTCCAACAAATGTCTCCTAACTGAGCATCTAGTTTTTTACCACTATACCAGGGCTCTAATCACGTAACTTTTAAAACGACTATTGTTTGAATGATACTATCCCATATTCAACTACTATCGCGCCAAGCAATCGTTTTGACGATATCATTTGACAGTTGTTTGCCATACATGAAGCTAGCAAAACGATATCGTTTAGACGATACATAAAATTAAAGGTTAAGTGATGTTAAAGTATCGTTGAAACGATATCATCAAACGATTCTCGTCATACGTGATGAGAGCCCAGTGCTCGAGTCTCGCGGTCACCTGATGGAATCGTTCACCATGCTCATCAGATTCATCAAATCTTTCTGCGTAACAATGCAAAACATGAATTTTCAGCGACATCCTAACATTTAAAGGGTGGAAAGTGGTGAAAGCGCCAAT
Source organism: Dichetophora obliterata (assembly GCA_963920525.1). Taxonomy (NCBI): domain Eukaryota; kingdom Metazoa; phylum Arthropoda; class Insecta; order Diptera; family Sciomyzidae; genus Dichetophora; species Dichetophora obliterata. The sequence goes on along the minus strand of OY986435.1, from coordinate 220,199,017 downwards.
CTTTGGATCGATGAATTTTAAATTTGATCTCTTATCTCAGGCAACTATGTGAAAAAGTTCGACAAGAGCAGGTAAAAAACTATATGCTTTGTTAGGAGACGTTAGTTGAAAGTGACTTAGAAGAAGAAAAATATAGAAAGAGACATAATTTTAATACTTTTTGCGTCATTTTGAGGACCCATTTTTTATTTTAGGGTAGGCTTTTTTATATTAGAGCAATATTATTGCTTAAAAAAGCTTAGTTTTTTGTTTTAACAAAGCTTTTATACGAAATACCAGCTTTTTTCAATTATGAGGATCAATTTCTACCCTAAGGGTTAGGTTTTGAAGGTTAAAATGTTCTACGAAATTATTTATCAGGTAATTTTTTAATGTTTTAACTAACGACATGAAGTAGCTAAAACTAATATAAAAAGTTTTTCTAACAAAAACTGTATTAACCCTCACGGGTCTCCTGTATGCGCACGCATACAATTTTGATCTTTAACCTTGAATAAAATAAAAACGGTTCAGCGGAATGACCTTGTATTTTGCAAAGTAGAATTATTTTGCCTGAACAACCAAAAAAACCCGTTTTTGAATTTGTACCCTTACTGTATTTGCCTGTGCAATTATAGTTACGAATCGGTCCCTGTGTATGTGCGCGCATACACATAAGCAGGTACCTGGAATTGCCGCTTATTTTTGTGTGTGGATTTAAAGCACGCTCTTATTTTTTCATTTTATGAAATTCAGTTTGTTCTGGAACACACATAAGTAAAGTTTGTTTGCGCATTTATTTAAATTTTGGTTGTGTTTCAAAGTATTTGATAAAAAATGGATAGAGTTTTACGTGAAAGAAGGCAGCGAGATGAACTAGAAATGGATTTGATAAGCGAAACGGGCGAATCTCCGTGCAATAGTGACGATGATTTTGCATTATCAGACGAGGAGAATGATGAAAGTGAAGTTAGCGTGCATTCGGATGAAGACGACATTCAGCCACTTGAGCATAATTTAGCAGAAGAAAATGCAGCAAATCCGGAAAATAAACATTTTTCAAAAAATCAGAAAATTGAATATTCAGCGCAACCATTTGAAATAAATCGAAGAAATTCATTTCGACATGCTGAAAATTTCATTTCAGGTAAAAACCGACCCTCTTTGTTATGGGTTCATGTTCATGATATGTTTCATTTTTGTTATAATTCAGGTCCAAAAGCATTAGCAGCTGCTACTATAGTTGATGTTTCGTCTGCATTTCACATGCTCCTTGAACCGGTTGAGAATATTATTTTGAACATGACGAATTTATATGGTGTGCGAAAGTACAAAGACGATTGGGAAAACATTGATTGGGACACTCTGCACGCATACTTTGGATTGTTGCTGCTTTCTGGTGTGTATCGGTCATACGGTGAATGTGTCACTAAACTGTGGAATGACGAAACTGGTCGGCCAATATTTAGAGCAACAATGTCTTTGAAAATGTTCAAGCATATCCATGGTTGCATTCGATTTGATGACCGCGAACAACGTATAGCCAATACTGCATCTACAAGTACTTCTGTACGCGACAAATTGGTACCGATTCGAAATGTATACGATAAATGGAATCATAATTTGAAAGTTGTATACACACCAGGAAAAAACATTACCGTAGATGAACAGTTAGTTCCGTATCGTGGGCGATGTCCGTTTCGTCAGTATATTCCATCCAAGCCGGCGAAATATGGCATCAAAATTTGGGTGCTATGCGACTCAAAAAGCTGGTATGCATACAACACACAAATTTATGTTGGTCATAATCGTAATGCCACTCCTGAACGTAATCTCGGACAGCGTGTAACAGAAATGTAACGTGTGACAACTTTTTTACTTCGTATGAATTGGCAGAAGATTTACATAAGAATCGCATGACTATTTTGGGAACAATAAGGAAAAGTAGGACTGAAATTCCTTCAGTTCTACTCGACATGCATCAAAAGCCAATTTATCATACAGAAGTTGTAGTTGAACATAAATTGCAAGCAGTTATGTTGTCATATGTTCCTCGCAGGTACTGATTTGTGACATTGTTCCGTACATACCACAATGTTGTCAGCATAAATGAGAATAGTGAAAAGAAGAAACCTAACATCATTGAAGACTACAACAAAAGCAAGAGTGGAGTTGATACTATGGATCAAATGGTGGCTACGTACACATGCAAACGAAAAGTTAATCGGTGGCCAATGGCAGTATTTTGTAACATGCTTGATGTTAGTGTGTTGAATGCATTCGTGACGTTCATTGCATTGTTTCCGAATTGGAAAAATTCTAAAACAAACCATAATATTCGTCGTCGCCTTTTTATCGAGAAGCTTGGATTGAATTTCGTTGAAAAACAGATCACTTAACGTAAAAAAACAACCTAAAAGTAATGACGCTTCCAGTGTTATTCAAAGAATTCGGGAGATTCGCCATTTACCAAGTACATCAAGACGAGGCCGATGCTACATCTGCACATATAAAATAACAAAAATCTTTTTGCTACACGCTGTGAAAAGTGTAGAAATTTCATTTGTGCTGAACATAATTTCAATTTATGCGAAAAATGTACAAATAATTAACAAAAGTTAAAAATGCAATTTTTTTTTTTTCTAATATATGTAATATTCTAATTAATTTCATTCTAAATCTACCTTTATGAAGTTCAAATGTATTAATATGAGAGTAAACAATGTAATAAACATAAAAAATCACAAAACATAAATGGTTGTTTTTTAGCTTTTTTGCAATTAAAAATATATGTGTATGCGCGCGCATACAATGGGACCGATTAGATTTATTTCTCGAGGGACCGATGAGGGTTAACATGGACTTGACCTTGCAACTCGAATAACTCGAAAATGGGCCGAATAATAAAAAAAAACGCCATTAAATTCAGCATCTTTGAATTATGCTGAAATTTAATGACACAACCTTGTTTGATTTTGGGACATGTACAGTGTTATTATTAGTTTCTTTATATAATTAAAGTCCTTTTTTGTGAATTATTGGCTTTTACTTTAGTTGTACACTTATTCAGTGCCTTTTATAAAAATTTTGGGATGAGCCAATTTATAAAACATTTTTAAAATATCTTTTTCGAAATAATTTCGAAAACTGGCTGTAGTTTTTACTATGCAGGAATATAAAAACAGTTTTAACACTGCAATTAGCTGATGATACCAGCTTTCCAAAGTAATACGCACTATTTTAATATGTTTGTTTTCCGCATTTATGGACCCGAACGAAGACTATGGTCAACCTAAGAACCTCTTTCTTACTAATTGTATTGCAATAACATGTAAGTCATTAACTGTCAACCTAAGTTATGCCTCTTTTAAAATTGCTATGTCTTTGTTTAAATTTTGCTTAAGTTAAATTTGATCCCATCTGAATTGTGTTACTAATGAATCCTGCTGTGACCAGCAAAAGCTTACAGCAGTATCTACTTGGTTAGTTAGAGCAGTGGCGGATCCAGAAGGATATTTTGGAGGAAAGGGGGTATATTTCTGTACATTTTTTTGTATTTTTTCAAATACTTTTTTATTTTTTATTTGAAAAAAATTATATTTATTAATTTTATGTTGAAATTTATATGATTTAAATACAAATTCTAAATGTTTGATAGTTTAAATCATACTTGATTTTAAATACAAATTTTAGTTGTTTAAAAGTTGTTTAATTTGATAGTTTAAAATCGTTTATTGAGCTTAAGGTCAAAGTTAGAACAATTAATTGTTCTAACAAATCTTTCCAAAGAAACAACAACAACAACAAAGTTTTTTCAACATGAAAAGGAAAAAATCACTAGCTGATTTTATTGCAATTTCGGCCGTGCTAAAGGCTTCATCAGAAATCTTTGTGATACCTCGTGCAAGCGCGCACTAGCGCACTGCACCACAGAGGCGATGAGATTTGAAGTGTCAATTTCTCAGTTTTTCTCCCATTTCACAAGCTCACATTTGTTGTTGTATCAAACTATCAAAGTATCAAACTATCAAACAACTAGAATTTGTATTTAAAATCAAGTATGATTTAAACTGTCAAACATTTAGAATTTGTATTTAAATCACATAAAATCAACATAATAAGTAACGAGGTCATTTAGGAAAAAAACTAATTTATTAATATTTTTAAATAAATTCACACATGTTATTATTTCATCACTTAAAATTGGGCTTTGTTTTTTTATCGTACTACAAATATTTCGGTTTGTTATTTACTTCATAGTACAATTCTAAAGTTTCCTATTTTTGAAAACCCTTTGGATTTAAAGCTATGTCGTAGTGAATATGAAGCAACGCCAAACCAACTAATGTTTTTTCAAGCATTGCAGTTCGAAACCAGGTTTTAATGCAAGATAGTAATGAAAAAGAACGTTCAGCGCTTTGAATTGGTCACTTTTATTTTAGAGAATTATATTTTCCCTCAGAAGGAAAACGCAAAATTGTTTTCTAATCACTTGCACTAGTCCTTAGCAGATTGCACTAGACTGATATAAAATATGTGGATGCTGCACATTAGGCCAAAAAGAATTTCAAAAGTTGTAGTATCGATTTGGCTCGGGAATCATTCAAAGGGTATTGTAACAAACATGTAAAATACAAATTGTTTGTTTCGATCTAATTGCATCTTCCTTTCCCAGTTTATTCTGAAAAGCAGGAACAATTTTTAAAAAATTATTTTATGAAAAATCTCAAAACTGCTTCGGTAAGCACAAAGATATAAAAGAGCATCAAATAGAGCTCAAATGCCCTCAAATATGACAAAAATTTTACAGAAGAATTATGTTATCAGCAATGATTATTATCTGGAGTGCTAGATATTTAGCCGAATATTAATTTTATTAACTTTTTTGCATATGAAGTCCTGTTCTTGAAGGTCCTTCAAAATGGCATAATTAAACAAAATCGTAAATATCGTTTTAAATATGGGCCAAATCAGCGGTTAAATGAATTTTTGATCTTAATTTTTATAAAATTTAATTTTGATATCAACTCAATTGTCTACTCCTGAGTGTCCTTAAAAATAACAAATTTTTTAAAATTTTTTGTACCGGAAAAAGTATGAAGTGGATCAATAATTATTTGGTAGCATGACTCTATTCAAGAATTGACCTATTACAAAAAGTTCTAAAGCGTCATGTCGAGAACAAATTTTAAATAGATGTTTATATTTATATATGCTATATATTTTTCTTATTTTTGGAGACCACAACTTAAAAACTTTTGCTTTAACTTTCAGAATTTAATTTTTCTATGAAAAAAAAACACTAATTTGAGTAAAAAATTTTAAGATTTTTTTTTTAAGTTTAACGTTCAACATTCAAATTTGGTCAAAATGAAGGGAAAAACGAAATAGCTAATTTTTTTAAAAATCATAGATTCAACAAGGCTAACTCGATTTTCACGTTTGATGTATTTTTGAAAAGACAGTAAAAGGTAATTTTTAAAAAATATACAAATTTTTTAACTTGTTTTTTAACTTTTTGAATTTGAAGGTCAAATATCAAAAATCTAAAAGGGCTTACACATCAGCAAGCAGGTTCGTCGAGCGGCGGCCATGTTCGAGCCAGTTCGCTAGTTAAGAAGCTACTTCGACAGTTCGTCGAACCTGTTGGCTTGTTGGCAAAAATTTTTGATTTTTTCCGTCGAACAAGAGTTGCTCGACGAACTTGTTCTATGATTTGAACGTAAGCGTCATATCTAATGAAATTCTGTAGCGAAAATGAAATTCTTTATTGTTCATGTTGCTGCGTTATCAATATCTATAGCAAAATGATGGCGAAAAACAAGAAAAAATCGCATGCTCGACAAACATGTTCGTTCAATTTGAACGCTAGCTTTTTCGACAGGTTTGCCACGGCATTTTGTTCGACGAACAAGTTCGCTAGTGCGTAAGCCCTTTAAATGTCTCTAGATTTTACCTGATTGGGAAAATCGAGTATGCAACTAAATTCTACGACCGAAAATAAAGTTTACGTGTCTCGTCGTTTTTGTGAGTCTTTTCAAAAGTTAAAATTTTAACTACAGTGTTATTATTGCGATGAAATTAATTTTCAGAAATATATTGCTTTAAAGGACCTTCTGTAGCTAGCTAGATACTGATTGGAAACAACGTTATAAAAGTTTTTATTATACATCATCATGCCGATACTTTTCTATTCCATTGATTGATTAGATTTTAAAAAATTGTTTAAAGAAATATGCTATTTTTTACTAAAAACTGGGGAGGGAAGATGAGCTCCCATCTATTCAAAATTTTGGTGCGTTAATGTTTGCCATCATATTTTTTCAATTCTCCTCTCTGAGCCAGTTCGATAGAGGGGTGCTTTCTTATTACATACTTAATTTACTTGATTTATGCTATTTTTAATGGAATCTTTGTTAAGGAATTCATGTTTTTTGTTCAGTTGGACGAAAAACCAATAATTTTTTAATGTTCGAAAAAGAAAGACTAAAGCGGTCAGCGCCATATCATGTCAGCAAGCTACAAGCATAACTTGCAATAATGACAGGGATTGCGCACGGCTTGAACCATAAACGTTCTATTTGATTTTTGTTGATCATCTAAAAATATGTATGTACTTAAATGAAGCGTCGCCGCGAAAACTGTTGTAAGCTACAAACGAATCAAACATGTTTTTTTTTTACTTACTACCATTCAAAATGCTCTGACTTGGATCTGGATATTTTTATTTTTTTTATTTAGAGGCAAATTGCTTTACAATTCTTACACCAATAAAGAGAAAATTGAGATCAAATGGCTCAAAGCGCGCCACTTAAATCGTTTTTTTTTTTCAATTCCAGAAAACATATAATTTTATCGCTTGCAACGTTATTCGCGACGACGCTTCATATATTAAAATATTTTTCTAAATACAATTTGAAATCTTGGGGGGCTTTCCTTCTTTTCACCCCCGATGGATCCGCACCTGGTAAAAGTTTACATGCTTTTAATTTATGCATACACATTTAAAGTTATGCGCATTTTTAGATGTAAAAGGAATAAAAATAAAAAAAAAATTGTTAAGTCATGCAAGAGTGGCTGGCTACTGAGCTATTTTTTGCGTAGGACACGCGGTTGCTGAAAACATTTTTTCTTGTCCATTCCCAGAGCTTAGTTTAAGCTACGTCATTCATTCGACGTTCTCATTTGCATTTAATTAACCAAATCCTTGATGGTGTGCTTAAAATCTACCAACCAACTGTTATCCTACTACATTTATCTTCCAATGCTTTAGCCAAAGTTGTAATATTTTTACACTCTACTGTAGCTGATAAAGAGTTTTTATGTTTAAACGAAGATTGTTTAAATTAAATCTCTTGGATAAGCGCACAGAAAAGGAAAATTCAAATTAAACACTTGAACTTATTTCCGTGTGAATTCTAATAGTTTTTCGAAAAAAATAACATTTTTATCTTAAATATTCCTTTATAGTTATTTGCCATTTTCTTCCTTTTTTCTTAATTTAGTTCTTGGTTATTTCTTGAATTTTTCACAAATTCGAGGCGAACGCACACAAAAGAGCTTTTTGTGCTACTTTTTTATTTCGTGTTTTATTTTTATTTATTTGGATTTTTGTACAATCAGCATTAAAAGGTCAATTGTTAGCGTTGCATTAGGATTAGGGTCAGTAGCAATACTGAGGTTGCCTTTGTGTATTGCTGTTCTGGCTGCTTGTGTTGCCAACGCATTGCAGTTTTATCAACGTCATCGTTTTACTGCTGCTATGGTTTTTTTTCTTCTTGTGGTATTTTAAAATTGTAGCATGCGAGCAATGACGGAAATTCGAATGGCTCTATTTGAAAGAATCGAAATCTTTGTCATTTGTTCGAGTAGCAATAAATCCAAGCATGCTGACATTATAGTCGATTGATTTTTTGTTGTTGTTTAGTCGTTGTTGCTATAACAATTTTCTGTAAGCCTAATGCGCCAACTCTGTCGATTAATATAATTTTTGTGTAGATTTTTTTAGACTTATAGACTAAAGTAACGCGTTTGGACTTAAAAGATATTGAATAATTGTGATAAGATATTTTAAGCTTGTCATATCTACTTCTAAAATTGAACAAAATTTCAAAGTTGGCCTGAAAAATATTTGTTATGGGGCATTCCATTGTGACTACTACGACATTTGACTTCACAATTTGATCAACTATGAGTAATATGAGTTATAACGATGTTATCATAACTTATATAACAGTAAAATATATTTTAAGACAGATATAAGTGAATATTGTGTGATATTCATTTAAAACAAAAGCAAAGCAGTTTCTATATTTTGTACTAATATTATTTGAATGAGAGTGATTGCTGAAAAACGGAATAGTTCCACTCATCTAACTTTGAAAACTCAAAGAAGAATTTTAGCCATACCATTTAAATATTAAAGTCAGCTCCTATTGTGTTTTAAAACATATACTAAAGCTTCCATTTTAATAAAGAATTATTATGCTTTCCTTTGTAGAAAAATGCTGCTAATAGTGACTACTGGGACAGGTCTTTGTGACTTGCGGGACAAATTAAAATATGTAAAATATATAACCCAATTAATGTAGTTATTTATATAATTTTCTGTAAAGCATAAAAAATAAATTAGAAACTACGAAAAACAAAATGTTCTCTAACGCTACTGTTTAAAGAAAATGTTGACTTTTCTTCAAATTGGTAAAATTTTACCTCAACAGTTGTACTCGTATAATAAGACACATCAGTCTCTTATGTGGCGAAAAACTCTGCTCTATTGAGCGAAGTCGATCTTAAAAACAATTTATTCTTCGTTTTCCTCTTTTTCATTTTGAGATTTCCTTTACATAAGACGCGTTGAGAGTAACTTGCAGTACCTGAGTTGGCTTCTGCGTTTATATTTTGCCCAACCATATCCTTAGGTTTAACATTCAATTCCTGTTCCTAGGAATTTTAATTATTGTTTTACTATTATTTTACTGTTATAAATGGTGTCTCTGCATGCGTGGATTTCTGCATCAATTGAACACGGCACAGCCAGGATTCGAACCCGGGACCCCTGGGTAACAATCAAACGCGCTACTACTAGACTATCGAGGCCGTCAAAGGTCATGATTATTTCATTTATCGCCTTAGGATTTAAAATAGTGGTAAGTGTGGACATTTACAGCCATTAAACACTCAAGTTAGACATAAAGAAGCTTTAACTAATTCAATTTGGGTCAGAAAAGTCAATTCAGCTCCACACAACGGCATTGAAATAAGATCAGGCTATTCAACGTGACTACTGGGACACATTTAAAACAGTCTTAACAGCATAATATGATCGCCTTAACTACACAGTCCAACAGCATTTTTGGAACAGAATAGCGACCCTATAATTCTGAAAGGGTATGTTGAGTAGATCATTTTTGTAGAACAAACTTATGGTCCAGCACGTCTGAGTTTTTTTTTGCAGTGGGTTAAAGTTTTAATTTTTTGGTCGAAGGGAGCATTATACTATATAAAAAAAATGCTGTAAGTTAATGTCTGAGAGAATTCTTATGATCAGAGTTGTATTGTGGAATTGTATGAGGATTATTTTTGTAGAAGATCTTAACCCTCTAACTGGTCTTTTTATGGGTCAATTTGACCCTTTTATCGAGAAAATCAAAAAATATCCTTTAAAAAAGGACATTTAAGGATTAAAATATTCCACGAAAATGTTTGCCGAAAAATTTCAGTGGGGGTCACCAAAGACACCAATATTGTAAATAAAGCTCTTTACGCTTAATTAGTAAATTACTTACCAACTTCTATAAAAAAATTATATGTAATTTTGTTTTAATAGTGGTTTATTATAGTATGTACATATTTATTTTTTGCGTCAAATTTTAAAAGGGAATTGGGAAATAGCAGTAGTATGACAATGGATTAAAGATTAATCTTAATATGCTTTCCTGTATTTAGCTTGACGTGAGTGTTCCGATGGGTCAAGGTTTCTGTACAAGCCCCATACGTATTCAGCAAGCATTACACTTTGGGATTTCCCTTTGAATCTTTCTTCCAATACCTTTATATCCTGATGAAACCTTTCACCGTGTTCATCTGAAACCGCTCCAAGGTTTTCTTTGAAAAAATTTAGATGAGAGTTCAGAAAATGCAGCTTTAGTGACATCTTAACGCCAATATTGTTAAAACCGATTAGCATGTTTTCAATATTTTCTGCACAGTTTTGTGCTTTTGAGTTTCCAAGGAATTCTGATATAACCAGCTGCATAAAGTCAAATGCTGTCTTTTGCATATCCGACAGATGACCATAAAATTCTTCATCTTGTAATAATTTTCTTATATCGGGTCCAACGAGCATTCCTAGAAAAGGTAATTTACATTAAATGTAATAAATTATTTCTTAAAACCGTATTTTACCTTCTTGTAATTTTGCTGCAGATAATCTGGGGAAAATTGTTTGAATGCGTTTGAAAGCATTTCCTTGTGTATTTAAGCTTTTAATAAAATTTTTCACCAAGCCCAACTTAATATGCAGCGGTGGAAGTATGGCCTTATCTTTTGGGATCAATAATTTGGGTTCATGGATTACATTTAAGTCACCAATAATATTTTCTTTACGTTCTTCGAAATATTTAATATGATAATGGCTGCTGGTAGCACGTGAATCCCATTTACAAAGAAAGCACATATGTTTTGCGTATCCTGTTTGCATTCCAGTGAATATTGCAATCATTTTGAAGTCTGCGCATACTTCCCATTTATATTTATAGTATTCAATCTTATTCAAGAGATTTGAAATGTTTTCGTATGTTTCCTCCTTTTTTGTGGAATACGCAACCGGTATTGATGGATGCTGATTTCCATTGTGCAGTAAAACTGCTTTTAAACTGTGTTTTGAACTATCTATAAATAGTCGCCAAGCGGAAGAGTCCAGTGGAAGCTTTAGATATTTTAGAACCTCTTCAATACTGCAACAATATACAAGTTCTTCTGATTTCTTAAAATAACTTTCCAGATCAGCGTGTCTTTTTCTTGGCGATGTAACTTTTACATCGGCTTTTATCAAATTCCTGTTTTTCAATCTGGAACATAATATTTCAGCTTTCTCTTTTGTTAGTCCTAAATCTCTTACAAGATCTTCAAAATAAGCTTGGTCTATCAAATTAGGACATATGTTTAAGCAATCAAGAGGCAAGTAACTTATATCTGATATGTTTTCAACCGCCGATGTTATTTCTGTATTGGCGTATGTCATATTGGCCGAAAATGTCTGTGTAGGCGGTTGAGGCACCGGAACACCTTCACAGCGCACTTCTGGTAAAATGACATTATTTGTTGCTTCGTATGTCATTTTTGCGTAGTTCCTTTGGCTTCTACCAAATTTGTAATTTACGCAGAAATAGCATGTATCTGACTTGTGATCTTCAGGTTCAATCCATGTAATAGGCGCAGAAAATGGCAGCGCCTTAGTACCGCCTTTGTACCAGGACAAAAGACCACTTTCGCAGGTAGTACATACAGTTTTTGGTATCCAAGCTTCAGATAAATATCGTATTCCAAGGAAAAGAAAATATGGTTCTTCAATTGTAGGGAATATCTCTCTTCTGCTTTGATGGTGCGTAAAATGTCCACAAATAAAACAAAACCAATCTCTTAATTTGCAAACTGAATCCGCCATGCTTTTTTAAGCTTCAATTGTTCTTTTTTTATATTAATTTTAGTAAAAATCACACCCGATATGTACTGCTTAGTAGCTCAATTATGCTTGATTTTTTTCTTTTATTTTTTATTATTAATTTTAATAAATATCACACCCGATTTGTAAGTAACAGCTTACTAGACGCGAGAACTCAGTGTTTGGCCCGGCCGAACTCGAATTTTACTAATTAAGCGTAAAGAGCTTTATTTACAATATTGGTGTCTTTGGTGACCCCCACTCGAAATTTACTAACGGCCGAACTCGAATTTTACTAATTAAGCGTAAAGAGCTTTATTTACAATATTGGTGTCTTTGCTGACCCCCACTGAAATTTTTCGGCAAACATTTTCGTAGAATATTTTAATCCTTAAATATCATTTTTTAAAGGATACTTTTTGATTTTCTCGATAAAAGGGTCAAATTGACCCATAAAGAGACCAGTTAGTCTTTCAGGTGAGGAAAACTTCTATATATTTTCGCGTGACTGCTGGGACATGCATCTGCTCAAAGAAGAAATACATAAAAACCAACAGACCTTTTCGCTTTGTTTCTATATAAAAAATTAATTTTTTTTCAAGCTTTCTATAGATGACATGCGCCAGATTTCTACAGTTGACAGAATGGCCGAAAACAATGCTGCAAACATAATAATTTTACGCCCTAGAAACTTTGTATTAAACAAAATTTGCCATACACAAAAAGGGATTTTTTGAGGAATTTTTTCCAATTTTTTTACAGATTAATAAAGTATAAAGACTGTAAAGTATTTTCATTTAGTTATAGCTTTTGATCAAATTAAAAATAATTAATTAAATGGCGGTCGTAGCCTAGTGGGTAGAGTGCGTGGCCCCTAAGCTAAAAAACCGCGGTAGCCCAGGTTCAATTCCAGCTCAGACAGAAAGTTTTTTCAATTGAATTAATTTTTCTGTTCGTTCGTCACCTCTCTGCAGACAATGGCAAACCTCAGAGAGTAAAAACTGACATGTAAAGCTTCTTGAGAACACAAGCCGTTCGGAGTCGACATAAAACACGTAGGTCCAGTTCTCGGTCATTTGTGATCAAACATTTAATAACACGTACAACACAATTGATCAATAGAAGCTAGGTCAAATTCCTTGCAAGGGCTGAAATGGCCATTTTTTTTTTTAATTAAATGCCAAAATTTATCTCATTTTCCTCTTTTACGTGGAATGCTCTTTATAGAATTTTCGACTATAATCAATTTTCTTTACTTCAAATAGCTTAAAAAATGTTTAAATTTTATTTTGATTTAAAAAATACTTTTCATCCCATAATTACGAAATACGTGTTGCCATTGCAGAGAAAAGCACCTACTTTAATGGAAAAAACAAACGTCATTAGCACTTAACGCACACATACACACTTAAAAGTATACTCGCATTTACTGTATTTTTATTTACTTTTACATACATAACAAACTGCCGTACGCGAACTCCATTCAGAGACGCTACGCTCCTCACTGTTGCTGATTAAATTAAATTTGCTTTTATTTGGGTGCAGTTATATAAATGTCCCTGCATCAGCAGAATATCAAAAAGTATAAACTTCATACATAGACGATGCTATGATGTGCTACGTTTGTGTATAAACTCCCGTTTGGTGAGAGTTAGAAAGGCACCAACATTTCTTAATTTTATTTTTTTTTAAATGCTCAGATATACTGACATTCCCCCAACTTTTTACAGCTTGACATCATGTTATAAGGAAGCTCATGTGAAATTTGCCTACTTTTTGAGTCTTTGCGAAAACTTCACAAAGTTGGAAATGAACAAAAACTGCTGTTTGTAGCGAGCAAGCTAGAGTTAACGCAGTTGTTTTCATTTAATTTTTTTTTAACTTTTTTTTTTTTTTTGCATTTTCACAGTTAGCAATGAAAATAAGTATCTTTGTGATAACATCAGAGAAGCGTTTAGCGGAAAGAGTAGTAGTCACATAATCGTTATGGAGAAAATATTTTATTAACATTTCTCAGATGCTAACTCAGAGTAATAATCGGCAGGAGGTTATAACAACCTTCTTCTACTTTGTGTAGTTCGTGATGATTTTTTATTAATGAAATAAAACTTTGTTTTTTGGAAAATAACATTTCATTGAAATTTAATATTAACTGCAACTGTGTTCTCTTTCTTAATCATTTAATAAAGTATGGACGGAAAATGAGAAAGTATTTTAAGTAGTCAATGTCAATAGACAGAAGTAAAAAATTTCCAAGTAAAATTCTAAGTCAAAATTTAGTTTAAAACTTTAGTCAAATTTAAACAAAAATTCCAAGCCAAACTCAAAAACCAAATAATAATCCAAACAACAGTTAAAAAATATTCAAATACCAATTAAATTTCATGTTAAAATTTAACTCAAAGATCAGGTCAAAATTCAAATCAAAATACAAGCTTAAGTTTAGCATCAAACGAAAATGCTTTCAGTCAAAATAGTAGACATAATTCTAGTAAAAATAATCTAAGAAAATAATTTTTAATTCGAAATTTTAATCTAAAATTTAATTAAAAATTTAAGTAAAAAGTTTAGTTTCAATGTAAGTTAAAATTATAGCCAATATTTAATTCAAGTCAAAATTAATATAATGCAAGTCAGAGTACAGGTTGGAGTTAAATAAGAATTAATTAAGAGTCAAAACAGAATCAAATTAGAGTCAAGTCAAAGTCAAATAAGATTCAATTTAAAGTAAAATTGTGGAATTAATATGGAACAGTCCATTAGTTAATATTATGTTGAATACACAGAAAGTTTGATATTGATATTGCACACCTGAATGAATGCAAAATAATGCCAGAACTATGTCAGAGAGAGAGAGTCAAGTGATAATTACGTTAGAGTCAAATCAAGCCTAGTCATAAGCAAATAGTTAATCTTCTGCGTATTTATTTCTGTAAGGGTCCCCTTATTCCAACAAATCTACAAACGATACAGAAACACTCGAAATCCCAGCAAAAAAGTGCTTCCAAAAGAAGGTAAAGTGGAAGGGAAAGTCTTGAATTCCATCTCTTTCACTTTCATACCCAGACGGCATTCTTTTAACATATGCATGTCATTGGAAGAAATACTTTCCTTAGTCTTCTCTAGAAGTGCTTCCAGAATTTTTTCAATGGATGATTTCTTTGAGCCCTTCAATGAAAGGATTCTAGTTGGTGTTTTCTAGCAGAACTTTAAGAAGGCAAACCATGGAATGGTTAGGGGTGCTTAAAAAATTCCACGAAAAATATCACTTTTCCCGATTGTCTCGCGATTTTGGTATTGGAAATGAGAAATGTTTGGGTTTTGTTGGGGGTTTAAAAAATCCCAAGTGAAGTATCTCCCTTTTTCCAATTTTTACAGCATTTTGGTGTTGGAAGTGGCTGGGTTTTTGTTGTTTAAAAATTCCATGAAAAATAAATATAATGTATATTGCTTTTATATGCACTTTTTTATGTTTATTGAATTTAAATGCTAATTGAATATCTTCCAGAAGTAGTTTATCAAAACACCTCTTGAAAGCACTTCTCGATAAGGCTAAGAAGAAGCACAATTGGATCTATATATGCCACATCTTCTCAACAATTTTTTCAAAAATATCATAAGAAAGGCCTTGAGCTGTAGGTATGCACAAAATTACTGACGGCATACGGCCAATTGTGCTAAAAAAATGTGTGCTTCTTCACTTGCTCGGCTTTTGCGCAACCTTTTCAATATCTCCTACAGAACAGGAGTATTTCTATCTTGTTGAAAGGTTGCAAATTTCCAGCAGGTAACTAAAAAGGGCGATGCCACGAACCCTGCAAAATACCGACCCATTGCGATATGTTCTACGCTTCCAAAAGTTATGGAGAGCGTAATAAATTTCAACGTTGTAAACTATCTGAAGCACAACCAACTGCTCAGTGACCGTCAATATGATGGTTTCCGTACGGCCTGCTCTACTGGTCACCTTATAGCGTTCTTAACTAAAAAAAACCCCAATAAAGTTTACCTTTTCGGAAGGAGCAAGTTTGTTGCTCTTGATATTTCAGACGCGTTTGACCGAGTGTGGCATAATAAAGCGCCGTTTTTTTTTGGTTTTTTTGTTGCATATGGTTTTATTTATTTATTTATTTATTTTATTTATTTAGAAATAGTTATGTTTACATATAAGACAGAGTCTTTTGAATGCATTAAGCAGTTTAGAATAACAACTAGTTATAAAAAAACGAAAAATAAATATAACTTAAAACTAACATTTAGTGATTTAACAAAAATAATAAATAATAATAAATATTATAGCAACAGCTAGTCATAAATAACAACAAATCATGAATGCACAAAAAAACATCATTAGATTATTAGATAAAAAAGATAAAAACTTAAATTATTTTTATTCTATTAGATGAAGAAATAGTAAGTTTAGATAGATAAGTAGCACAGTATTAAGAAAAGTATTTGAAAATTTCATGCTTAAAGTTGCGTTTGTTTTGAATAATTTTAATTCTTAGAGGTAACGAGTTCCAAATTCTGAGAGCGTTTACAAAGAAAAGCCTGTTTGAGTTTAAAGAATTGTATCCCGGGATAAAAAGGTTCATGTTTCTATTCGATCTGCAAAATTGTAACTTATCAAATAAATATTTAGGTGTTTTTGTGTAAATCAAATTATGCAAAAATATGCAGTTCCTGGCATCCAGAAATTGAACATTTTGTAACCAAGTATTTGATTGCTCAAATGACTAACGCGGTCAAACTTTCTGAGGCCATAAATATATCTGACAGCGTTATTAAAAGCTTGTTGTAACTTTAGTTTGGACCTCGAAGCAAGTTTACTATACACAACATCTGAGTACGTAATGAATGGCATTATAAGCTGGAGTACCAAATTTCTCCTAGTGTCGACGGGTACAAATGATGCTGTCCACCTCAGGTTCCGAAGGGCATAATAAATCTTAGAAACAACCGAATTAATGTGATCCTCACAAGAAAGTGAGGAGTTAATGTGGTATCCAAGATTTTTAACTTTATCAACAAATTTTAGCCCTACACCATTAAGATAAATCGTTGGTATATCAGACAAAGAGTAACTAGACTTTAAGATCGGTAAAACAAATGACTTTAGTGGATTTAGATTAAGCTTATTAGCTCTAGCCCATTTAGTTATATTGCTCAAATCCTCGTTCATCCTGAGACATAAATTATCAACAAGACCAATAGGACTGGCCAAGTACAATTGAAGATCATCAGCATATGCATGCATGGTTACATGACGGCATTTGCTGAAGATATCATTTATAAACATTGAAAATAACAACGGACCAAGTACTGAGCCTTGAGGAACCCCACAAGATAAGTAACAGAAAGCGGACAGACTATCTCCCACCCTAACTCTTTGAGACCTTCTCACCAGGTAACTATATAACAGACGGACCTCCGTGCTAGAAAACCCAAAGTTTACATATAATTTTTTGCACAAAATTGTATGATCAACGGAATTAAATGCTTTCGAAAAATCTAAGAGACAGAGCAACTTTATGCTGCCTAGATCAAATGACACTCTGATGTCGTCTAAAATCTTTATAATAGCTGTAGAGCAGCTGTGCCCTGGACGAAATCCAGACTGAAGTGGGGATAAAAGGTCAAATCTTCGAATGTATTCTGAGATTTTCACGGCCATAAGAGACTCAAAAACTTTTGATAACGATGGTAACAGACTTACAGGACGATAATCAGACGGATTACACGCATTATTCCAAAACATCAGGGAAGCACGCACTTGTGAAGCAGTGATTAAATATGTGGGTAAGTGGGCTGAGGATAAATAGTAAAATAAGTTTAATAAATTTAATGGTTATTCCATCATCACCCACTGCATTGGATTTAATTTTGTTTACACACCGAGCTACATCACACTCATCTACAGCAACAAACTCAAAATTAGGTGAGTATTCAGATGTTAAAGTTCTTGTGTTATAGTCGATCACATTACCAGAAGACGTAGAGCTTGCAACAAAGTATTCGTTAAGAATATTAGGATCGATCTGACAATCATCGGTTTTCATCTTGCATACACCAGCTTGTTATAAATTGTTCCATAGCTTTTTGGATAGTTGTGCTGAACTTAACTTAGACATAAAAAATATGCGTTTTGATGATTTAACTGTAGAGTTAGCTACGTTTCTTGATCTTTTGTGCTGTTCCCAATTTGATGTTGTTGGATTTCTTTTCCAGCGGTTATAATCTTTATTTCGTTTTTTTAAGGGGTTAATCTTACATCATTTGTAAACCAGGGACAGCTTGTATTTTTTACTCGACGAGGGATTAATGGAACATGCAAGTCATAAAGTTCACTGATTCTATTCATAAAATGGCTAAGCTTCTCATCAACTGAGCTAAACGACCAGCATTCAGACCAATTTGTAGTAGACAAGTCACTACACAAAGAGACATAATCAACAGATTTATAATCTCTAAAAGAGATTGTTTTTTCAACGACATTTGGTGACATATCTACATTTAAAGAACAAAAAATTAGGTCATGGTCAGAAATAAAGGACAATTGGTCAAAAAGCAGAACAGAAGATATATCTGAGACAACAAAAATATATAATAAGCTCGGAGAAGCATTATTTGCATATCGCGTAGGTGTACCGTTTAGTGTTAACCGTTTGAGGCCCAACTTCAGTAAGTCTATCAAAGAAGCGGCCAACAAAATGGTCTTTACATTAAATGTTAATATTGAAATCACCACACATTACATAATAGTCGTAACCAATTGCACAATTTGACAACGTAGAAAACAATTGATCCAAACTACAGTTACGACAAGGAATATACACACGACACAAAGATCTTAACACAATGAACACGGATTTCAATGTTGAGAAATTCTACCTCAGAACCACTGGGCATTCCTAAGAGATTAAGCTTATAAAGGGTGTTTTTTTTAGAGGTTTGTTTTTCGAATAGAGATAAAACTGGCATTTTGTGGTCAAATCTGGCAACTCTAATGTAATTTATGTTCAGTTTGGTTTGCCATTTCATCATGAACAGGTTGACAAAAGAACAACGCTTGCAAATCGTGCAAATTTATTTCGAAAATAATGGTTCAGTTCGCGAAGTTTACCGCAAGCTCCGTCCATTTTATGGTCGACATAATCGTCCATCAGAGCAATTAATTCGGTTAACCATGGGTCGTTTTCGCACTACGTTTACTCTAAGTGATAATACGCATCCGCAGAGACGTCGAACAGTGCGCACCGAAGAAACAATTGCCGTTGTAGACCAAAATGTTGAAGAGGACCCGAATGAATCGATTCGCCACCGTGCACAGCAATTGGAGCTTTGTTCATCAACTTTATGGAAGATTTTGCGCAAAGATCTTGGCTTGCGACCTTACAAGATCCAGCTTGTGCAAGAATTAAAGCCGCGAGACCATGCAATGCGTCGTGATTTTGGTGTATGGGCCGAAAATGAGATTGATCTCGATGCTGATTTTCATCGCAAAATTTTGTTCAGTGATGAGGCTCATTTTTGGTTGAATGGCTACGTCAACAAGCAAAATTGCCGCATTTGGAGTGAAGAGAATCCACATGAGACCCTTGAGACGCCATTACATCCACAAAAACTGACTGTTTGGTGTGCTCTATGGGCTGGTGGAGTCATTGGGCCATACTTCTTCCGAAATAATGCTGGAGAGTCAGTTACCGGCATTGGATGGCATGAATGTGGATGAGTTGTGGTTCCAACAAGACGGCGCTACATGCCACACAGCGCACGTCACAATCGATTTATTGAAGGAAACATTCGATGAGCGCATAATTTCGCGGAATGGACCTGTCAATTGGCCACCAAGATCGTGTGATTTGACACCATTGGATTATTTTCTTTGGGGATATGTGAAGTCGCTCGTCTACGCCAACAAACCAGAAACGTTAGGGGACTTGGAAGCCAACATTCGTGGCGTTATTGCCGACATACGGCCCCAAATGCTCGAAAAAGTGGTTGAAAATTGGACCTGTAGAATTGGCTTTATTCGAGCCAGCCGTGGCGACCACATGCCCGAAATCATATTTAAACATGAATGGCATAAAATTATCCTTCCAATAAAGCCAAATTGATGGACATTAAAACGATTTTCTTGTGTTTTATTTCAATTCGAAGTTCTATACCTCTAAAAAAAAAACACCCTTTAGTTATTAATATTTAAGCACATATTATTAATGTCTTTATGAAACCAGGTTTCAGAGACACAGATGATATAAACGGCTGAATTTTCGAAGCAATGTCGAACAATATCAAGCTTATCATCGATAAGGCTTTTCTCGCATTAAAGTGGACAATGTTCAGTCCAGAGTGTTGCCTGCACAGAACGCCGATCAGAATTTTTTGGATTTCATTATTAGTAGAACCCATAGAAAATTATGTTACATACACAACCACAGGCATAAAAGAATGTGAAGAAGTGAATAGAAAAAGAGAAGAAGAAGCATGAAGAGATCATAGAAAATAAGAAAATAAATATTTGAAATATCTTAAAGAATGAAATAAATTGAAAAGAAACAGCAGTACTAAGTTTCATTCTCACGTACAACGTTCGCAGCGCAGATAGCATTTTGCATTTGGTGGTAACTTCGCTCGATGGATCACGTGTTTCTTTAAGGACAGAACGATTCGGGTCGTAGTTGACGGTATTTCGTGCGAGAAGTACTCCATTCATTCAAAAAACGCCCAAGCTCTATGGAGATTGATTGAGAAAGAGGCAAATTATGAATGACACACTCCTTAATGATCTATAAAAAATCTTTGAGTGGGGTCTTGCCAATATAGTAGAGTTCAATGCAAGCAAGACCCAGTGCTGTCTGTTAACTTACAAGCGGAGGGATTGCTCCCCTCAATATGAATGGTGTGGATCTTGTGGAATCAGCCGCTCTTGACGTTCTGGGCATATCGATCTAATCTAATCTTTGTTGGAATGATCATATTTTCGATGTGTCTTAAGAAGCGGGCAAGTGCTTAGGTTTTTTAATACGGTGAAAAAAATATTTCACTTAAGCTGATCTTTGCATGATCTACACCTCATATATTAGGCCAAAAATGGAGTACAATTTTCACATTTGGGCAGGGGCTTCAAGATCGTATTTGGAGCTTCTGGATCGAATTCAACGTCGTGCGATATATTTGATAGGGGATGAAAGTATTTCATTTACTCTCAACTTTCTTGGGCATCGACGTAATGTTGGTTGCATAAGCCTTCTGTATAGGTATTGCTATGGGAAGTATTCAAGGGAGATACATGGCCAGACGCCACCAGCTCGTGTGTTTCGTAGGTCCACTCGGACAGCTATGGAAGCCCAACCCTTTACCATTGCCTCGATGTCCATCGCATTACCGAGATAATTCGTTTCTTAGTCGCACAGTAAGGTTGTGGAATAGTCTCCCTGCGAGCGTGTTTCCCCGCAGGTTTGAGCTGTGCAAATTTAAAGCAAATCTTCACCGACACTATTCCATCTATCCACCTTCCAACTAGCTATCACCCATCTTCCGAATCAACACAATGCTTACATATTTATAGAGGGCATCCCCTGAGCATTGGTTCAGTATAAAAAAAAATTTGTTAGATTTTTGATAGGTGATACAGAAAAAATTGGCAAAAAGACTTAAGACACGAGCTCGCTTTAATGTGAATGAGAAAGTGTGATTCCAAAGCGAATATTTCAGCTATTTCTAAATCGACTTTTTCGTTTCTTTTTTTATATTTTACTTTGGTAAACGTTCTTAAAAAATAGTTTCGTAGCTCAAAGTCCATTGTTAATAAATATTTTAAATATTTAAATGAAAAGAATCCACTAAAATATTTATTTCAGCTTGGATTTCTGAGATGTCAGGATTGGCAGAGTCTAGAATGGTAAATGAGGTATCGAATGAAAGTGCTGAATGCGGAGGCGTGCACTATTCGGTTAATTTTTCGCTTAGTGACCTTTGATCTGAAATATGAGCGTTTAAAGATAATTTCTTACATTAAGTGCATTATTCTGTATCACGAACAAGCACACCAACGATGAGAAAGACACGAGAAGCAATACAATTTTGTATGGAAGAAAGTATTGCTTCTCGTGTCTTTCTCATCGTTGGTGTGCTTCTTCGTGATACAGAATAATGCAGTTAATCTAAGTTGAAAGAGACGAAAGAGCATGGTGTAAGAAGGCATTTAAGGCATTGCTAAAATGTGCAACAAACATTCCACACATTTCCACACACTCTTCAATAAGCATTTTTTTTTTTTTCATTAGCATGTGTGAATATACGGCTTTCTGAATGATCGCCCAAAACCCTAACGCCCAAAAATGGAAAATGAACGATCGCACAAAAAAATGTTTGGGCGAAAGTTCATTTGACGCACTTTGTGCAATCGTTCATGATGAACAATCGCCCAAAATTTTTCAAATGAACTATCGCCCAATAATGAAAATGAACTAGTGCCGAAAATTGTATTTTTGGCGATTTTTCATTATGAACGATTGCCCAAAAGTTATCAGATGAAAAAATAGGCTGTGCGAATGATGATGAAAAACGAAAATGAACGAATAATGCCTGAAAAAATTTTTGGGTAATCAGTCATTTCACATTATGGGCATAAAGACAACTTGTTATTTGGTGATCGTTTATATTGTAGTGTAATTTCCAAAAATATACAAACGCCCAAAGCAAGGAAATTGGAGAATGTTGGCGTTCGTTCATTTTACTTAATTTTAGTAAACTCTCTGTTAATGAGATTACAACGATAACAGATTTGTTGTTTTGAATTGAAGTTACGAAATAAGCCCCTATGAAATAACACCCAATAAAATAAGTCCCAACGAAAATTAAATAAAATCTAAACGAAAAAAAAAATAATATTTGCCCAAATGGAATGAAATAACTAACACCCAAATGGAAAATGAAATAAGTCCCAAAATTTGGGATTTATTTCATTATGCAAATAATTGGAGCAAAAAGCCACAGGACCACATCCGACATTGAAGCATTTAATGGATTTCTGGGACGCATAATATCGAAAAACGAAAATTTTTCAAATTCGTGAGGGCTATCAAAGATGAAGAGTTTCTGAAAAGTCGTGATTTTGAAATGCATATGGATAGGAGCCATTGACGCAGAACGAAGGAAGCTTTCATCACAAAAAAGAAGCAAAGACATTGCAAAACCCTCAGAATTGCTTGAAAAAGGTAAAACAAATGCAATGCAGTTTCTGGATAGAGTTACATACTCAGGAAATAACATTTGCTACGGAGCCAGGTGAGGGTTTATTTGATGAATTTACTACCGATCACTCTGAAGAAGAGGAAGAACACAATGTAGAACCCACATTCTCGCGTAGCAATATTCAACCGAATGCAGATACGTGTATATTGTGTTTCAATTGTAAGCCAAATATTGTCTTCATACCGTGTAAACGCTTGCTGATTTGCAGTGAATTCAGTTTGAGGTTACAAGCGGAAGGCCTTGCAGAAGGTCACACTTCATATTTCTGCTCCATGTGCCGGCAAAAAGCTGAAGATTCATTATTCAGTTATTTGAAATTTTTAGATTTTCAATAGAATTTTTATTTTCCTTTTCTATTTTTCATGTTTTGTGATACGTCCACAAACAGAATTGCCGAATTTGGTCTGAAAAGAATCCAAAGCCATATCAAGAGCCTGCAAATGCACTGTTTGGTGAGGTTTATCGAATTTAGTCTGAAGAGCAACTTGAGGCAGTTCAAGTGCTGCCAATGCAATCTGAATATTGCACTGTTTAGCGCGTGTTGTGGGCCGGCGGCAGCATTGGACCGTACTTCTTCAAATATAATGAAAATCGCAACGTTACAGTCCATTGACTGAGGCAAGTTACCGTGCGATGACTACCTACTTTTTTTGCCCAAAATGGAAGAATTGAACTTGGTCGACATGCAGTTTTTCCAAAACGGTGCCAAGATCATGCGATTTGACCCCACTAGACAATTTCTTGTGGGTCTACGTGAAGTCTTTCTTGTACAAGGACGAGCCAGCCACAATTGCAGACCCAAAAGACAGCATTACAGCTGCCATGCTGGACGAAATGCTGGAAAAAGTATGCCCAAATTGGAGCTTACTGACGGGATCAGGCACAGCCGCGAGCAACATTTACTTGAAATAAACTTTAAAATATAAATAGCAGGCCATAATGTATCGCTCCAAATAAATATTTCATTCCCTATTGCTAATTTTGGGAATTGAGATCAAACGAAGAATAACTCTTGCCAACAGGTGTTACTTTGGGCTCAGTAGGCAATTGAGAAGCAGAGCCCTCTCTCGACGAACGAAAATCACGCTCTATAAATCGCTCATCATGCCCGTCCTACTTTACGCATCACAAACCTGGACGCTGAGCAGTTTAGATGAAAAGACTTTAGGAGCATTCGAGAGAAAGATTCTTCGTAAGATCTACGGACCAATCTGCGTCAATGGCGAGTACCGAATACGGTGGAATGATGAACTGTATGAGCTGTACGCTGACATCGACATAGTCATTTGCATTAAAATCGAGCGGCTTCGCTGGCTTGGTCATGTTCAGCGCATGAAAGACGATACTCCAGTGAAGAAAACATTCGATTCGGTACCCAGCGGCGGTCAACGCAGAAGAGGACGACCGCATTTTCGTTGCAAAGACCAAGTAGAGGACAACCTGACGAAGCTTGGAATTTCCAACTGGCGCCAGCAAGCGAAAAACAGAAATGGCTGGCGCAAATTCTTAGATGAGGCCAAGACCGACATACGGTTGTAGCGTCAACTAAGTAAGTAAGCAAGTAAGAGTTTCCTGGCCATTTAAGGCATGATATATTTTTTTCCTTGAAATATTTCATCATGATCTTGGATACGTGACATGGAGCCGAATATTGTTGAAAGACTGCTTGGCCTTTGGCAACCACTTTTCTTAGTTCAGCTTCCAATTTCTGTTCTAGCAAGTCTCTGTATTTTTGCGAGTTCGTCATTCCTTCGATCGGAACAAGGCATCCGGTACCTTTATAAGAAAAGTAGCCCCCGGAACATCTTCTTTAAAGGATGTTCAACTGTTTGATCAATATGATCTTTCGTTAGTTTTTCGTTGTCACTTTTTCGGACGAAACGAGATCGCTGTTTTTTTTACCAAAAAATGGCTCTCATCTGAGAAAAAATTTTCTCCATTCTTCAACAGTCCAGCTCACATATTTTTTTGCCCAATCATATCATTTTTTTATCATGGCAGAAGGCAATAAGTGTTTTTTTTTTAGGTCTGACTGCTTTTTCTCCTCCTTCTATAAGACGTTTTCGTACAGTTGAGTCATTAACAATAGCTCCAGCGTGCGCTTAGTCTTGCTAAAGTTCTTGGCTGGTTTTAATTGGGTTTAATTTGCTTTCCCTAATTAAAAAGCTTCATATCTTGCTGTTGTCTTTCTTTTCTTTCCGCACTTTTTGTTTACCTCAATCGTCCCAGTGTCCTTTTTCTGCTTCAAAATCTTGTTGATATCTCCTTTGCAATATCGCTTTGAGTCATCGATGTTTGGTTTGTTCACTAGACCGGTTCATTTTTCGAAACTGTTAAAATACTTTGGTGCTCGTCAACTTTCCAAGAGTTAAACCCTAAATGAACACAGAAATATCTTCAGACCAAAAAAATTTGACCCCCTGACCTTTGCAGAAATCGCTTAAAGGTAATTTTGAAAATATACAAGGACCTGAACCACCTTATAAAATATGGTGTCGAAATCAAAACAAATATTAAATTGCATTTTTTAAGGAATATTTTGGAATTATTTTAGTTTATTTTTTCTTTCTTCAAAACCGTTCTGATTGTTTTTGGTGAAATTTTGATCCTGAAATTTTTTACAAAGAAAATTTTTTTAATTTTATCATCAAATTTTTTCTTATATTGCTTTACCGAAATTTTTTTGTAGTTTTGTATTTTTGGGCAAAGCTTAAGCTTTGCTTCAGTATATCATATTTTTTTATCGGTGATCAAGAAGTTTTTTTAAAAAAAAAACAAACCAAATAAATAATTTATTCAAATTTTTATTTTTTAAAATATTAATTTTTTTAATATCTTTTAAAAATTTCCGGTGATTACACTATGCGACAATTCAAGGGTCATGGAATCTATCGAAAAAGCGACCAACACAGATCGATGGTACTGATCTAGACCAACAAAACCTTAAAACTGTTTTGCAAAGTTAGCTCGCTTTTAAAAGATATAGGCATTGAAAGTTTGCCTCTTGCAGAGTATTTTTTAAAAATTAAGTGCTCATAAGGGTGTAAGCACCACAGAGGCGATGAGATTTCAAGTGTCAATTTCTCAGTTTTCCTCCCACTTCACATGCTCACATTTGTTGTAGAATTTGTATTTAAATCATATAAAATCACTATAATAAATAACAAGGTCATTTAGAAAAACTTTAATGTTAGAAGTGATCAAATAAATAAATATTTGTAGTATTTATTTATGTTCTTCAGCTTACCAAGGTGAAAGATTGCTTGAGAACACTCACGGATATTTTGAAATCCGTGCTTTTTGAACCTAGGATCTAAAAGTGTTAATGAAGCTTA
This sequence comes from Dichetophora obliterata, assembly GCA_963920525.1. Taxonomy (NCBI): domain Eukaryota; kingdom Metazoa; phylum Arthropoda; class Insecta; order Diptera; family Sciomyzidae; genus Dichetophora; species Dichetophora obliterata. The sequence continues at coordinate 220,172,779 of OY986435.1, read as the reverse complement.
TGTTTTTACCAATTCAATATCGTAAATTTTTTTATGTAATTTCAATGACTCGTTTTAAATTCTTGCCAATTTGACTTAAAGCAGAACATTCCTGTTTTCTATAAAAAAAAGTTAATCGATTTGAGCGTAGTTTGAATATTGTGAATATAAATTGGTATTAACAGCCAAAGGCAAAGTAACAATTGTTAGCCAGTATTCTTGATAATCCTATGTGTTTGCTGTAATGTTTTTTTTTGCAAAACAAAATTTGAAGCTCAAAAATAATAAATTTTGAAAACAATTGTCAACTGCTTTTCAAATAGTGACAATTTCATTAAAACATTTATTTACGCGTGTAACGTTATCAGATGATACGCAATTGCTTTGTCACACTTCCACTTACAGTCTCTTTTTTTTTAATTTTGCCGACCACTATTTTACATTTATGGAATCAAGAGTTGCCAACGCAGCTTTACTTGTTGTTAAAAAGCTATTCTATTAGTTTAGAGAAAACAGTTCTCAGATTAGCGTTAAGATTTTTGTTTTGCCTAAAATGAAAAAAGTCGATAGTAAAAGTCGAAAGTAAAAGTTGACTTTCGACTTTTTTCAATATCAGAAAGTCGATTGTCAAAAGTCAAAAATTATCTAGCAAAAGTCGACTTTCGACTTATTTCGACTTCGACTTGCACATCCCTATTGTCTAACACTCGTAATTTGTTTTTGTTTTTGCATGTGAACATTGTTATTGAAATCGAAATTCAGTCTTTTCGGAGTGCACTGACAATTGAAATGTGTTAAAAGTCTAACAAGCATTGGATACGATCGGATTCGCTGGATACGTTACGACGCAGCGTTGTTGTATTATAAAAAAAGTTTCGAAATAATTGTTTTGTAATTGCGATTTGAGAATTTTGCGACCGTGAATTTAATTTAAAAATTTTCACTGGGCTCTGTGTTTCAAAAATTACGAATTTGGATAAGAGTGCTAAATTTTTTTTGTAAAGTCTGCCAGTGCTTTGTGAAAATCGACGAGACGTGGAGCGAATGTAATACTGAAACTGAAGTTAACAGTTAAGTTTGGTTACGAGATTTTATTTTATATACTTATTTCATCTGATATTATAAAAGCTGACGAGTGTGAAGGACCGAAGTTTTTCTTATGTAGATATTATAGAAATTATTAGGAAAGTTATAGTTCGCCTAGTAGCTAAAGCTAGAAAATAATAAATGATCTATTGATAAAAATATTGCGAATTGATTTGTTTCATCGTTCTCTGTGCTTCGGAAGATTTTATTTGAGGGCCCATTAAAATTTTTTTTTTATTTATCGAATCCTTAAAATATTCTCCGAAAGTTTGCAGTCAATTAAATAAAAATTGTTGTAGTTATAAGCACAAACACCTGAAGATAATACACTGAAAGCTATACATAAAAAAATCGCGTTTTTCTCGAAAGTGCTGCTTGAAATCGGTGGATAGCATTAAAAACCAAAATCCAAAAACCACGCCAAGAATCGCTACCAAATTTTATGTACATGGTAAGGAAATATAATTGGTAATCTTTAATCGTTCAATTTTTTTTTTTGACAAATATTTTCTTTTTTAAAACCTAAAAAAAACGGACTTTATTAATAAAAAATCGGGTTTTCACCTGCCATTTTAGTAAAAATCTACATTTTTCAAAAATCTTCGATCAGAAGCTCAAAAAGGTTCAGCAGAACCTAAATTATTTTTTTTTTCTTTAGATGAACAAGCTCCGAAAAATCGTGTTCACCGCATATTTCAGGTGCTTACGTAAACAACCGATTCCTGCTATAATAATTTATATTGGTTATCGAAAAAGTTCAAAATATTTTGTGTAAAAATTAGAGTTGCGTTCGTGATCTCGTTGGGCGTAGACGTGCGTCCGTCCGTCCTCGTCATAAATTTGATTTTTTTAAAAGCTAGTTGTTTGTCCCGTGGATTTAATGTTTTTCCGTGTGTTTCGTGTCTAAATATTCTCCGCGATAGTGTACAATTTAAATGTTATATGTTTTTATTTTAAACAATTTAAATAAAATTAAACCTCAACTAACAAACAGCAGTGCAAAAATAAATAATTATAAAAACAAAAACAAAGTTGGTTCAAAACAACAAAGACTCAGCAGCTCCAACCAACAACACAACAGCAAACCGGTTTTGCAGAGAGCCAGCCGCCAGCAGCAGCATCAACACCGTCGACAACATTGGTGTTTTTTTGTCTGACCATGTGAGGGGCTTTTCTATGCTCCTCGCGGTGTAAGTAATTGTTGTTTTTTTCGGTTCCGTCAACTCCCCCATCCTTTCACATTAGTTACGTTTGTAGGTAGGGTTGCACAGTGGGCTGAATTGTGCTGAAGTAAAGGCATAACACTTGCTTCAGTACTTTTTATATTGCTCATGTTGTGCAGCTCTCTTGCAGCCGTAACTAATTACCTTATATGCCCATATTTGTTTAATTTTTGCATGGTGCGGAAATGTCGGGTCATTTTCGCATAGATTTCTGCAATGTTCGTGGACTGAGGGCGAATTTTTTCTCGGTCTATGTACATTGTACTCTACATAGGCCTCAAATAATGGCACTGAGCGAGACCCAGGTGGCCGAGGATGCAGATCCACTGGATTTTCACATACCTGGGTGTCGCTTACTGCCATTGTTTTCTTTGCATAGGGGCATTGCCCTTTTTATAAGAGCAGATGTAGCGTACCAGTGTGAGCGGAGTCTGAGCGTGACCGATCCAGAGTTTAGCTCAATGTGGGTTAGGTTCAGGCTTCGCTCTCACTTGCTACATTTCTGCTTTATTTATAGAAGTCCGAATCTAGGAAGGGAGCCCACTTTTAACAAACTGGACTCTCTCTCTGATTCGATTACGCATATTTTGGGGTTGTTTCCTGACAGTGAGATCGTTGTAGCAGGCGATTTCAATGTCCACAACCCGGCTTGGTTACGTCACTCGGGCCCATTGACACCTGTTGGACAATATGTTGAGCTATTTGCTGAATCGAACCAACTGATTCAACTAGTGAAGGAACCCACTTTTTTCCCCCAAAGTGATTTGCAAAGCCATAATATCCTTGACCTTTTTCTGACTTCACATCATGAAAAATATGATGTGAGTGTCAACGCACCTCTTGGTAACTCGGACCATTGTACCATATCCGCTGTTTTTCCATATTCTAACCCCTGCACCTCTACGCCTAAAGCCCCGAAGAGGACTGCATGGTTTTATGGAAGGGCAAATTGGACTGCGTTAAATAATTTTTATCGCAGCTTCAATTGGAAATTATGTTTCTCTGATAGAAATGTGAATGCCGCGGCTGTCATGGTACAAGAAATTATTCTATTGGGTATGCGGTCTTTCATCCCCAATAAGATGAGAAGCATTAAACCAAAAGACCAGTCATGGTTTAATGAGACTTGCAGGATTGCAGTCAGGTCCAAAGACGAAGCTTTTCAGAATTGGCGTTCTAACAAGAATACTGATACTAAAAGACTTCGCATCGAGGCAAGGAATCGCTGCAATGCAATTTTAAAACGCGAAAAGTTTCTGCACGAAGCTCGCATTCGAGAACAGGTTCTTCTCTGCCCCAAAGGGAGCAAAAATTTTTGGTCATTTGTTAAAAGAGTTAAGAACCAGACATCGTCATCGATTCCAGCTCTTTTAAAAGATGACCAAATCTTCACTGACTCGGCTGATAAAGCGAACCTATTGGCTAGATTGTTTGCACAAAATTCCACTCTCTCGGATAGCAATCAGCCACTGCCCTTTGTTGAGGGTGGATCTTCTGCAATGCAGGAGATATACTTTAGAACGAGAGCAGTTAAAAGGGTCCTTACAAATCTCAACGTTAACAAAGCCTCTGGTCCTGATGGCATACCGCCAATTGTGCTTAAAATGTGTGCTTCTTCGCTGGCTCGGCCTTTGCGCAACCTTTTCAACATCTCCTACAGAACAGGAATATTTCCATCTTGTTGGAAGGTGGCAAATGTCCAGCCGGTACCTAAAAAGGGTGATGCCACGAACCCTGCAAACTACCGACCCATTGCGATATGCTCTACGCTTTCCAAAGTTATGGAAAACATCATAAACTTTAACATCATGAACTATCTGGAGCTCAACCAACTGCTTAGTGATCGTCAATATGGTTTCCGTAGGGCTCGCTCTACTGGTGATCTTATGGCGTTCTTAACCGAAGAATGGAATAAAAGCGTTCACTTTTTCGGCGAGAGCAGGGTTGTTGCTCTGGATATTTCAAAAGCGTTCGACCGAGTGTGGCATAAAGCGCTCGTGTCAAAACTTGCTGCATATGGTTTTGGTAGTAATTTTGCTCGATGGATCACGTGTTTTCTCAAGGACAGAACGATTCGAGTCGTAGTTGACGGTATTTCGTCCGAGAAGCACGCCATCAACGCAGGAGTACCGCAGGGTTCAGTTCTATCGCCAACCTTGTTTCTGGTTTTTATCAACGACCTTCTGTCGTTGACGCATAACCCAATTCATTCGTTTGCGGACGACAGCAGCATTTGTCATTCATATTCATTCAAAAAACGCCCAAGCTCTATGGAGATTGAGAGAAAAAGGCAAACTATGAATGACACACTCCTTAATGATCTACAAAAAATCTCCGAGTGGGGTCTTGCTAATAGAGTAGAGTTCAATGCAAGCAAGACCCAGTGTTGTCTGTTAACCCACAAGCGGATGGATTGCCCCTTAGCACCCCTCAATATGAATGGTGTGGATCTTGTGGAATCAGCCGCTCTTGACGTTCTGGGCATATCGATCCAATGTGATCTTCGTTGGAATGATCATATTTTCGATGTGTCGAAAGAAGCGGGCAAGTGCCTAGGTTTTCTAAAACGGTGCAAAAAATATTTCACTTCAGCTGATCTTCGCATGATCTACACCTCATATATTAGGCCGAAAATGGAGTACAATTCGCACATTTGGGCAGGGGCTTCAAGATCTTATTTGGAGCTTCTGGACCGAATTCAACGTCGTGCGATATATTTGATAGGAGATGAAAGTATTTCATCCTCTCTCAACTCTCTTGAGCATCGACGTAATGTAGGTTGCCTAAGCCTTCTGTATAGGTATTACCATGGGAAGTGTTCAAGGGAGATACATGGCCTGACGCCACCAGCTCGTGTGTTTCCCAGGTCCACTCGGGCAGCTGTCCAAGCCCACCCCTTTACCATAGCATCGATGCCTAATAGAACCTCGCATTACCGCGATAATTCGTTCTTTAGTCGCGCGGTTAAGTTGTGGAATAGTCTCCCTGCGAGCGTGTTTCCCGGCAGTTTTGAGCTGTGCAAATTCAAAACAAATCTTCACCGACACTACTCCATCTATCCACCCTCCAACTAACTATCACCCATCTTCCGAATCAACACAATGCTTACGCATTTATAGGGGGCATCCCCTGAGCGTTGGTTCAGTCTAAAAAAAAAAAAAAAAATGTGATTATAAAGTTAAAACAAAAAATTACCTAAAATAAACAGTCACTTTAAAATAAAACTTTTAATACAGAGTTTTTTCGCTTAAAAAACTTTAGTGGTCCCTTAAAATGCTTGCTCTTCAAATTTTACTTGTAAATTTCAGGTTCTTTTTTTCAATAAGTAGATGTGGGGAAAGACAAAATTGCAACGGCCGAGGAATCACATAAATTGATTTTGGATAATATGGCTCAATCAACTTTTCCGAATAAAATGATAGCATCACAAATATATAGAAGTCTTATGATATCAAACGCCACGGGTGAACGTAGTTCTTCTAAATTAAAACTAATAAAAAACTGTCTTCGTTTTTCAATGCCGCAGAACCAAAATGCATTTGCTATAATGGCGACTGAAAATGATGTATCGGAAAAAATCAATTTTCAAGATGATTTAAACGATTTTGCGTCTAAAAAAGTGAGAACAGTTAATATTTAAACATATTGTACTTTACAAAACTGGTTTCGTTTTAAAAACACCAACCACCCGAAATTGTACTGCATTTTGTTATATTTAATAAAAAAATACGCTTAACTTCCTTTAATTTGTTGTATTATTTAGGATGATGGCAAACCTTCAATGTAGTCAAAAATATCTGTTATTATGAATATAATTGCATTGTGGTAGAAAAAAAAAGAATATTTTTGAAAGTTAGAAGAGGGTAAAGGGCCCCTGGGAATTGCATTGCCTAGGGGCCCCGACACGGTTAATGCGGCCCTGTGTAGGACTAACGGTTTAGAAGATATAGTTGTTTGACTACATGTTTGAATGACAATTTCTGATTTTCTTTTTAATTTTTCACTGTGTATAACTGCAAAAAAAATTCTTTTTTGTTTTTAAAGTTCTAACGACGTGAAAAATTTGAAAAAATTGGAAACATCAAAATAAGTTTTTGGACAAAAGCTTCCGATTTGACATGGAATGACCGATATATTATAGTCTTTTCACAATAAGGGCCGTTTTCTCAATGTCCGGTTAAGCACTAATCGGAACTTTAACCGGCAGTTAGCAAAAAAGCATTTTCTCAATGTTCGGTTAGGTCTTAAGTGCCGATTAAGATAACGGCAAGTTGAGGTTCCGGTTAGTTGCTAATCGGAAGAAAAGCTGTGTAGTGTACAAAATAATTATATATGTTATAATTAAAAATGAATAGAATTTCGAGGATTTCTTTTTTTTTCTAGCTTGAATTTGAACCAGAATAGAAAATGGACATATGCGCATAGGCGTGATTACGTGGAAGAGTACTGCACTTTCTTCATATGCACTGAAGTTCGGCATTCTGTTCCATTTTTAAATTATTTATTAATTAGTCCTTGTTAGATATTTAAGACTTTCACATCAAAAATAAAATAATAACGAAGCGTAATCAGCTGATATGCAGTTTAGCGTATTCACAATTGAAAAAATTCACAATTAATGACTTAACCGACAGTTAATTAACCGAAACTTGGTGAAAAGGAAACTGTTTTTTTAGTTATCGTACGGTTAGCTAACTCCCGGTTAAGAGCTTGACTAGCCGGACATTGAGAAAACGGCCCTAAAAGTTTTAAATTTAGTCTTTTAATTTTTTTTTTCTAATCTGCAATGTCATCTAAAGATCTTTGTCGTGAACATAAACACACAACGGCTGCCATGTTGTGCTGAGTGTTTTTCTCGAAGCTCATTAAAATTCGTTCATTTCAGGGGATGGTGGTTTTAACCCCCAAAAAACCCCCTGCGTATGCAACTGCTTCCAACTGTAAAAATAACTCAATAACATCACCGTGTTTTTGAACCTTTAGGTGAGAACCTGCCCTTAATAACTCTGACAAAATATTTACAACTTTATGACTTATCTTCATTGTCTTTAAAACTTTTCAATGCAATTGTACGAAAAACATGAGATAAGTGAAATACATGACTTGAACAGCTTATGAGCGGAAAATCAACATTAGTTTTAGAGCAAAGCTTTTTCTTTGCACAATTTTTCCAAATTGTCAGATTTTGTTGACTGATTTTGCTTCCAGGACTTTGCAAAAAGGCAAAATACAAAGAAAGAATATTAACCTAACAAAATCATTCATTTTGGCATTCTTGTCATGTTTTGTATAGGTTTAAAAAAATTCAAGTTTATTGCAAATTAAGGTAATATTATCAATGCATACAGCAACAAATCAAAATTTGTAATGAAAAAAGACTGAAAAGTAAAATTTGCCAAAATCTTGTGACTTTGCAGCGTGGAAAATTTAAGGGATCTATAAATAAACAGGAGGCAGAAAAAACTAGAGAGCAAAAACAGAACAAAAAATGGGTAGAAAAAGGATATGAATGAAATGTTGGTGGCGCCACATATGGCATTAAAAATTGAAATTTCAGACACGTGAAAGTGAGTTTTTTTTTTAGCATCATCGTAGCAAGACTTTTATTAAGCAGATACAAAAAAGAAGTTCTGAGAAATGTGCCAAGAAAAATATCCGTCACACAGTGTTGTAAAATTCAAATTTAATGGCTACTTTGAGTAAAAAAAATTTAATAGAATAACGGTAAAACACGATGCCGATATTCTCAGATATCCAATTAAGCATATTCAAAACTTGCAGCTTCTTCAATGCTTACTAGAATTGCGTGTCAGTAGAACGTGAGTTTTTAGCTGCGTAAAAAATTGCTGAGTAACAATGTTTTTTCTTTTAATAAGTGAAATTGCTTTTATTGGAATAATTTTATTTTCATTATGGACATAATTCCAAAAATTGATTTTGGGATTATGTCCAGTTTCAAACAGGTCATAAGCCCAAAAAAAAAGGATGTAATCCCAAAATAAATTTCATAATAAAAAAAATTGAATTGCCTTGTACGGAATGGTGACAAAACATTGTGCAATCTCCCAAGCGGTCAAAACCTCCAGTTGGTGTTTTGTAGTGTTTGGTGTTCCGCAAAATAAGAGGACGCAATCCCAAAATTGAAATTTGGGGTTATGTCTTGTCACCATATTTAATAATTTTTAATTTTAAAACTTATACTTCAATTTAACAAATTTTAGTAGATTTTATGTATAGTTTTTTATGACATATTTGTTTGACATGTTAACCAGGAAAGGTATTGAAATATAAAATTATATTTTTCTATTTTTGAATACATAATATGCTTTTTCGTGGTCGCTACATAATTCGCTAAAGTTCACAGATGCCCAAATGTGCAAAGGTTGTGGTATATTGATTTTGTTCAAATGTTTGCAATAGATGTACAAAATCGGTCAAAAAATTTTGATAAATCTATATTAGTGCATATCGTTTTAAGGCAAATTTAAAAAGCTTTACAGCAAAACCATTAACTGGAGTATATTCTTGCAAAATGAAGACATTTGTTGGGGTTTCTAAAAAATGTATGGGGTTGAAATTAATTTTAAAGGTTTTTTTTCGGTTTTGGAGTATTTATTTAGAAACAACGGTACAATGTATATTATTCAAAGTATTGTCCATCGTTAGCTACAACATTTTCCCATCTTTCTGGCAGCATATGGATTCCGCGCCGGAAGAACGATTCGTCTTTTGAGGCAATCCACGAATCGACCCATTTTTTGGTATCCTCGTAAGAAGTGAAGCGCTGCTCAGCCAAGCCATGCGTCATCGATCTGAATAGGTGGTAGTCGGAAGGGGCTATGTCTGGGCTATAAGGCGGGTGGGGTAGCACATCCCAATTCAGCGCCTCCAATGTTTCCTTGACGGTTCTTGCAACATGTGGCCGTGCGTTGTCATGTTGAAAAACCACTTTGTCGTGTCTTTTGGCATATTCCGGCCGTTTAACCTTTAATGCTCGGCTCAATTGTATCAATTGTTGTTGGTAACGTTCCCCAGTGATGGTTTCGTTAGGTTTTAGCAGCTCATAGTACACGACACCCTTCTGATCCCACCAAATACACAGCATAAGCTTGGCGCCATGAATATTCGGCTTGGTCCTATATGTTGATGCATGGCCGGGTGGTCCCCACGATTTTTTTCGCTTAGGATTATCGTAATGGATGCACTTTTCATCGCCAGTGACAATACGATGCAAAAAACTCTTCCTTTTATGCCGTTGAAGCAGTTGTTCGCACATGCAAAATCGCCGTTCAACGTCTCTCGGCTTCAACTGGTACGGCACCCAATTTCCTTGCTTTTGAATCATTCCCATGGCCTTCAAGCGTTTGCCGACCGTTGATAAGTCGACTCCCAATGATTCTTACAATTCTTGAAGGGTTTGACACGGGTCTTCATAGAGCAAAGCCTCCAATTCCTCATCTTCAAACTTTTTCGGCTGGCCCGGACGCTCTTTGTCTTCCGTATCAAAATCACCACTTTTAAACCGACGGAACCAGTACTCACAAGTAGAAATCGATGGAGCATAGTCCCCGTAAGCCTCAGTAAGCGTGCGTTGTGCTTCAACCGCTTTTTTCTTCAAATGGAAGCACAAAAGTAAACCTTCCCGCAAATTGCGTTTTGTTGGAACGAAAGTCGACATGTTCACAGAGAAAAAAATATATGTTGTTTACACTTCAGTGGAATGACACATACTGAAAAATGAAGCTTAGACAATGTGCTTTGAAATGAATATAGTCACAGGTGTGCCCGATGCGATCTATTGATTGTTACGCCATCTCTTAGAAAACCTTTAAAACTAATTCCAACCCCCAATAGAAAAAAGATGCGATATTAAGTTTTCATCCATCACAAGAGCTGCAGAGCATCGGCGCTCAGTCCACCGTGCACCAGCGCGCAAAGTAGACCTTCACGGATCATCTTACGTCGAGCTAATAAGCTTCTGTGTGCAAACGATAACGGTGGCTTAAAGGAGCAGATGGTTTTACCGAAAATCACATGGACATGCTGGTTCCAGTAATCACTCTCGAGACCGCACATGAGTCCCCATGGACTGAATTAGAATGAATAATTCCTTCACCAATTTTAGAAGTTCTCATTTTAAATGACTTACTTTTACTTAATAGATATTTTATTGTTCGATTTTTTTCATTGTCATTTTAAACTACGATCTCAGTAGTCTTAAATTATAGTCTCAATTAGAGACTAAACTAAATAATAATAATGAAATAAATTATGAGTTTTTTTAATAAATCCAACATAATGAAGCAATGATTAACATATTTACACTGAAAACACGCATTTTGAACAATCTCACGTGTGATTAGAGGGGGGGAGGGGGTCGAGCCAAATCTCACGATATCTCACTAGGGGGAGTCAAAAAATTGCAAAAATCACCTCACGTAATTAATGGACGCCCCCTAATCAATTAGCTGTTATAATGTCCAAAATATGTTTTTCGCACAAACCGGCTATTATTTTGTTCTTTTCGCTTTCTTTTGGCATTGCGATTACAAATATTTATTTCCGTTATATATTTATCAGCTGATTGAGACTTCACATAGCACAATAAATTATGAAGGTTTGTTCACACTAATTGTATATTTTTGATTTCAACGTATGTTATATGACTTTATGATACCTTGTGAGTACCCATCAACGCGTTGAGTTTAGCTATGAAAAAGAACAGAACGAAGCATCTGGCTGCCCGTCACACTTCACAAGAGTTAGTATTCGCGGTTCAAGCAGACTTTACAATACAAGGACGAAGACTTCTGTCAAGCAGACGTGATGAATACTCTCTTACTTCTAATAGGACAGCTGAGCGAAGTGGCTTTGGAGACGAGGCATAAATAATAATATTTGTTGCACGCTCTTCTTATTTCTTCAGACATTTTTATATCAAACATCAGACTTTACACAATAAAATCTGCACTAGCTCCTGACCTAATCGGTTTGATGGAGGTACCAGAGACGCCACAGCCGAAACCACTCAATAATTGCCTCGCACACTCATCAATAAGTGAATCCAGCGATATTGATTTGTAAAAATGAAAACAAGATGTATTTTTTCTTTGTTTTTAAATGAATAATCAATGTTCTTTTGTAAACTTAACGTAAATTTAAAAAAAAAATGTATAACCTCGCTCCTTGCTAACCTCGTCCACTTTTTTTTTATTTCAAATTATAAGTTCGTATAAATACATATGTATCGATCGATAAATATGTACAAATATGTATCGAGTTGAAGTTATAAATAATGTACCACGCCCTCTCATGCGATCTCGCCCATCTTTTGAAAATGGCTTTCAATGGACTGTATCCAAATCTCTACAAAAGATCATTACCCTAGCTAAAGTATTACTGTAATTAGAGAAAAGAAAACTAAAGTAACTCATAAATTATCATTTTAGAACACTGTGCGTTAGCTACTATGCCGGAAAAATACTTAAATTCTTGAACTGAAAACCATTTTTTGTGAGGAGATTACAGTGGTTTTGAAAGGTACTTTTAAAAGGTTTTTTAAAGGTAAAGTGTAATGTGAAGTGTCAATACGCCGTTAAATGCCACTTTAAAAAAAGGTACTAAAACGGCACCAATCGCACAGCATGTTCATGTCATCTACAGTCAGGAACTTAAGTCTTCATACACCCCAAAACATTCGAGAGACTGCTGAATGAAATGACTCACCGAAAAACTTTTTATGCCAAAATGATTTTAATGCAATTTTATTAATGTACAAAAACAAAATGTTCCATTTCTCTTCAAAAATAACGTAATAGAAAACAATAACTTAAAATAAAGAGGGACAAAAGTGTAAGCTCCGATATAAGAAAAGATACAAAATTTGTTGATATTTCGTTGGGTAATCTTAAAATTTTAGCTCCGCTACAGCACGTGACACGAAAGTGATCAATATACTGATGAAAAAGTTGAAGTTGATATTTTGAGAACATATTATATTATTTTTATTTTATGGTGAGTAGTATAGATCAATACAGTAGTAGTATCAATAATACTAAACACGTACCAAAACCGTTAAACACCCTGTATCTTGTAAGTTTTACAATATGGCAGGAAACTCCATAAAGTGTTATACTCGCCTTATCAAAAAGAATTACCAGCCGAGGGATTTAATGCTATATCTGGGGCACCTTGTATATAATTCATGCAGCTTCATACAGGGTTGCCAATATTCGAAGCGCCCATCTGGCAACACTGTAACTTTCCGCAGTGATGCCAAATCGACTAATGACATACCGCGTTTGAAGCGTCATTCCAAGCAAATGTTTACAATGGAACAGTACACGCCACGCGAACGCTCTAAAATTGTTGAAATTTACATTCAACAAAACAAGTCAATAGTGAAAACTCAACTCAATGAGCGATGAAGCTCATTTTCAGTTGAACGGAACGGTAAACAAACAAAATTGCCGTATTTATGCCACTGAAAATCCACAAGAGATTCAAGAGGTACCTCTTCACGATGCAAAAGTCACTGTTTGGTGCGGCGTTTGTGCTAAAATGCTCATTGGGCCGTTCTTTTTCGAAGATGATAATGGCCACAGAGTTACTGTCAATCAGGAGCGTTATCGCGATATGATAAACAATTTTTTCATGCCAATCGTTCGTCGAAAGCGTATCAGGCACTACTGGTTTCAACAAGACGGCGCGCCACCACACACAAGCCGCACTACAATCGATTTTTTGAAGCAATTGTTCCCTGGCCGTTTGATGTCAAAAAATGGTGATTTCGATTGGCCGCCAAGATCACCAGATTTAACGCCTCCAGACTTCTTTTTGTGGGGTTATTTGAAATCAAAGGTTTACGTCAACAAGCCAAAGACCCTAGAAGAGCTGAAAACCAACATCCGTCAAGAAATAACCGCCATTCCCATCGAAATGTTGAAGAAAACCATGGAAAATGCTGCAAAACGGGCACAATATGTCGTAGAGGCCATTGGCGACCATTTACGAGATATCATATTCAAGAAATAATGTAAGCAAATCTACTTGAACCCAATTAAATGATATTCATGACGAACAGACAAAAAATTGTGGTTTCTTTGATTTATTTAAAAATAAAATGGGCGCTTCGAATATTGGCAACCCTGTATGTAAAAATAAAGGTGTCCTTAAATATAAATGTAAAATAAAATAAAAAATAAATATCAAATGTAATGTAAAATAAATGTTCATAAAAATAAAAAGCAGGAAGACCCCTACAACTTTTCCCTTTTTTGCCAGGATTTCAGAATATTTTTATACATCAAATTTTTATTCATACATAAATAATAACTACTTTATCAAATACACCACAATGAAAAACTTTCTGTTTAAAAAAATAAGTCCTAGATACAAAGTCAAATGAAGTCAAACTGTTGTGTTAACTTTGGGATACAACTATGGATCCGTAACAATAAAAATCAGATTTTGCCCCATCCCACTTATAGTTCTGATTACAATGACATCACCGACAAATTTTTAAAAGCGGGAAAGGTAACTGTTCCTCGATTGAATAATTTTAATGAGGGTAAGTGTTATTGCGCTCAACACTTGTGAGTTTTTGCAAGCTCTGGTAAAAATGTTAGTAAAACTACAGTCTAAAAAATCAAAATGCCTGCCATGCTCATGTTTCAGCGCCAGTTGGCATGTGAAACTTGTACGGAAAGCAATGATAAAACATTGTAGCCTGCATTCTTTAAATAAAAGCTTTTATCAAATTCATGCATAAATTTCATCCATCAGGCAACATTAAAGGAATATATTCATGAAAAAGTTTGTGTTTTGTATTCAACGTCAGCAGCACAAAAAGCAGCGTGCACAGATCCAGCAACAAACTCTTCTGTATATATCTCTGCGTGTCTGGGACAAAATTTGTATGTCGAGGCTGCATTAAATTTGCTGCATTACTGTCTCTAACATAACGTGTCATAAGCACTCCGGCACCAATATCACGTTACGCAGTAAGATGTACGTAAATACATTTTCACACACAATGCCATCACCCTTTCCCTCCCACGACCGTATTTTGTGGGATCTTGTGGGATTTGGAGGAGTTGCCAATGTATTTCAAACATTCACATGATTTATATGAACAAAAAAAGTAAGTAAAAAGAATGCCAGGAAGTTTCTGTAACTTTTTAATATGCTTCTTTTTTTTTGCATTTTTTTATATGCTTGTATTTTTATATTATTTATAGCACGACAAGAATATTTAACAGTAAGCATAAATCTTGAAAAAATTGCTTTAATAAATAGAAGAATGATGAAGAAACATGGCAAAAAAGTTATGCCTAAAACTCAGCAGCGCCTTAGGTTGGTCGGCCTTTGACAGCTAGACTAGAAACAACGAGTTCTTATGAAGTAACACTAAATTCGACCTCAGACTTTGCTTCGACCTCATCCCGTAAAAATCTAAAGCAGGGTTAAAGTACGATCAAAGTTGTAAGTAGAGAATGTTTTTACTAGCTCGTGCGTTTTAGGGATGGCCACTTTTTTAAAAAACCTTGTGAAGGCTAAAATGGCTACTGCATTTTAACCACACATTGGCAGCAACATCACATCAACAACAGAGACGACCATACCACGAAGCAGCATATCAGCATTCATCGTGAGTCACCCTTGTTTTATTTTGGATTTTGTATTTTACTTCTAAATAACTTTGTTTAAATACTGTAATGAATTCAGTCAACAACATTTTTTGTTTCATACAAAATATTTAAAATATGATAATATATAAATGTATATTATATAAAGTAAATGATAGTATTTAAATTCATTATTATTTTAATATATTGAAATGTTTATCACCTTTTCATTTATTGTTACTACAAATGAAGTGTATTATTAATTAGTATGTAATTAACGATTGGAATATGTTTACAATAAGAATTGTATTGTATAAAGCTAGTTCGTATTAACTCTGCTGCCGCTTATAAAATTAGAAATTAAGTAGATGAAAGAAGAGACAACGCCATCTAACAGGAAACCAGCACACCAGTGGCTAGTGTAAGGCACCCATGGCACAAACCACGAAAGCACACGGTCAGCTGTGACAAACATAGAACTAAAAGCACACGGTCAGCTGTTACAAACATAGTAAACGAAAAGCACCAGATCAGCTGTAGTGCCAGCCAATCAGAAAGCGAGAAGAGAGCTTGCATTTAGGCAAAGCTCTGCGACTGTCCTATATAAGGCGAGACATAGTTAGATTTAATTGAGTTCTGTTCGAGCCACGGCCTGGGTAAGTCATCTAGTAGGAATAGTAGTAGAAGTAGTGCACACGTAGACCGACCTGGAGTTTTACTACAGATCGGTAGTGCAAACTTAATAGGCTGAAGCGACGCAAGTGAGCCGACCCGAAGTTTTACTACAGGTCGGTGGCGTAACTCAGCAGTTAGACGAGGCCAGCGTAGTTAGGTGAGCGACGCAAGTGGGCCGACCCGAAGTTTTACTACAGGTCGGTGGCGTAACTCAGCAGTTAGACGAGGCCAGCGTAGTTAGGTGAGCGACGCAAGTGGGCCGACCCGAAGTTTTACTACAGGTCGGTGGCGTAACTCAGCCGTTAGACGAGGCCAGCGTAGTTAGGTGAGCGACGCAAGTGGGCCGACCCGAAGTCTTACTACAGGTCGGTGGCGTAACTCAGCCGTTAGACGAGGCCAGCGTAGTTAGGTGAGCGACGCAAGTGGGCCGACCCGAAGTCTTACTACAGGTCGGTGGCGTAACTCAGCCGTTAGACGGGGCCAGCGTAGTTAGGTGAGCGACGCAAGTGGGCCGACCCGAAGTTTTACTACAGGTCGGTGGCGTAACTCAGCCGTTAGACGAGGCCAGCGCAGTTAGGAGAGCGACGCAAGTGGGCCGACCCGAAGTTTTACTACAGGTCGGTGGCGTAACTCAGTAGACTAGCGAAGATCACAGAGCGTGTTGGAAGGCCAGTTCGTGCTAGACCGACGAGAGTGCTGAAGAGCGAGTGCCAAGCAACGAGGCGAAGGTGCATGAAAGTCACCTTCTGAGAATTGAGACAGCGGCAGTCGAGTCTTTAGTTACTTAATAAAAGAATTGAAACGAGTATAAGCTGGAGTTATAATTCATTTCTTTCAACGTGAATTCACCACAAAGTCCGAGAAAAATAAATTTTTGGCAACGAACCCTGGAGCCGGCGAGATATACCTCGGCTAAAGAAGAAAAGGTTCGTTACAATGGCGCCCGAGCAGGGACCAAGTGCGTGAATTAACGAGAGTCGGAAAAAAAAAGCCGAGGAAAAGAGGCACAGAACTCAAAAACCGAGTGTGTGAATAAAAAGAAAGAAAATTCGAGTACAGCAAGAAAAGAATATGTACAAAGAATTTGTAATAAATAACGAATAAACGCGAACAATAGTCGACAGTGCATAAAAAAAAAAAAAAAATAATAAACAGTGAACAAAATTAAAAAAAAAAAAAACATTAATAAACAGTGCTTTTAATTAAAAAAATAATAAATAAATAAAGAATAGAACGATATGATAACGAAATGTAAACATTCGGAAAATAAACATTCGGAATATATAGTGAAAAAAAATGAAAAGCGAATAATAAGTTATACCAAAAATAGTGAACGATAAGGAATATTTTGATGGTTCCTAGACGATAAAAATAAAAGTTTTTTTTTAAGAAAAGAAAAAAAGAACCTTGAATAGTGAACAGCCCAATTATAAAAAAAAAATGAGTAAGCCACTTAGTGTCACGTGGGCATACTCCCTTAAACGGGAAGAACTCGATAAGTACGCCGCGGAATTCGATCTTGACAAAGCCGGTACCGTTGAAGAAATGCGCAAACGATTCGCAGCATTTGTCGGCGACAAAACGCATGCGCAGGAGACGACCCAGCGCCTAGTGGAGCTACAAAGCAAGCACCGTCGAGACGTATCGCCTACCCCACCACAACCGACCACGCTAGAGATCCCGCCACCGAGCGACTTTCAGAGCCACAGCGCAGAATGGACATTTCCATCAAGGCAAGTGACTACGCCACAGGTTGTTGTAATCGAGCAGGTAAGAAAATGGTCGATTAAGTATGACGGGGGTAAGGATCCGCTATCATTCGTCGAAAGACTAGAAGAATTGGCCGAAGTCTACAGTGTCGACAGAAATCTCTTGCCTCGAACAATGCCAGAGCTACTAAAAGATCGGGCAATCATCTGGTATCGCAACAATAATCAGCACTGGGTTACGTGGGATTCATTTAAATTTGACTTTTTAAAATTTTTCTTGCCAGCTCGATATTTCGAAGAAGTCGACGACGAGATTCGACGTAGACACCAACAGCCCAAAGAGAAAATAAAGGATTACGTGCTCACAATGCAAAATATGATGCGACACGTCAGCTATACAGAAGATCAAAAATTGGATAGGATTTTTCGGAATCTACAGACGGACTACCAGTGGTATATCCGGCGCAAGGACTTCTCCTCTCTAGCGGATTTAATAGAGCTGGCCGAAGACCTTGAAAATATTAAAGTCCAAGAGACTACCCGGAACCCCGCAGTGCGACCACCTCCCGAACAGCATCGTATGGTGTCTGAAGATCAACCGACCCATGTTAACATTAAGACCACGTGCAGCAACTGTGGAGAAGAAGGCCACATCGCTAGAACATGCCGCCGAGGATCAGCCACCTTTTGCCGAAGATGTGGACGCCGTGGTGTGCGCGCCAGCACATGTTGTCCATTTCAGCCGGAAAACGGTCCCAGGTTCCGTCCGAGTCGAGGGGCGGCGGCACCTTCAGCAGAGGCCCCTCATCAACAGTAAATCACCTTAATATCAACAATCACCACTTGTTTGCTAACCTTGTAGTGGGCAACATAAAAACAACAGCGACTATCGACACGGGAGCCACTAAAAGTTTCATTAGTCAGGCATTCGCTCACCAATTAGGGCAGCAGTGTCACAAATTAAATATAGATGCAGACGTCACTCTGGCCGACGGGTCGGTGAGACCTCTTAAGCATGCGGTGGAAACAAGGATACGCCTAGGTAACATAAATCGCAACTTTGACTTCCTTGTCATGCCAGATGCGACTGAAGATGTTCTTTTGGGATTGGATTTCTGCATTCAAACCGGAGTTAAGTTTAGCTGTGGTGGAGAGACAATCCAGCTCGGACCAGAAGTAACCCCGCTTCATAGTAATGAAAATTTGAAGGGGTCTGTGAAGAAAATTGTAACAAAAGATTTCAGAAGGGAACGTGCCGAAGCAGCAGCATCTGCCTTACCAACTGCCGAAGCAGCAGCATCTGCGTTACCAACTGCCGTAGCAGCAGCATCTGCGTTACCAACTGTCGAAGCAGCAGCATCTGCCTTACCAACTGCCGAAGCAGCAGCATCTGCATTATCAACTGCCGCAATGAAGAAACGAACAAGAAGAAAACGAAAGCACCACCGCCGTCGAAAACCATATAACCGGTGCATGCATATCAAGAATTTGGTCGCAGCAGTAGAAGTCCCCAATGGGATAAGGCCACCAGAAATTGAAAACAAGCAGAAGAGCGACGAGAACGAGCCATTAGCTGACCGCTGTCCTATAGCTAAGAGTGAAGTAGACGCGGCGACTTTGAAACGACAAGCCGTCGAAGCAAGAATAATAAAAGATTTTTTAGATTACGAACTTAGGCAATTTGAAGGCATTCACGGAGTTACGAGCATCACGGAACATAAAATCGTGATGACCGATGATCGGCCTATTAAGCAGAGGTACTTCCCACGAAATCCAGCGATGCAGAGTATCATCGATGAAGAGGTCAACAAGCTATTGTCAAAAGGATGCATCGAGCCGTCGCACAGTCCATATAGCGCACCAATTGTGATTGTTCGCAAGAAGACTGGAGCCTGGCGACTCTGCATTGACTACCGGCAGCTTAACAGCAAATCAGTACCCGATGCATATCCACTTCCACGCATTACGCATATTCTGGACCGGCTGCGTAACGCCAAATACGTAAGCAGTCTGGATCTGAAGGATGGTTACTGGCAGATCCCGATGGCGGCTGAAAGTAAAAAGTACACCGCATTCACCGTACCTGGTCGTGGCCTGTATCAATGGCGCGTCATGCCATTTGGCCTTCACTCCGCACCAGCAACATTCCAGAGAGTCCTCGATAGAGTCATAGGTCCAGAGCTGGAACCCTTCGCGTTCGCCTACCTAGATGACATCGTGGTGACGGGAGCAACGTTGGATGAGCACCTGCAGAACCTGCGAGAAGTGTTCCGACGCCTACGGAAAGCTAACCTAAAAATTAATGCTGAGAAATGTGAGTTCATGAAAACAAAGATCAAATATTTGGGTCATGTGGTCAGCGGTGATGGTATTCATACTGACCCCGACAAGGTTGCAGCTATTAGAGACTTGGAACCCCCCCAGAACGTGCGAGGAGTGCGACGATATCTAGGAATCGCGTCGTGGTATCGGCGATTCATTCCAGACTTTGCGACCATAGCACAGCCTTTGACAGCTTTGCTCAAGAAGGGAAAGCACTGGAAGTGGGCAGAAGCCCAACAGAAAGCGTTCGAGGATTTGAAGACGAAGCTCACCGAGGCTCCGGTATTGGCATGCCCAGACTTTAGCCAAACGTTCACACTACAAACTGACGCCAGCGAGAGCGGTCTGGGTGCAGTATTGACGCAGGAAATCGACGGGTCAGAACGAGTAATAGCCTATGCTAGCAGGCACTTGAATAAAGCAGAGAAGAATTATTCGCCCACCGAAAAGGAGTGTTTGGCGATCATATGGGGTATTCGTAAGATGCGGCCATATCTGGAAGGATACAAGTTTATAGTTATCACCGACCACTTGTCTCTAAAGTGGTTAAACTCTATTGAGAGCCCCTCAGGTCGAATCGCCAGATGGGCACTCGAGTTGCAGCAGTTTAACTTTACGGTTCAGTATCGCAGAGGGAAGCAGAACATCGTGGCTGATGCCCTCTCTCGACAACCAGTTGAACTACAGCGGATAACCGTGAACGATGCCAAACAGCCAACATGCCCGTGGCTCAACAAGAAGCGTGCCGAAGTAATAAAATTCCCCAGTAAATATTCTGATTACGTTAATATAGAAGGTCAACTATACCGACATATCCCACGAGGTGCAAGTGATGACGATTGCGTGCCGTGGAAGCTGTGTGTTGCCACGTCACAACGAGAACGGGTTCTAAAAGAGAATCATGACAGTCCGTGTGCCGGCCACTTAGGCATCCGGAAGACGATCGCAAGAGTGGCAAACCGGTATTACTGGCCGGGTATGTTTCGGGACATAAGTCGCTATGTTCGAAGTTGCGACTCATGTCAACGTTATAAGGCTAGCCAGCAAGCTCCAGCTGGAGAGATGCTCATCAAGATACCTGACGAACCGTGGTCAACAGTGTGCGCAGATTTTGTAGGGCCATTGCCACGATCAAAACACGGCAACACGATGTTACTAGTTTTCTTCGATCGGTTTTCAAAGTGGACCGAATTGGTTCCGCTCCGAAAAGCAACAGCAGACGGTTTACTCAAGGCTTTTCGTGAACGAATCATTAGCAGATATGGAGTACCCAAGGTTCTTATTACGGATAATGGTACCCAGTTCACGAGCCGTATATTCAAACGCTACATAGAAGCCCTAGGGGTTCAGCAGCAGCTCACCGCGCCGTATACGCCGCAAGAAAACCCAACTGAACGTGTAAACCGAACAGTGAAGACCATGATCGCGCAACTCGCAGATAACCAACAGCGGGGCTGGGACGAGAGCCTACCAGAGATTTCACTTGCAATTAACACGAGCGTTTCCGAGACAACGGGTTACAGTCCAGCCTACCTGACTCAAGGAAGGGAACCACGTTTGCCGCACGCCCTGTACGACGAGGTTACACCAGGCACAGGAACCGAGAGCGTAGAACCCATTGAGCGAGCATCCCGACTGAAGGACATTTTTGCTATTGTACGACACAACCTCTCGCGAGCAGCTACGGATCAGGCAAGACATTATAATCTCCGCCGACGACCATGGAAGCCTACCGTTGGAGATGAAGTTCTTGTTAAGCAGCATTCTCTGTCGAAAGCGATAGACAGCTTTGCCGCCAAGTTAGGACCAAAGTATGCGGGTCCTTATGCCGTACTGGGATTCACGTCACCAGTCATCGTTCGACTAAAGAAAAAGGGTGACAACCGTATCCGAACAGCGCACCTGAGCGAGGTCAAACCTTATTATGACTCGCAACGCTTGGACGAATCGGCAGACGGCCACCCAAGTCAACACTAATACCCGAAATACATGTCTGACGCCTACCGACAGCCTTTGAATTTATTGACGAAACATACGCTTATTTAAGAAAAATAAAAACAACTCCCTACTGTCTGAAATTTATATTCACTAACACTTTTTTGTCTTTTCAGTCATAAAATACTGACGAAGACAAACCCATCAAGCGACTCCAGGTTGTAATTCAAAGACGATAGAAAGATGAGCAGACGTGCGACCAACCAAAAGTTCGAAGCAACCAGAGCAAGGTTCCGACAGAATATGTTCAAGGCGGCCAGCCGCGGACGCCGCACGAAAGTCCTGGGAGAAGATTTCATGGAAATCCCAATTAAAGCCGACGGGAGCCGCATCCGGGTAGTCCCACGATCCGACCCATACAACTCATCAAGCCAAGACCAAACTCCATCACGCCGACCAAAATATTTCAATCGACGTGCCGTTTCGACTTCACCGGTAGGCATTGGCACGCCGAAGTCCAGCAGAGCCCACAACGTCATCCAGCACCGTCAGGCCCCAGAACACGGCCCATAGCGATGACACGCCCGGAACGTCACATCGAGACCACCTCGCGCCTGCGGAAGAATTCCGTGGGGTAAGCGAGCGTGATGCACCACCGATAGCAACGATAGTACTAACCGACACCGAGAGCGAAGAGACATCGCTATGTGATTCCACGACACCTGAAACCTCGCTAGATAATGATGAGCCTGAAGGCGAAGAAGCCCCTCCCGATAGTATTTCCGGTCGGGAAGCTACGAACGGAGTCGACGAGGAGCAGCTAGAAGACACCACGTCAGACACCCGCAGCGTGTTTGGGTACTTGTACTCTAGACGAAGCCCAACAAGTGAAGAAAATGAGCAGCAGCTCGAAGCTAGAGTGCCAACACCACCCTTCCCTTGGTCACCGCCTAGCTCTTCGATAGATTCGAGTGATGACGAGAATGTACGACCGCCAAAGAAGGAGAACATACTCGGATGGTGCCGCTACAGCAATGACATCGAGACGGTCCAAGGCGTGGGCCACACAAAAATTACACAAACCATTCGCATGGAATGTACGGTGTACCACCATCAGCGAGGAGCAAGCCAGATGTTGTGTTCCGAAGTCGCAGCAGCATCTGCGTCATCAACTGCCGAAGCCGCAGCAGCATCTGCGTCACCAACTGCCGACGTTGCAGCAGCATCTGCGTCATCAACTGCCTACGCCGCAGCAGCATCTGCGCCACCAACTGCCTACGCCGCAGCAGCATCTGCGTCACCAACTGCCTACGCCGCAGCAGCATCTGCGTCACCAACTGCCAACGCCGCAGCAGCATCTGCGTTATCAACTGCCGAAGCCGCAGCAGCATCTGCGTCATCAACTGCCGACGCCGCAGCAGCATCTGCGTCATCAACTGCCGAAGTCGCAGCAGCATCTGCGTCATCAACTGCCGAAGCCGCAGCAGCATCTGCGTCAACAACTGCCGACGCCGCAGCAGCATCTGCGTCATCAACTGCCGAAGTCGCAGCAGCATCTGCGTCATCAACTGCCGAAGCCGCAGCAGCATCTGCGTCACCAACTGCCAACGCCGCAGCAGCATCTGCGTCATCAACTGCCGAAGCCGCAGCAGCATCTGCGTCACCAACTGCCTACGCCGCAGCAGCATCTGCGCCATCAACTGCCAACGCCGCAGCAGCATCTGCGTCATCAACTGCCGAAGTCGCAGCAGCTGCCTTCATAGAGGCGCTGCAGCCACCACTCAGCTCAGATAGTTCGAGCGACAGCTCAAGCAATAGCTCAAGCGACAGCTCCAGCAGCAGCGAAAACGACAGCGACGAAACGGATTCAGACGAGTCCCCAAGTCGACCACGGAAAAATCCCAGACTCGATGTTCAACAACGGGTGTCGCCCCTAAGGCCCACGACACCACATCAGACCCCTAGAATCCCTTCGCCTCCCCGATCGAGTTGTGCTGAAGAAGAGCGACTCGAAGATATATGGGCAAGGTACGATGAAGACGTCGTGCAGGAACTGCAGGTTAAGATCCATGCCGCGTTGACCAGGCGCAAGCAGGCGGCGCGGATGAAGTTCTGCACCATCGTCCGAGGGGTCACCTTCCAAGTCATGATCGCCCGTTCCGGTCGGGTAAGCGTAAGTCAACGACCTCCTCCCCCGAAGTAGGTGGGGTATGTGAAGGCTAAAATGGCTACTGCATTTTAACCACACATTGGCAGCAACATCACATCAACAACAGAGACGACCATACCACGAAGCAGCATATCAGCATTCATCGTGAGTCACCCTTGTTTTATTTTGGATTTTGTATTTTACTTCTAAATAACTTTGTTTAAATACTGTAATGAATTCAGTCAACAACATTTTTTGTTTCATACAAAATATTTAAAATATGATAATATATAAATGTATATTATATAAAGTAAATGATAGTATTTAAATTCATTATTATTTTAATATATTGAAATGTTTATCACCTTTTCATTTATTGTTACTACAAATGAAGTGTATTATTAATTAGTATGTAATTAACGATTGGAATATGTTTACAATAAGAATTGTATTGTATAAAGCTAGTTCGTATTAACTCTGCTGCCGCTTATAAAATTAGAAATTAAGTAGATGAAAGAAGAGACAACGCCATCTAACAGGAAACCAGCACACCAGTGGCTAGTGTAAGGCACCCATGGCACAAACCACGAAAGCACACGGTCAGCTGTGACAAACATAGAACTAAAAGCACACGGTCAGCTGTTACAAACATAGTAAACGAAAAGCACCAGATCAGCTGTAGTGCCAGCCAATCAGAAAGCGAGAAGAGAGCTTGCATTTAGGCAAAGCTCTGCGACTGTCCTATATAAGGCGAGACATAGTTAGATTTAATTGAGTTCTGTTCGAGCCACGGCCTGGGTAAGTCATCTAGTAGGAATAGTAGTAGAAGTAGTGCACACGTAGACCGACCTGGAGTTTTACTACAGATCGGTAGTGCAAACTTAATAGGCTGAAGCGACGCAAGTGAGCCGACCCGAAGTTTTACTACAGGTCGGTGGCGTAACTCAGTAGACTAGCGAAGATCACAGAGCGTGTTGGAAGGCCAGTTCGTGCTAGACCGACGAGAGTGCTGAAGAGCGAGTGCCAAGCAACGAGGCGAAGGTGCATGAAAGTCACCTTCTGAGAATTGAGACAGCGGCAGTCGAGTCTTTAGTTACTTAATAAAAGAATTGAAACGAGTATAAGCTGGAGTTATAATTCATTTCTTTCAACGTGAATTCACCACAAAGTCCGAGAAAAATAAATTTTTGGCAACGAACCCTGGAGCCGGCGAGATATACCTCGGCTAAAGAAGAAAAGGTTCGTTACAACCTCCTTTTCGGATAACCGGTTTTGTAATTTTCAGTTTTCCACCGAAACTAAATTCGAAGAAAAACACCATCTTTACCGATTGTCTGTTTTGTAGATGTTGGCGCAAGTTTGAAGAGCCATTTCTTATTTTCAATCTTTTTATGCAGAGGTTACACACTCTGCCAAACCATTCTCCACTTTTTTAAAATATCGCCGCACTTCACTCTTCATTTACGGTTAAAATGTCTTGTTTTGTTCTATTTTTTGCAAGTTTGCAATGTTCATTCACCATCGCCCACCGGTGGGTCACATGGCAGCGAACGTGTTAAGACTTGTTGATACAGAAGCAGTAATCAAAGGCTGTAGTTTTTCAGAGAGCCGGTTAAGTAATTCGGCACGATTACGATTTCCGGGTTGCCGCGATTTGAAAGTGTTTTCTGGTAGAAAACAACAAAAACAAATGTTTGGCCGAACAAAAATTCGATTACTCAACTATTTATCGAGTTTTTAGTTTTTTTTTTTTTTTTTTTTTTTTGCTAAAAGATCTTCAAAAAAACATCCATTTCTTTGCCATTATCCAATAGATGTAAAAGATTGGTTGTGTCATTTGAATAACAGTTAAATTACCTTTTTAATGATGTATAAGCAAAATTATATCAGAATTAAAAAAACCGTCATTTTCTACTAAATTTGCGTTATTAAGATACAAAAATTCTATTTTATTTTTAAAGCTAGCAATTTAACCTTTCATTTGATATATTAACTTACACATATATATTATTTACAATATACACTATATTACATAAAGTTAATAAAAATTGATATTTGCTATTGCAATGTCTGCTAGCACATTGTAAAATTTCATATTTTTTTGCTGGCTAGAAAATCCTATTCATTCATATAAATATTACAGCTACAATGTTGCCTTAAAGAACAGTAACTTATTGTAATGGTGCTTTAAGAAAAAATTGAATTAGAATACAAAACAACTAAGGTAAATATGCTTGAATTAACAACTTTCTGCACAAGGGCAAATCATTTCATCATAAAAAAACTAATCAAAAATTAAATATATCATATGTTTTATATACCAAACGAAAGATAAATTTTCAGGCTTCAGTAATACACTATTCATAATCCATAGTAATAACGGTAGTTTTTGAGAAAATAACGGTTTTTTTTAAGCAAATATTTCACTTTTGCATACAAATAAATAGCAATAAAATATGAAATACTCAACGGATTTGATTGATTTAAAATTAATATAAAAGCTTTATGTATTACCTTTCAAATAACATCTAAAAATAAAAATTTTCTTGAAAAATCGATAACTTGAAAACAAATCGATTAATCGATTTTTCCTTCGGCCATTCTTATTTTTTGTTAAATACCTTCCTGAATCCATTGTCAAATCGTGGCGCCCCGGAAATCGTAATCTCCCCTGTAATTCCTTATGTTTCAGACTTTTCAAATGCTGGTCAACTTGAAATTTCCTTTCGCAGACCACTTGCTTATTGCAAACTTTGCAAAATAGCACAACTCCATCGGTTTGAAACACACTCGGATACTCAGACATATATTTAATTAGGTTTGAAGATAAAGTTGCATTGATTTTCGGCATTGCACTCTAAAAACATTACCAAATGTTAATCTACACGACTTTATAGTAAACATAAGCAAATAGAACTCACTTTCCAACATTCAAAAGATGTTTTGAATAAAATATAACAGATTGTTTTGAACTTAGCAAATCAAGCAGACAGTAACAATGTTGTGCAACTAACGTGCGGCAAGAAAGCTACGATTTTTTTTGTACAGTTCAAACATTGGCAGTTTAACAGGGTGGTTCAAACAGGGTGGCTTAAACTAAATTTAAATGGTTGCAAATAAAAAAATTTTAAATATGCAAAAACCACATGCATTTATTGTAAAATATACAAAAATATACACAATAAATATGCAATAGCAGAAATTTCAAGTAAAATATGCAAAAACATGCATTTATTGCAAAATATGCAATAAATCGTAAAGATAACTTAACTATTTCCATTTTAAGATGCCCAGTAAAAACATGCATTTGCATGAGATACCGAGCTCTATTTATTACTTTTGGTACGTAAAGCGCAATAGCCCAGTGGTTAGACTAGTGAACTTACAAACTGGATGTCGGGGGTTCGACTTTTGTTATTTTTCATCTCACGGCGCACAGTGTACTTTTCAGAGTTGTATCGTGCTTCGCGAAAATAAGTAAAAAAATTAAGAATTCATGGCGAAAATTTTATTATTTAATGATCTTTTTTATAGACAAAGTACTGAATTTTTTAAATTTGGCAACTGTTTTTATGAAAATGTGATAGTTTTGAAGATATTGGGCATCAAAGTCAACAAAATTTCAGAAAATGTTAGAGTTTCAGTAAAAGTGAAATTTTTTGTTATTTTGGGTGCTTTTTTCGCATAAAATGTTGGTATATGCATTTACTTCACTTTTTTAAGATATATATATCATGAAGATATTGGTAGAAACTTTTTAAATAATAGATAATATATTTTATTGGGGGTTGGAATTAGTTTTAAAGGTTTTCTAAGAGATGGCGTAACTATCAATAGATCGCATCGGGCACACCTGTGACTATATTCATTTCAAAGCACATTGTCTAAGCTTCATTTTTCAGTGGCTTACGGGGACTATGCTCCATCGATTTCTACTTGTGAGTACTGGTTCCGTCGGTTTAAAAGTGGTGATTTTGATACGGAAGACAAAGAGCGTCCGGGCCAGCCGAAAAAGTTTGAAGATGAGGAATTGGAGGCTTTGCTCGATGAAGACCCGTGTCAAACCCTTCAAGAATTGTCAGAATCATTGGGAGTCGACTTATCAACGGTCGGCAAACGCTTGAAGGCCATGGGAATGATTCAAAAGCAAGGAAATTGGGTGCCGTACCAGTTGAAGCCGAGAGGCGTTGAACGGCGATTTTGCATGTGCGAA
Source organism: Dichetophora obliterata (assembly GCA_963920525.1). Lineage (NCBI taxonomy): Eukaryota > Metazoa > Arthropoda > Insecta > Diptera > Sciomyzidae > Dichetophora > Dichetophora obliterata. Next base: position 220,144,862 of record OY986435.1, on the reverse strand, counting down.
CAACTGCTTCAACGGCATAAAAGGAAGAGTTTTTTGCATCGTATTGTCACTGGCGATGAAAAGTGGATCCATTACGATAATCCTAAGCGAAAAAAATCGTGGGGACCACCCGGCCATGCATCAACATCGAGGGCCAAGCCGAATATTCATGGCGCCAAGCTTATGCTGTGTATTTGGTGGGATCAGAAGGGTGTCGTGTACTATGAGCTGCTAAAACCTAACGAAACCATCACTGGGGAACGCTACCAACAACAATTGATGCAATTGAGCCGAGCATTAAAGGTTAAACGGACGGAATATGCCAAAAGACACGACAAAGTGGTTTTTCAACATGGCAACGCACGGCCACATGTTGCAAGAACCGTCAAGGAAACGTTGGAGGCGCTGAATTGGGATGTGCTACCCCACCCGCCTTATAGCCCAGACATAGCCCCTTCCGACTACCACCTATTCAGATCGATGACGCATGGCTTGGCTGAGCAGCGCTTCACTTCTTACGAGGATACCAAAAAATGGGTCGATTCGTGGATTGCCTCAAAAGACGAATCGTTCTTCCGGCGCGGAATCCATATGCTGCCAGAAAGATGGGAAAATGTTGTAGCTAACGATGGACAATACTTTGAATAATATACATTGTACCGTTGTTTCTAAATAAATGCTCAAAAACCGAAAAAAACCTTTAAAATTAATTCCAACCCCCAATATATAAAATTATTGAAAGAAAAAAGTAAATTTTTTACGTTTTTCGCACTTTGTTTAAGCTTTTAAATAATGTCCCCATAAGTGCCCTCACAATTCTTTTTTTTAAATATTCCTTTAATATTTATTTAACAAATTTTATAAAATCTGACTGCATCCTACTGCATCCCTGCACACAAATGTCAATGAAAGCTTTTAAAACAGATTTGGAAAATGTTAGTGAAATGCAATGTAGACCTTCAAATGGGTCACAAGTTACAGTCCGACACAGACTAATGCTTACTATGATTGATGGAAAAGTTGCGCAAGCCAATATCAGGTAAAAGGACGAGTTCTGGTTCTCATTAATTTATTGAAATCTTATTCACAGGAAACAAATCAACGAAATCATGTGTGTTATGTCATTTGCGACAACATATGTTAGCTAAATATGAAACAAATTTTGATAACATAGAGGAGATGTATGAACATTAGGGTGATTCAAACAAATAAACTTTTTCGCAAATCCACCGAGCCCGTCTAAAATCGGGAACATTATATCAAAATATAAAAATTAAAATTAAAAAAAAATTGTTTACATTTTTAGATGGTGCTACTAGCGGTTTTCTGATTTAGCTGGAGAAAATCTACGAAAAAGCCTTAAAGCTCAAAAACTCATATATCACTCATTTTTTCACAAAAGTCATGATTTCTTGACAGATTACGCATAATAGATCAACATTTATAAAAACGTGTTAAAATTTTGGATACTAGATTTTTTTTTTAGTCAATAGAGTGTTCAAAAAAAGAATCGATGGTAACTTTGGTTCCAATGGGGAAAAAATATTTTTTAAATGAATTCATATTTGTAGCCGAGCATTTATTCCCTTTTTCGACATAATTTTACAGCTTATTTAAGTTATGATTACAGTTTCGGAAAGGGAAATAGTAAGCCATTTTCTAGAGTTAATAACTTGGGCCTTTCACTAGTTATTAACATAATTTTTTTTTTAATTTTGACATCCTTATTGATTTAAAAACAAAGTAAAAAAATGATTTTCAAAATATGTATGACTTATAGATGGCGTCAAATTAAAGTGCTCAAAAAAACGATGTCCATATGGCGGACAGGTAATCTCTGGAATGGGACGTCTGAAACAAAATAATAAAAAAATTCTTAAAGAGAGATGCCTGCTGCCCGGCAATCTACCATAGCATTTGAAAAATCGAAGAAAGAAAAAATTGGTAAATATTTAAAAAAAAAATCGACCACATTTTTTGACCCTTTACCTTTGCTAACTCATTTGTTTTTTTTTTATTTTTTAAGATCTTTTTTAAGATTTTTTGTAGATTGCCGTAGATATTAATAAAGAAAATAAAACAAAGTTTTTTAAAATCGGTCAATCCAATCCTGAGATTACTTGTCCGCCAGTGGAAAAAAGTTTGTTTCGAGAAAAACGCGTTTAAATTTTTTTATTACGATGAATACTATTTTTTTCAATCTTCAAGGACACCAATAAAACATGTTAAAATTTCAAAATATTCGCTTTTTATTTTTTTATTTAAAAAATAATAATGCAATTATGTGTAAAAATGAGTGAGATGAATTTTTGAGCTTTAAGGCTTTTTCGTAGATTTTCTCCAGCTAAAGCAGAAAACTGCTGGAAGCACCATCTAAAAATATAAAAATATTTTTTTTTAATTTTGATTTTTATATTTTGATATAATGATCCCAATTTCGGTCGGGATCGGTGGATTTGCGAAAATTTTTTTTTCTAATCACCCCACTGAACATGGTTTGTCACCTCTCCATGCAAGGTTTAGGTTCATGAAACACTGCTTAAGAATTGCTTATGACCTTAAGTGCCATAGTTTTTTTAAACCTCAAACGATTTCCAAAACCAAAAACGAAATGAAGGACAAACAAAAAATAAAAATGATCTGAAGTTTGAAGAAAAACAAGAAATCACAATTAAGATAAGTACAGGTTTGCTTATTGATTTTCCTAAACCAAATTTTGGTAATACCAATAATGGCAATACTGCTCGTCGCTATTTCAAGGATATAGCTACAACCTCTCGTATACCAGAAATTAACGAAGATCTCTTGATTATTTTCAAAACTATATTAAATGCCGTCAATTTTTGGCAACAAATAGATCCAGAGAAATTTGGCAAATATGCAAAGAAGACCCTAGAAATAAACAATTCCTTATATGGTAGCTGGTAACCTTTATCTCCAACACTGCATAAGGTTTTAGCTCACGGAGAAAAAATTATTTACTTTAATTTTTTCCCAATAGGGAAGTTATCAGAAAAAGGCCAGGAGACAAAAAAAAAAAGGAATATAAATATATGCGGCTTAGTCACACATGGAAAATAAGCAGACAGACCCTAAACAAAGATAAAATGACACTGCTTAGGTATCACTACTTATTAGTTCTGTAAAAAAAGGATAAAGAATATGAATTTCAAAGTAAGCTTTTGTCTGAAATAGAACATTTACTTAAAAAGAAAATAATATCGGAATAAATCAAATCAAATCAAAAAATCAAATAAGCATAAATATATAAAACCAAAGTGTTAAATTCGTAAAAAAAGTTAGAATATGAAAGTTATTTTTAACATCAAGAATCGAGAAAAAATGTTTAAATTTAAATTGTGAGAGTACTAAGAGCTGATCTCAATTTGAATTTGAAATAATGACAGCAAGAAGCATGATATATATAGCAAGAAAAGTTGAAAAATGGTGACAAAAGTTGAATAATTTTAACGAAAGTTGGATCTAATAAAAGTTTAATTAATTTTTTTTCAGTTTTCGATTGTTATGGCCCTGACTTACACTTTAAATGTTTTTCTAGTTTAGTTACATAAATCTATATACAGGGTACCCACCCGGACTTGAGATGCTAATTCGCTAAGGGATGATTCGTTGTCTTATTTAAAGCAAAAAAATTGTCTGGGTAAGTGGTCTATTTGTAACATCCACTGAGATATAGGGTGTTTAAAAACACCTGTTTGTTAAAGTAGGTGCTACCAAAGATATTACCATAGCCTCTACCATATACAGTCAGGGACTAAAGTTTAAATACACCCTATAAATTTAGATTTTTAAGAAAAAGAAACAGTGTGTAAAAATTTTGAGTATGCAGTTTTATTACATATTACGAGTAACTAAAAATAAAAACAAAACACAATTCATTCATCAGGAGTATAACGGTAAATTCAACAAAAACGATATTTGGAATGGGACAAAAGTTTAAATACAGTACAAAGTAATTCAAGTATTCATCGGAATCGACAGCTAAACGTCACATTAATATTTGGTTGGTCCTCCTTTCGCATCAATAACTGCCTGAAGACGACGTGGCATGGATAGAACCAATTTTTCTGTCTCACATGGGGAAATTTCGGCCCAAGCATTTTTAAGGGCTTTTTTAGGGTTTCTTTGCTTGACGGCGCTGAACAGTACATTTTACTTGCCAACAATTCCCAAATATGTTCTATTGGATTCAAATCCGGTGATTGGGGAGGACTATTAAGCTGACGTGGCGCATAATACAGCAACCATTCCTTCACTGATCGTGCGGTATGCTTGGGATCATTGTCTTGTTGGAATATCCAATGTCTGCCAAGACCCAAGCTATCCACGGATGGTTGCAAATTCTCATCCAATATGCTTTTATACTGGTATTGATCCACAATACCATCAATAGAAGCTAACCGTCTTACACCAGCTGCTCCAATCGCTCCCCAAACCATAACGCTTCCGCCACCATGTTTTACAGTTGGTATAATATTTTTCGTGTGAAGTGCTGTGCCGGACTTACGCCAAATTTTTGCTCGACCATCACTGCCAAAAATATTGTATTTTGACTCGTCTGTAAACAAAACTGTTCGCCAAGTCATCATCTTTATCCTTATACTTTAAGGCGAATTCCAGACGCAACTGCATATTTTTTTAAATCAGGGTTTCTTACGTGGTACTCTGCTGCGAAACCCTTTATCGTGTAATGCTCTTTGGAATGTTTTTGAATGAACATGTTTTCCGGCGGTTTCCGCAATACTAGCGGCTAACTTTGGAGCACTTATTTTTGGATTTTTTTGCACTTCATGAACAATGTGGCTCACATCTCTACGGGAAAGTTTTTTTGGGCGGCCGCTCCTGGGTCTATTTTCGACTGTTTTATAAAGTTTATATATTCTTATAATATTTTGAACACTAGAGCAGCACAATTTAAGAATTTTCCCTATTTCTCGATACGATTTGCCTTCATTAAAATGCATTATTATTAAATTTTTTACTCCACTTTCGATTTGCTTTCCTAATAATGATTGCTCTGCTTACGATCTTCACTCTCTCAAAAACTTTTTCTAATGAATGAAAATATGTAAACAAGCCAATCAACAAAAATAACGGTACATCCATACTCAAGAAATTGCAAAATAATTCGAGGAATTCCATTCATGCAAGCATGTATTTAAACTTTTGTCCCATTCCAAATACCGTTTTTGTTGAATTTACCGTTATACTCCTGATGAATGAATTGTTTTTTGTTTTTATTTTTAGTTACTCGTAATATGTAATAAAACTGCATACTCAAAATTTTTACACACTGTTTCGTTTTCTTAAAAATCTAAATTTATAGGGTGTATTTAAACTTTAGTCCCTGACTGTAGGTCTAAAGTATCAGAGCTACGATAATTCTGATATTATTGCTGGAGAGGATATTAGCCAGGCTTTGTTTCGGTACCAAAAAAGTTGAATAATAAATTCAGGGTGTGCAGATATGGAACTACATAACAAAGTAAAATTTTATCTTTTATTTTTTTAAAGGTTTAGTATTAAAGGAATAGAAATATTTCATTTTATTTTACTTAATTCCACACACACACAGAATTTAATTATCACCTTTTGGCTTTCTTTTTTTTTAAGTCAACATTTTCGAGAAAAGAACATAATTCTATTTTAGAGCTCACTATATTTTTTCTCAAGAGAGCAGAATTTCCAAAAAGGGCTGAAAAAATTGAGCATTTTTTCGAGAAATCAAAACGCCATTATATTCTACACAATTTCTAGCAAAACTGAAAATTTTATAAGGATTTCCATACAGCATGTCTTGCAATGTTTGTTCAATACCGTTAGAAAACTTTTACAATTATGTTAGTATTGCCAACCCTTGACGCTTACCCAAGACAATTAAAATTCAAATGTGATAGTTCATTGACAGCACCTGCGGCAGTGTGCCTTATTAAAACATCTAATACAAGGCAAAATTAACGAAACAATAAAAAGTTTTGAAATTTGTTTACGATGAAAGCAAAGTTAATAATCAGTTTTAAATACTTGCAAAAATTTTTGCTACTTCATTTCATGGGCCATTGAATGGCTCGAAAGCAGTTTTTGTTTTCTGCCAAGTTCTAAATTCGAAATTTCAATCTTTAGGAGTAGAGTTGCCAAAGAGCATTTACAATTCATTAAACCTATACAAAGTGGTAAGCAAGTGAAACTTTTTAACGTCTATTTAGGGAAAGTATTGATTGGTCAAGGTGGATGGATAAGAAAAAGGCGGCATAATTCTATTGAATAATGTTTTAAATACATTATTAGAAGGACTATGCAATGAAGCTGAAAACTTTTTGAACTGAATAGAGACGCAACGCACAGAAAGCATTTCAATTCAAGTAATTTTGTTGCTTGCTTGTTTTAGCTTATTATTTGAAAGGATTATTAATTCAATATGCTTATAAGTATGCATATAAATAGAAAACACAAAATTGCAGGCGAGAAAAATGTTTGGTTCTTTATTTATTGCACTTAATACAATCACTATAGAAATGACAGTCGAGACACAAATTTTTTGTCCAGGAAAGACAAAGAGTAATGGTGTATTTGAACCTAAATTGATCTTGAGGCCTAAAGCATCGTTAACGATTTCATATATGATCTCGACGAATGCTTTAATCAGATCGTACAGAAGTAGAGTTATAAATTCTTGTTTCGGGTTATTCGAGAAACTGCTTTTATATAAAATTTTCAGTTTTTACGATTTCGGTGTTTTCTTTAAATCAACAATACTGGTATATTCGAAATACCGGCTATTTTGTAAACTTGTTTTTTTCCTTCAATTTTTACAATACTTCTTATAAGCGGAGGTTCTCGGATAAATTTCTTCCAATTTTTACAATATCTGAAAGGTTCAAGTGTCTAGAATGTTGGTGTTGGATGACTTTCTACAGTCCATTGATCTTTAGTATAAATGGTGTAATTCATACATTAACTTTAATCTTTTGAGTGAGTACAGAACCTGTGAGTACGTGAGTATGCCTTCGATTGATAGTTCTACACGCTACCCACCAATCCAAAACCCTTTGTTACGGAAAGTGGTTCATTTCATATTAAGTATTTAGTGAAGCTATGTTGCAGCAGATTTTTTTAAGGTGGTTTAACTTGAATCTGTAAAAAAAACTAAAACTATTTTTTCTGATTTAACACTGATTGGCTGATCAATTTAACGCAAAAAAAAAACAAACCGCAAAGTTTTCCCATGATTCCAAGTGCTCACAAAATTAATTCAAAGTTAGAAAAGTCTGTGATCGCTCATCTGACTAGCAGTGCGGCGGTTTTTTGCTGTTCTAAAAAGTTTTGTTTTTCGCATTTGTTCTCTCAACACTTTTCTTAAAAATTATAACAGATATCAAGATGATTTTCTTCCGATAGGAAGATGCACTAGCTTACACATGAACAGAGAGAATTTTAAATAGTTGATTACAAATATTTTTTTTTTTTTTTGTTAAAAAACATGGAAAAATTTTAAACTTTCACAGCTTATAAATAAATAAGTTTTATATATCCTTGAAATTTCTGTGTTCATAAGCCTTAGTTTTACTAAAATAATAAAAAAAATTATTTAGGAAAAATTTTAAAATTGAGTGAAATCCGACCACCCGTTTAAATTTGTATTATACTATGTTTCCATCTACTCGAAATATTGCGATATTGAAAAAGTGATTTTAAAGTGTTTCCATCTGGCATGTCATGACAGCTAGACTTCATTTGACAATTAAGTCTTCATTTGATAAATTTAGGAATGATCAAATCGTGACGGAGCAATTGCGTTGTTGCAATTCTTTTGCCATTTCCGGAGCTCTTAACTTTTTTTCTCTAAAATTGCAATTGCTCCTCGCTGAAGCTCCTAGCCTTTTTATTTTCATATTTCCTTTGTTTTGCATTTTGCATTTTTAATTTTTAATATTGTTAATTTTTGCTTTTTTTAATACGATAATTTATTTATTAGTTGTCATTGCCAATTGTCAATGGCCGCAACTGACAGTTGGCAACTGTTGTGTAAAAATTCGCTGAATTTTAAACTTTTGGTAGCGCTCACTTAGACTGATCCAGTAGCAGCAGACGCCATTTAATCGAGTGAACAAATTTTATGCTACATGAACACAACTGTTTAATTAACTGTCAGATGCTGCTACTGACACTGTTAAATTAATAAACACAGCAAGAACGCTGCAAATTTAAGTGAGAAACCTTTGCAATTGAATTAAATTTACGTACAAATTATATGTAATTAAATTAAATCTTACTTCTGACGTGTAGAGGAGCAACACATTCAGAGAAAAACATCGCGCACTAAGGTAGCGCTAGCATTACAGTTCAAAACAGTTGTGTGCGCTGAATGCAGCCAATATGAAAAATTTGACATAAGCTGAATAGTGCTGGATACTGAAATAACTTTTCAGGGATACCGCTATGCATGTTGAGATTTTGTTAGATTTGATTTTGTTGAAATCACAAGATTTTAAAATCTTAAACTTGTATAGAGAACTCTGTTAATTTCAATATGGATTTTACGAAATCTCACAAAATCTCACGATTTCGAGCAAATGGAAACAAGGTATTAAAGTGTAACGGGGATCCCGTACAAGTTTGCACCCCGCGCACTACGCCACTACCTTACTTCACCACTGTGCATTCAATTCAACCAACAGCCAAACCCAAACACACACACACAGACAGACAGCACATTCAACGTAGCCTACAGTCAAGCCTACTAAACCACACGCAACAGCCAGACATGATATAATTCCCAGAAGGTTTCTAGCAACATTTGAATAAGTAATGCGCATTGTGACAGACTTCGGGACGGCTCGAGAGCGTAGTGCTTTGTCCCGTCGCATACTTGTTGGAAACGATAACAAGTTCGTTGATTCAAAACAAGCTATCGCAAGGTGGCTCGTGTTAATACATTTAGGTTTTAAGTATTATAAGCAGTAGTTAGTAATGGACCATCACGTCGGCTTCGGTCGGTCGGGAGTCTCGATTTTTTTAATTTACTAATTTGCTGGTAGTACCATCACGTCGGCTTCGGTCGGTCGGGCGTCCACAACAAAATTCGCTTTTAGGACCATCACGTAGGCTTCGGTCGGTCGGGATTCTCGATTATTTTTTTTATTTTATTTTAATTACCTAGAGGTACCATCACGTCGGATTCGGTCGGTCGGACGTCCACAATAAACATTCTCCTTCGTCAATCACGTCGGCTTCTGTCAGACAGTAGCATGAAGTACAGATGTATACATAGGAATTCTATTACATATTATTTTATTGTTATTACCCTATCGTTAAAATAAATACCAATACGCACCCAAAAAATATTTAGTATAAAATTACGAATAAAATCTTTGTAGAAATACAAACAGAGGCTATTCGTAGAATCTACAAATGTTTTGTACATAGTACAAACGTTTGTAGTGTTGGCCGCATGAAAAAAATTTTTGAATTCGTAACTTTGTACATTCTACAAACGCTAGTTTATAAAAATCTATAATGTATAAATTTGTGAACCGAACGAACATTGTTTGATAATATACAAAGCGGTTTCAGCAGCGTTCGTATATATGTTCGTATCTTTGTAGATGAAACGAATGCGTTTGTAAAATATACAAATATTTCTTTGTACAATGTACAAACGGTCATTTGTATTATTCACAAAGTCGTTCGTAGGCTGAAAAGAACAAACAGCTTTGTAGAATATAATAATTGTTTTGTACATAGTACGAAGCTTTTTTTTGGGTGCGCCTTACACAAATATTTGTAAAGATATATATATATATATATTACACCATTAAAATTATATATAACAATATAAAATATTAGATAACGCAGCGTAGTCGGGTCTTGCCGAAGTCGCTGTCACACCGAACCTCTCCAAGTCACCGAACACCGAATAACACCGAACATCACCGAACTTCACCGAACACCGAATATCACCGAACCAGCGCCGGCAGATTCACTCACTATATTATCGTATATTTATCGCTCGTATTCCTACAATTTGTGTATTGTAACAAGACTTACTCATATGATTACACTAAGAGAAAAATATACATACCTACTTGAATATTGTATACACTGCAAAAATGTCAACTTTAACAATAAAGCAGAAAAATATAATCCGAGCATTAAAATCAACTGGTCTTCTTATTTATTTTGGACAAAAGTTTGAGGGTCTTTTGTTTGACCCTGAAGCCGCTGAGCATACCTCAGCCTTTGACCAAAACCCCCTTACAAAGGTAAAACAAACAAACGAACAAACAAACAAGCAAACAGAAAATGAGTTTATTGATATAACAGAGATGAAAAAAATTGATTTTTAGCCACAACTTTTTTTATTGGAAAGAGATTTTTGGGTAATTTGTCACATAACTTATTTTTGAAACTTTATTTTGTAAAATACAGTGATGTGTAAATAAATAGGGACACCCGTATTTTTATATTTAAAGCTGCATGAATTTTATGCAAGGTGCCGCAGATATAGATTTTACTCCATATTTAATGTATCTCTTTGCCGATTTCCAAAGTTGATATTTTTTTGAGAAGAAAATCAAATTTACATTAAGTTTTTTAAAAAACATTTTGCATAAAGTCACAATTAAGAAAGTTATGAGCAACTAAATTCTAAAAAAATTTGTAATTCAACTTTGATAATAAGTATCTCGATTATTAAATAAATATTTTGATAATTTTTTTATGACAAAGTTTTTTATTGACTTAGTTTTTAATCTTGGCATAGTACTTGAGTACTCAATGCAAACATAACTATTTTTTCATTTTAAATTACCATACGTAAAACAGTTCGCTTTTACCCCGAGAAACAATTTGTGTCCGTACCAAACTACTCAGGCACAAAAAACCAGAGTATCGGACTCAATTTTATTCTTAAAAGCTGGGGGTAGTAACGAAAAATTGCGAAGTTTATGAAAGTACATTAAAGGCACATTGTTATTAAGCTGAATGCAAACAAGCTTCAGCGAACAGGACCCGAGAAAAAAATTGATATATTGTGTCAATAAAGTAGCTTATATGTATCGAAACTGGCCTGAGTATCGGACTCAATTTTGTTTTTAAAAGCTAGGAGTAGTAACGAAAAATTGCGAAGTTTATGAAAACACATTAATCGCACATTAAGCCGAATGCAAACGAGCTTCAACGAACAGGACCCGAGAAAAAATCGATATATTGTGTCAATAAAGTAGCTTATATGTATCGAAACTGTCCTGAGTCTTAACTATAATGTGCCCGAAACATACCCAATAAGTACCTTAAAAGGTACCTGAAATGTCAATAAAGTGTTCAAAAACGAGCAACTATATTCGGACACAATAAACAGACGAGTGCCCGAATCGGTCTTCGTTCGTACATAGTGCCTGCCCAAGGTGTTCCAGAACTAGCAATTCTTTCGGTGCAGAGGTCGGGCATTTACCGACACGGGCACCGGACATATATCAGCTACTTTATTGACACAAAATACGAAATTGTTTCTCTGGTATTGTGGTACGATTAGAAAACGGTTTTCTTATCATTTGATCATATGGTTTTGATCGTCATGTTGTCTCTTTTTCAAGATGCCTATGGACTTTGGAGATCGGTTAGGAGATAAATAAAATATAGAGTAAGACGTAATGACACATATTATCAAGTTTTTCTCTTCTAGCTCCCAAAGGGGGGAGGGGTGAACCTCATCCTTGCATATTTTTACTCGCCTAATCAAGGAGAATCACCACCCGAGGGAGTTAAATCTATATCTGCGGCACCTTAAGCCTGGTTTTCACTAGTTCATTTTTCAATGACAAATGTTGTCAGACTAATGGAAACGTATTGTCATTTACATTTGATGTCATATATGACCACTGATTGTCATATGAAATCACAAACAAGTGAGAACAGATAGAATTTTTCTTATCAATCAATATATCGTTGTATGACAAGAAAAATCGAAATGCTAACATGTTGGCATTACCGTCAGTTTGTGTCAGTTGTTGCCTGCAAACAATTTTGTTTTAAATTTTTTTTTTTTCGTTTCACTGCTGGCAAAGTTTTTGAAATATTGTTATTTCAATTGGTTTAAAAGGAAAGTGCACCTAAACAGGTATTATTGCAGTGCCCGGTGTTGCTTCAAGGGGATTTGGTGCAGGACGGATTTTCGGGATTCGCGTTGTTGCGGTCGCTTTGTCAGGAGTTTGTCCACTTTTGTTGCTTCCAATTTGTTATAAGGATGAGGGAAAGCACTTGCAGTCGCCTTGTCAGCAGCCTGTCTACGTCTTGCTGCTACCAACTGGACAGGCTGCTGGCGGAGCAACTGCAGCGGCGCGAATCTTGAAGACGTATCTTGCGATAGAACGTGGCTGTGGTTCATTTCGAACCAACACTAGCCACTGTGATAATCTTTATTTTAGTGCACTTTTGCTATAAATCTAATAAAATTAACAGTATTTTATGAATTTCACCACAAAGAAACATTTTCTATCAATCTCAAATATAAAACATCAGCTGTTGTTGACGAAAAAAACACAACTGAAAAACCGATGGCATTTCACAAATAACATCGAAAGTGAAAACAATATGGCAATCAATTGACACATAAATTCAACGTCAGTCTTTGACATTCGAGTTTATGACAGTTTGTGGGTTTCAATGAAAACGCATTTAACGTCATATGGTCAAGAAGCCTAACACAGTACAACACATGATTTGCCAACTCAATTCTGAGAACTGTATGTGAAATTAGACCCAAAAAGAAGAATTTCTGCATCATTCGTTTTGTCTTCTTATCTGCCAAAATATTTTTAATATCGATTTGAAGTTAGTAACTATCGTATAGGGGAATTTATCACGTTTTAGGCCCTGTTGTTTGACATAGCTTGACAACCACTGGTCCGATTTAGTTGAAATAAATTTTAAAAAATTTAGAATTACAATTCCCTTAATCTGTCTATATATTGTTTTTCTATAAAAGCAACAGTTTCCAAGTTAAAAATAAGCGCATGAAGAAAAAAAATTTTTTTTTTTAAATTCATAAAAAATACAAAACGGAAATAAGTTTCAAGTCTAGTTACTTTTTCGCAAAGTCACATAACCTATGAGCAAAATGAGACAAAGATCATGAAAATCGATGCACGCGTTTCACTTTTATTCGCAATTGCGTAAAGGTATGAATTTCAAAAATCAGTTATAGCCACCACCCTCAAAATAAAAATAAAAATAAAAATTAAAGAATTATCATGCAAAAATAATTTATTTATAAAAACTTATTGAAAATAAAATAATATGCAATTAATACGCAATTATAATATGCATAAAAACAAAATTTAGAACATTTTTTCAATTATTGGCTTTTCCTTTGAATTGTTCACGCACATTTATAAGCATTTATTGCTTTGCTTACGCAATCATAAAAATTAAATAACCTTTTGTTTATTCCTTTTTTTTTTAATTCTCAGAATCATAAAAAATGTGTCAATGTTTTCTCCAAATATTGTTGTGCATATATCGAGCAAATTCATACATTTACTTAATTGTGAATAAATGAGAAACGCGTGCATCATGATCTATGCCTTATTTTGCTCATAGGTTATGTGACTTTACGTTAAAGTAGTTAGATTTGACTCTTTTTCCATTTTGGATTTTTTATGAATTTTTAAAAAAAAAAATTTAAATTTGTAGGCCAAAAATACTTTTTTCCCTTCATACATTCATTTTTAACTTCGAAAGTGTTGCACACATAGAAAAACGGTATAAACAAATATTAGATGAATTGTAATTCTCAAGTTTTCTAAATTCGTTTCAGCTAAATCGGACTAGTGGTTCTCGAGTTATGTCAAACAAAATAGCCTAAAACGTGAAAAATTCCCCTATACTATAGTTACTAACTTCAAATCGATATTAAAAATAATTTGGCAGGTAAGAAGACAAAACGAATGATGCAGAAATTTTTTTTGGGTCTTATTTCATATACAGTTCTCAGAATTGAGTTGGCAATCAATGAACTGAAAAATGTTGTACTGTGTAATGACATCAGTGATTGTTGTCATTGAAAGTGGCTTAGTGAAAACCAGGCTTTATATACAATTCATGCAGCTTTAAATATAAAAATACAGGTGTCCCTATTAATTTTCCAATCACTGTATATAAAAACAACATTTTGGAAGAGATAAATTTTGCAAAAAAAAAATCCAAAGGTGCCCTTGATGTTTTGATGACAAAAACAGTTACCCAACTTTTCTACAGTTTACTGAAGGTTTCACTTCTTTGAAGCGTGTCGGCACACACATACTTCTTTTATTATACCCTGATCTAAATTGAGAACGTATTTCAAAATGCAAAATCAGTTTGAGGATATTTCTGCAAACAGTTTACAATAAAGAACCATTCCAAAGAAATTTAAAAAAAAAATATAAAAAATATTCAAAAGTAAAACACAAGTAACGAGTTCCCGCAGCAATTTCGTCCGTAATGCACTCCATTGTTTTTGCTCCCATGACAACATTTACAACTACACACCCTATATTTTCCAAAAAAAATGGTAAAACATTAACTTTGTGACACATGTTCAAGTTTTTTTTTTTTTTTGTTTTTTAATAAAACGTCTACTCCGACCATTTGAAAAAGAACGCCTCATATAAAAATAAGAAATTCATACCCAAGGTCACACTTTATAGACTCCCACTCAGTTATATTTTTCGAATTTAAGCCAGAAATTAATTGTCATCATCATTATCACCATCACCCGCAAAAGCTTACCTTCTCTGGCTTTCAAGTAGACCGTATTGGCCACAATATTCTCTAATTCCATTAGTTCCAGGTTGGCGGTTTTTTATAGAATCCTTTGGCGCTGTCAAAATGTAAAACGTTCTTTTGAGATTTGTTGTGGTTGTTTTTGCTGTACGCGGAAACGATGTTAGTTGATGGCGATGTATTTATTTGATGTGTGCGAATGATGATTTTTGGCGTGTTTGCGTGCGTTTGTGCGTTAGTCGGTTGCGTGCGTTTTTATATCTCTCTATATATGCGTTATATATCTCTCAATAAATCCTGCTAAATATATTCTATTTTGGCATTAATTGGCGTAAACTTTGGCACTTTTAGTGCTGTTCACTCTCTCTCTCTCTCTCTTTCTCTCTCTCGCCTTCGCTGAAAACTCTTAAAGACGTGGTCTAGTTAAAAAAAGTTAACACATACGCTGCTCTCATTTATGGATTATTTTCTATCAAATTAACCGCGTTTCGATGCCGTATCTTATGAAGTGACAAATGCAAATCGTGCTCGTCTCTACTATTTCCTTCGATAATTTCATTCAAATCATTTAATTTATATTGTGTTTTGGCCACGTTAAGTTTTCTACGCTTTATTTTTTCCATCAACCGAATATATTTGGCCAAATTACAAGGACTTTTTGTTAACGTTAGCGTTTTCGTTTAGGGTGCGCGTATAAATTTCAAAGCTCAACAAAATTTGATCTTTTTTTTTCGTCTCAATTTATTTTATGGCCAACTCAGTTTGAGGGTTCCAATCTTTCTATGGTGTTTTTGTTGTTTTGTTGTTTGTGTTGGCAAATCTGTAAGGATAAAAGAAGAATAAATTTTAGAAAAGTTAAGATTGCACGTTGTTGTGCTAAAAATAGCTGGTAACCATTTATTTTTTTATTATGTTTATGGGTCTAAGTTGCAGAGCAATATCTAAGGACTTAGTTTTAAACTATCTGAATATCTTAATCTTGATAGGGAGATACTATTTTAAGTATCTGCCGTTCATGAAGATTTTGCGGCAGTTAAAAAAAGGAATATCTAACAGAGTAAATAAACATGTTGGTATGCGTCAGCAAATTTTGTATAATTTACCATGGAGGCAATTCAGTAAACTGACCTAATCAATATAATTGGCTCAACTGACATAATTAAACCAGCTAATCTGTTAAGGTTGCAACCCTCATGTTTAGGCTGCAACCCTAAAGATTAATAAAAGTAGTAGATTTACTTACTGCTTTATCGACTCGTTTAAGTATCGATGCACGAACGGGTCGCTCGATCGGCTTCTCCGACGAGTTCCTTTGGTGGTTGCAGTTAATCACTAATTGATAACCGAACGACCAAAACGTCCATTGTTTTTTATTTACTCGCGTTTAAGTTAATTCAATATTTCAACTCTTTTCATTTTCACTAATTGGAAAATACTCAACTACTGAAGCTATTATATTTCATTGGATTTTGTGAATAATAAAACCAATTAATCATATTGTACTTGTCTTAATTACTGATGTTTTCTTGTTTTTTGCTTTCCTACTCATTTTTCCATTTGCATATAAAACCGAGCACCAATTGCCGGCAGTTTACATGCAAATGTTAGCTTCATTTCCCGTCAATTCCAGCGCTCTTTTGGTGAATCAAGATTCACAGGAACACACAACTGCTCATCTGTTTAAATCCATACCCAATTGAGGCATCTGACCCAATTGAGGCATCTTCTTGTGTTGAGGCATTTTAAGGTTTCAGCATTTAGTTTTAAAAATTGAAATAGAAATGTAAAAAAGCACGGTAAGAAAACATTTTTTATATTGAAAAATTATTTCGCTTGATTAAGAAATACAGTTGCGGTCAAAATAAGAGCACTGCTCTTATATTCAGACATGTTTGGATAAATAATACTAGTCTACAAATTTTGGATCCGGTAAACCCATTATCATTCTTATGTGTATTCAACACTGGTTCCAAACCTGTACTCAGTTTTCTCCTATATTGTAAAATTTTCAAGATACAGGGTGTTTAACGTTTTTGGCACGTGTTTACTTTTATTGGTCTAGAATCTAAACTACTCACCATAAAATAAAAATAATATTTTGTATTTTAGAAAAAAATCAACTTTTCAAAAACCACTATAGTGTCATGTGCGATAGCGGAGCAAAAATTTTGAAATTATTCAACGAAATATCAGCAAATTTTGTACCTTTTGTTTCAGCGGAGCTGTAATCCAAATTTAAAATCATGTCAAATTCAAAATCATGTCAAATTTAACTTAATCAACAGTTTTTTCAAAATTTTAACTTTAGACGATTACAGCTCCGCTAAAACAAAAGATACAAAATTTGTTGATATTTTGTTGAATAACCTCAAAATTTTTGCTCCGTTACCACACATTAACTTCACATCTCTTAACTTCCAATTTCTCTCCTTACTCTTTTTTGTTCTTCTCATACTCTCTAATTACCTTTTAAGGAATAATTTTTCATTGTTTAAATTTTAGTCTTTTTAAGTAATATTGATAACATTAAGTAACATTAATTTGCATTTTGTGTCTTAAATGTTGTTATATTCAATGTTAATTCGGAATGCAAAAGAACTATTCTTATATGTCAACAAGTTTTCTAAATAAAATAAAAAAAAAAGATGAAATCTCTAAAAACCAAAAGTGTGGTTATTTTAAGTAGCCCAATGATATGTATAACGAACGTGTTTTTTAAAGTTCCATAAACAACTAATTGGTTGCCAGTTATTATCTAATTGCAAAAATGGAAGAAGCTCAAAATGTAAGTTAAAATGTTTATGCCATATTTTAATAAAATGTATCAAATTGGATTTATAGTAACAAAAAGCGATAGTGGTAGGTTCCAAACCACCAATTCTCTTTTAACGGGTGCTCATAATTGTGCTTTTCAACTATGGCAAAAAAACCACAACACCACACAATTGTGAATACCCTTATTGTTAATGAACACAACAACAACTTAAATAATATTAACGACTAGCAAATTGTATTAATTTAAAGAACAAAAAATTTAAAAAACTAAATACAGGGGGAGGGGTAAGGTTTTAAAACGGTTTTTTGTCTGGTATCTTTCTAAATGTAACATGGTGTAACTGAAAGCACAGGCAGTCAGCATCAAACAGTTACCTTAAACCAAGGTTGCCAGCCAAAATTCGGAACAATTTCCACGAAAATTACCTTTTTCCCAAAGTTACATAAAATAAATACCACCAAAATTCCCATGCTAAAGGTAAACAAAAAACTTCCCACAACAATTAAAAAATATCAAAAAAAAATCCCACGATCATTAAAAATTACCACAAAAATACCATGCGTTTTAAAAAAACCACGAAAAATCCCATTTGCATATATAAATCCCACAATAAACCCCATACGTATTAAAAAATACCACGAAAAATCAATCGAAATATTTTTTCATTTTTTTTTTAATTTTAACGCTTGCATGCAGAGATGTAGAATTTTCAGAAAAGGTCAGAATTTTAAGGTCAGAAATTTGTTCAGAAAAGAATGCGCTATTAGTTTTATGCAAGTTTGTGATGTCAACTTGTTCTGAAAACAAATATTCAATTTAATCGTTTACATTAAGGGTAAGTTCGAAAAAATGTACAGCGTAAACTTATAGCTTTACTCTTCTGTATATATACAGTTGCGGTCAAAATAATAGCAGTTCTCTAATATTCAGATATTTTTGGATAAATAATACTAGTCTACAAATTTTCGATCCGGTAAACCCATTATCATTCCTAGATGTACTTTCAATACTCGTTCCAAATTTGTACACAGTTTTCTTCGATATTGTAACGTTTTCAATATACAGGGTGTTTTACGTTTTTGGCACGTGTTTAGTATTATATATATTAGATCACCCATGAAATATATGAAATATAAAAAAGTGTTTTTTTCTTCGCTCCCCGCGCATTTTCATAAAGAATAAGGTTAAAAAATAAAATCTGCATAAAAAAATGTGTACCGCTAGTGGTAATTAGTCAGTCGGTTTTGATTTAAAGCCTCCAAAATGTGCTAAAAAACAGTTCAAACATACATTGTTCTATATCTATTATAAAAAATGTTAAGGGTGGTTGATCTTTGAGACATATAATGAAGAATGAACAGGCAAAGATTAATTGTGCTAACTTTTTAATCTTAGTGCCATATTTCGTGGTGTTTTTACTGCTTAAAGTCGAATTTTTCAATAATTTTTGTGTGCAATTTTTACTTAAAAAATTCCAATAAATTTTTGAAGGGTGATAAAACTGACTTCTTTAAAGTTTCATAATGCAAATTAAATGGGGCTTAATTCATAATTATTTTTTTTTAATATATAGTTTTTTGCCAAAAAAAAAGCGTTTGAAAGTAAAAAAGTAATATAATAATGATTTTTTTTTATATTTCAATGAATTTTTCGAATTTCATAACAAAGTGAAAGTGTAATATAGTCATACATTGCTTTTATATGCGATTTTAATAAGCGTGGCGGCTTAAGTTTAATTGATAGAACTCATACGCCATGTTGATTAATTATAACACAAAATAAGTTTTCATCAATAAAACTAGATGGATAGAAAACTACTAAAATGAAGATAAACGAAGAGTGGCTAGCAAACAAAACCGAATATAAACAAATACGAACAAAAGTGATCGGCTTAAAAAAGAAGTACATGCACAGTTTTAATTTTTAGCAACTGTAATTTGGCAATCATTGCATTAGCATACTCTTTTCCAAATACTCTAAAAAATTTTTTTTCGAAAAATTGGTTGATGGTAAATCTTTACAATGTTGTTCCATTGCATGCAGGATGAATTGTTTTTGTTCTTCTTGATGTGTTAAAACCGCATTAAATCTTGTAATTAACGCAATTCCACGTTCTGCAATATCATTTACAACTAATAAATGTTTAACTATAAATTTTGCTGCAATATAATCCTCATTTTCCTCCCAAGTCATAGGATCTAATGTTAAAAAATTTTGACTTATATTTGTAATTTCCTTATTTAATATAGTTTCGAAAAAGGTGTAGGTGTTGTTCGTAACGAAGTCACTCAATTCAGCAGTCATAACATCCTGAACATCTATAAAAACTCTTTTTGGTTTATCGGGATGCTTATCTTTTTTTAGATTTAATACCATTTTCCTTTTCATTTCAACGTCCACATCATCGTCGAAAAAGGCTAATGCTATGTTTGATTCATTTAAGTACCATAGATGTTTGAGTAATTTTTTTTGGACAACTTCTCCAATAATTGCATCAGTTGATTTGAATAACTCTAATTCTTTAAGAAGGTTAATATCATTGGCCGGTGCTTTCGGGGCTACTTGGCATAGAAACCAGTACTTTAAATATACGCGAACGGCGAAAATATTAATTCTGCGAATATTATTTAACAGATGAGCTAAAATATTTCAAAGAAATTGCATTAAAGTTATGAAAAGAAGCGAAAATTAAAGTAGAAAATATGACTTTTACTCACGAGAAACAGCAAATTGTTTTCTAAAAAGAAATATTTTAATGGTGTATATTATTTTTGCCATCCACCGTGCTTGACTGACTGCACCAGGCTGAGAAATTTTATACTCTGATAGTTTTTCTCCAAGAAATAGCGCACTTAACTTCAGCATTTCTATGTAGTCATGTCTTGTGCTTTCAACTTTATTCTTAATTTGATCTTTTATAAAATATATCAAATCATTTCGGGTTGTAATTGGAAAGCAAATAGCCACATCTGGATCTTCAATGCCAGCTATGAAATTGGTATGTTGTAGTTCAGGCCAAACTTTGCGAAATTTTTCAAATAATAATATTTTTGGACCTGACGTTGTTGGTTCTACAGTGACTTTGAATGCAGCACCAGCCAGCAACTCCATTATATGATGTCTGCATCCAAAGTGCAACAGCTGCCGGTTGAGATTCTGTTCTAATACAGCGCAAGCTCCAATAGAAGTGCTGGTATTGCTTGCTGTAGTGTCGAAACACATTGCCATAACATTACTTTCTGCATGCCAGTCCAGTAAAGCCGAATAAACAGCAGCTCCTTCGATGGCACCAGTTTGCTGGGCTACTTTCGGAATTCCGAGTACTTTGGTTATTCCACGCGAAGATAAAATTATGGCAAGTCTGTTGCAAGTTAAATGGTTAACGCTTGTACAATCCTCGAGTATTTTTCCATCCCAATGAACGGTGTAGGCAGCATTAATAGGAAACTGTTTTTTTATATTTTGGAAAATATATTCCCTATGTTTCAAGCGTTGCATTCTAATGTGTTCTGGAGAAATGTGCAATGATCTCACATCGCAGCCTAAATTATATGCAGCTTGACCAATAACTATTGCAGCTCCGGTGTTGCTTATTTGAAATCTGTCTAAGGCTTGCGTCATACTTGCATTGACTATATTTGGAACTGTTTCTGCTACATTTTGTTTTTTAATTTTTATTGGAGGAACGTAAACGGATCCATCTGAGTCTGACTCTGTCTCAGTTAGACTTCCGTTTTCACTGTTTTGTTCTTCGGAGTAATCATCATCGCTTATTTCATTGTCAACTTGCACTAAAACCTCTTCAGGGCTCAAACTCAACCTTGTACGTACAGCTGCCATCGATTGGCGATGCTCATTCAAAAAATCCACCGTTTTCTTTTTATTGTCTTTTTTTAAAGTTTCCATGGCATTAACATGGGAAATATCTAATAACACATCAAATGATTCTAAAATTTTTTTTTCCTCAATTGCCACACCGACACGATCATTGTTTTTACTTTTTCGAATTTTGTTATAATCATTATAGTTTCGAATTATTATTTTTTCTATACCGTCCTTTCTTTTGGTTGGAATTTCGAAAGAGCTATAAATTTTAATAAGTTCATTTGTTATAACAGAAACACTTTCTTTTACACTTTTGTTTTCGTCTTGCACTAAATAAAATATTCTCGCCAAAACATCTCTTTTACTTGGTAGCATTCTGACACTAAAACTAATTTTTTTTTCTACCTGTAATTTAACATCAAGTTATTTAAAAAAAAGCCAACATTTTTATATGCTTACCAATTAAGTAAACACTTCTTGATGTTGAGCTACTTTCCATATTTTTTAATATATTGTTTATTACCAAAAACACAACCAATATATAAATGATGACTGCAAGAATGACAGGGGAAACAAACGATTACTTTGAATTATTTTAATTTAAAAAGTAACTGTAAAAAACTGTTTTTTACAAAGTTGCGGCTGTATAAATTCTTAAACAATTTGGGCTAAGAGCTAAAAATCTGTGGTAACCGGGATTTTTTTGTATATGTGTTTTATTTAAGGGAAGTTAGATTTAACCGGATAAGTTTCCTTCCTTGTGATTTTCGACTCATACTTAATTTGGTGTACACTCGTAGATTAAAGTTTTTACCACAGCAAAAATGTTATGATAAAATTCCTAATAGTAAGAAAATAAAAAATAAAATCACAAGTTTTAACTTTCAAACGCTTTTTTTTTTTGGCAAAAAACTGTATATTAAAAAAAAAAATAATTATGAATTAAGCCCCATTTAATTTGCATTATGAAACTTTAAAGAAGTCAGTTTTATCACCCTTCAAAAATTTATTGGAATTTTTTAAGTAAAAATTGCACACAAAAATTATTGAAAAATTCGACTTTAAGCAGTAAAAACACCACGAAATATGGCACTAAGATTAAAAAATTAGCACAATTAATCTTTGCCTGTTCATTCTTCATTATATGTCTCAAAGATCAACCACTCTTAACATTTTTTATTGTATAATAGATATAGAACAATGTATGTTTGAACTGTTTTTTAGCATATTTTGGAGGCTTTAAATCAAAACCGACTGGCTAATTACCACTAGCGGTACACATTTTTTTATGCAGATTTTATTTTTTAACCTTATTCTTTATGAAAATGCGCGGGGAGCGAAGAAAAAAACACTTTGGTATATTTGGGTGGTCTAATATATATCGAATCTAAACTACTAACCATAAAATAAAAAAGAATATTTTCTATTTTAGAAGAAATATCAGCTTTTCCATCAATCTATCAACCATTTTCGTATTATGTGCTGTAGCGGAGCTAAAATTTCCAGATTAAACAACGAAATATCAACAAATTTTGTATCTTTTTTTTTAGCAGAGCTGTTATCATCCAAAGTTAGAATTTAGAAAACACCTGTTGATCAAGTATATTTTTACATGAAAAACAGACATTTTAAATCTAGACGATGACAGCTCCGCTAAAACAAAAGATACACAATTTGTTGATATTTCGTTTGATAATCTCAAAATTTTAGTTCTGCTACAGCATATGACACGATAGTGGTTAATGTATTGATGGAAAATTTGATAATTTTTCTAAAATACAAAATATTATTTTTAATTTTATGGTCAGCAGTTTAGATTCTAAATCAATAATACTAAACACTTGACAAAAACGTAAAACACCCTGTATCTGGAAAATCAAACAATATACGAGGAAACTGATGACAGGTTTTGAACCAGCGATAAAAGTACATATAGGAACGATAATGGGTTTACCGGATTCAAAATTTGTAGACAAGTATTGTTTACACAAACATGTGTGTATAAAAGAGAACTGATATTATTTTGACTACAGCTGTACGTCGATCAACGAATACTTTGATTAAGATTTTGCTTAATAAAAGTAAAAAAAAAATTTAAGAAAAAATAACCAAATTCCCATGCAACTAAAAAAATAACACGCTGAATTCCCACGCCAATTGAAAAATACCACGCTCAATTAGAAAATACCATGGGAATTCCCAAAAAAAAATTCCCAAGATCAATTAAAAATTACCACGAATGGTCTTTTTCCCACAATACTGGCAACCTTGCTTTAAACATTTAAATGGTTACTTGGAACCTTGGCTCTCTTTCTCTTTCTCTGATGCTGAAGTACCCATTAGGAAATGGACACATGATGTAACCAATAATTTCTTATATACTATGTAGCTGTGAGGCTTACAAAGCTTTTAACAATACTCAATTACATTTGTTCGGACATGGTCGCAGAGACAATGGGAGGAATGCACCAGATAGGAGTAAACTAAAAAAAAGTTTAACAAAAATTCTCTCAACAAAAATGAAAGAGAACACACTGAAAAGAAGCAAACATAAGCAAATCACACAACAAATTGTTTCCACAGCAATTTCTACAATTAAATACACGGATTGATGACCTTTTTTCTAGCATTTCAGAAGAAACGTTTTATAACACTTCGTTATTGTTTAAAAAAAAATAATTTTACAAATAAACTTCACTGCAAAACTTTTTGTTAGAAAATACGATGTTGCTGCACAAACGAATAAAGTCAGAATAATGTTAGAACAATGAAAATAAATGATCGATCGTAACAACACAAACAAGATTTTTGTCACAGCCCGCTTACAGTTTTGCATTACAGTGTCATCACCGACAAATTTTTGCAAGCGGATACTTTGCTGTAAAGCATTATAACATTCTAGTAGGAAATATGCTTAGGTCTTCTTTTATATAAAATGGATAGAGCTTAATAGGGTCTTTTAAGCAGAAGTTAAGTGCAGTTCTGTACAGAGTCCTTTTGCTCTCTTATTTTGGAGAAAACGTGATTCATGTTAAATGTCATAAATTGCAAGCTTTCAACTGAGATTCCTTGTCTCTACATATAGTATGCACACACTTCAACATCTACACATATTTATAACATATTTCTTAAGATGGCGAAGAAAAATTGTCAACTGCTTTTCAGTTATTTTGTTTTTTGAGCTTCAAATTTTGTTTTCAAAACAACAAACATATTGAAATATAAAAAATACTGGTTAACAAGTGCTCATTTTCCAGAATAGGGCTGTAAGAATAAAGATAAGACCCCTGTTCACAATGCGAAAAAATAACATACATATAATTTAGTTTGGCTTTAAAAGCTTTTAATAACAACATTTTTATGTTTACCGGTGCGTTTAGCAGCATTTGGGGAAAATTTTTTTAATTTTGAGAGCCATCATACCACATACGTCGCACATGCACATACCACATACAAAATTTGTACTGGTGCGTTTCTCTTTTTGCTCTGAGCGCGTCATACCATACCACACCATAA
This sequence comes from Dichetophora obliterata, assembly GCA_963920525.1. Lineage (NCBI taxonomy): Eukaryota > Metazoa > Arthropoda > Insecta > Diptera > Sciomyzidae > Dichetophora > Dichetophora obliterata. Next base: position 220,119,982 of record OY986435.1, on the reverse strand, counting down.
CACCCCAGTTGGAAAAGAAGCCCTGCTGTATGTCTGCGGGCAACATGTGTTGACATGTTTTTTTTTAAATGTGTTCGAATTTTGTTGTGGCGACATTCATTGAAATTTTGAAGCCATGTGCCTTGTTGGCAATGAAAAATAAAATCCACTTTTTTCAGTAGAACGTTAAAGAAGGCTATTTTAATAGAAATCTAAAATTTCTTAAATTTAAGAAAAAAATAGCTATTTCTATCAATTTTATTCAAATAATGTTCCATTAAAAGCATTTGTTTTTTTACAAAAACTAGTTGCACGTAAATATTGCTTTTCACTGAATCTAAGAACATCGAAATCGGTCAAGAATTTGCTCACTAACTTTCCAAATGAAAACATCCAAAGGAATTCCAATTTAACGTTAGTTTTTCGTCGACTAAACTTCAGCCGAATTTAGCATTTCCAGAAAGGCCTAGAAAAAGTATTTGAAGAGTACAACAACAAATGCAACTACAGCGATACGAAATTACGAACAAGGAAAAGCACATACAACAACAACAAGTATTCTGGCGTTCGCGCATAAGTTTAAATGGTTGAAAACACAAAGTGTTTCGAAAATATTGAAGTTTTTGTCCCTTAAAATTAACCGAAATTTTCCATTATCAAACATGATACATACCTCACTTCGAAGTAAAACGGAAGTTTTGAAAATACAAATAGAAGACTTCGAAACTTAGCATTAAAATTATATATAACATTGCTTCCATCGGCAAGCCTGCTTTGTCTTCATCTGGAACTACACTGAATTTGTTTGTATAATTGTGTAAGTACACACATTAAAGCTTGTGTTTTTCCACACCACAGAATATGCTTTTTAAATCTCTGCTCAAAAGGAATTTAAGAACTTTACCGATGTTTTTTTCGTTGGTTCAAATCTCAACCTGAATGCTGTTGGTGTGCAAAGCTTATAGATAGCAGAATTTAATGGAATTTTGTACAGGTATATTTGTGTTTCACAAATGATAGATATGCTCTTATTACAGATATTAGGTCAAAAATATAGTTAAAATATTTACAACGTGTTTCCGGTTTTTCTACATCAGATCATAAAATTGCAAAATGGCATGCGGGACTTTTTATCGCTATAAACCTACATAAGTTTCACCAAACAGAAGTAGTGAAAATTATTGAAACTATGCAAAATTTAAACAAGAAAAACTGACTTCCGTTCATGCAGAACTGTTTTTTTTTCTAGCAAATACAGTTTGCTAACTACACGTTTATATTGAATAATTTTTTCCTTCCGAATTTATTAGATTTTGCATCACAACGATTTCTCGTAATCATAAATAAGTAATGAGTGTTTTAATAATACTTTTGAAAACGCATAACAGTTTAATACTTTGCAGTATTATTTATTGAAAATGTGTTCTACATACATTTTTTTTCGTGTATTTGCAAATACGTCAGCAGAAGCATGCGATTTGTTCGTTTCAAAGTTTTTTTATTTTTATTATTATTTCAGCATAGAAAAGCTTAAGTAGCACACAAGTTGAGATAAATGGTGATTGGAATTATTTGTATGTAGTATTGTTTTTTTTTGCTGGTTTAAAATTAAATGAAGAAGTATTAATAGGGAAAGCCTATTCAATGAACAAAAAATCAAAGATATTTAGCTGGAGTATCAGCAAAATTTATCATCTGGAATCATTTAAAAAAATCTAAATTGAAACGTCTTCGTAGTCATGCTAAGCTTAACAATAACAAGAACAAGAGCTAAAAGTTCTGCAATTAAGTACGGTTCAATGATTCCAATTATTTGTAACAAACAAAAATAGCAGCACGAGTAGCTCTGATTTATAAGAAGAGTATCGAAGAAATATTCAACATAAAAGCAACATAAAAATATATAAATACATAAAAATACAAACTATTAGGTAAGTACTTTTTTAACCCTCCGTGTGGCTAGTAAGTATTTGCCTGCGAGCTGTGGCTAGTGTAACGATATCGTCAAAGCCATTTTTTAACCCCTTCAAAAATAATGTTTGGCCAACATTTTTTTTTAAGGTTTTAGATAAACATTTCAATTACAGGTCGATTCTGTGCGTTACCGGTAATAGTAATCTTGATACCGAAATTCGTTACCGGTCTTAGCAATCGGTATTCTGTGCACTCGGTAACGCTGTCAAACGTCGTAAACTCACCTCATTGAAATAGAGCACTCGCAGTTCTGTGTGAGAGTGTGGTGAAAAAAAAAAAAAGGGAAGCAAGTGCAAAGAATTAATTTAATTTTTCTAACATTAAAATAATATTTGCTTTTCTTAGCAGGAAATAAGAACGAACTGCGCCAGCACTGCTGCAGTTTTCTGTTAATTTTGTTTGCAGCCACTCAGAGCAGCTACAAGCTATACAAATGCCAGCTGTTTTGCTTGTTACCACCTAAAGAGATGGTAACAATATCCATCGGTAACGCTTCATGTATACAGTGTTGGCCAAAACTAAAGCAACCCTTAAGTGTATTTTATTCAAATATATTTTTTTATGAAAACAAATCTGCTCATATTTTTTACTGTGTATGTTTCGAGAAAAACGCGTTTAAAGTTACTCTGGTGCACCGGGTTGAAGCGCTGTAGAATCTGTGTTACAAGCGGGAATCATTGTCTATTCTTGAATAGTTGTACAACAACAATCAATTTAAAAATAAATAAATTTTCAAAGAATAGTTTGCCTAAAATCTCCCTTAATGTATCGCTTCAAATAAATATATCATTAGCTATTGCAAATTTTCTGATTTTCTTTCAATTTTCAAATACCAAACTATTAAAAAATCACCCTTTAAGTTGAAAAAGTAGTTTTTAAAATATAAAATATGCGCTCAAAACCTAAGCGCGTTTTTCTCGAAAAGTAAACACCCAAGAACGCTTTACTAAACCGAAAAAAATTATTTTTTTTTAAGATGAACCAGTCTCCAGATATCTTGCTCACCGCAAATTTAAGAAATTTCGCGGCATTGCACTTTTTTACCTTATTGAACCAAAATCTCTTTAATAATGTAAAAAATGAAACTTTAATAATGTTAAAAACAATGTTGGTCTAAAATAAAATTAAAGCTTAAAAAAAATGAGTTTCGAAAAACTCTCGGAGGCCCTTTATTGTTTATAGTATAGGTTTTAGTGACAAGCAAAAAAAATTAAGTGTCCTATATGTTAAAAAATAAAAAAGGTGGCTGTGCAATAAAATATGCTATACTCCCTGAAATACATCGTTAACATATAAAAAGAATATGTATGAAAAAGCAAACAACAGCGATTTGATTATATTGAAAACCCTTGAAATTTTTTATTTTCCTACAAAAAACTGATGAAGATACTTCGTTCAATCGTCACATGACCATCTGAAGAGTCTTTTTATCCTTACATTCTATCCCCGTGGGGGAGGGGGTCTTAATTTTAACCAGTTTAAGCGTCAGGAGATTTATGGAGCGCCTCTAATTGCATCGTTATTTCTTTGACGCTACGATTTAGACTGTTTTCTAAAATAAATAAAAGTTTTTTTTGTCTTCTTTGGCACAGGCTTTTAAAAAATGTCTGCAGCAATTAGAAACAACAACTCTTCAAAGTATGTTAGTGTGGGTGAGTATGTATATGTATGTATGTGTGTACAATTATGTGCTTTTGTATTTTCCTTATTCAGTATTCTTCACACACTTTTTTGCATAAATTAGTTATCCTTTCTTGTGGTGAAAGGATGTGAAAACATGAATTCTGTCAAACCGAGAATGCCACAAGTACAATAAATAAATTTGTGTAGTTATTTATAAAAAACAAATTAGAATTCTACAGTAATTCAAAATAAACACTTGCACACACGCAACTCAACGACCCAGTCGTCAGGATCTGCAAGAAATCTTGAATGAATCATGCACGATTTTTCTTCGTCTTTGACGAAACATGCCTATTTGTTTATACATTTCATTGACGAAAATCTTATACAAAAATTTCGAATTCGTGCACTGTTGTAAAGCTATCTTTTGTCGATGAACGAAAACAAGACAGATTTGTTAAAAAATTATTGACAAATGTAACTCACGCAGTAAGTTTTTTTAAGAAATCATCATGACATATTCGTGCACGATGACTTGGACTACAGGAGACTGTCACTACCACAGAGGGGTTTGTGGTTGATTTTATGTATGTATTAAGCTAAGCAAATATGTGGCATCAAACAAATCCCTTGTATTTATGACAAGTAAAATGCTACTGCAGCTTTTGACTACAAACAAGTTAAAACATATAACTACATAGACAAACAAACCCACTCATATACGCACATAGCTATCACAAATATTGTACTATAGTAAAATGGTTTTAATAAGCAAAAACCATGCATCTGACACAAACTGGTTATACGTTTAGATAATGTCCTTGAAATGATTTCTTATGCGGTCTGTCGGTGGATGATTCTTTGCAACGGAACATTCAAGAAGGCGGTTTATACGCCTTAAAGTGCAAATTTGTAAGGCAGCTGATAGTGGGCTGGCTATAAATTAAACTTTAAACGAGCTCAACAGAGTGTTGAAGGCATCATTACTTAAAATTGCAAAAATTAAACGCATTCTTAACCCTACATCGCAACTTTTCGCACAACCACTAAACCACTAAACATTGCTATTCGTACGCAATACACACACGGTGCGCCTTAACCAAAATTAAATAAAAACGTCTTACACCTAGAAAATTGAAAGAGATACTGAATTTACAACGTTCATAGATGAGAAAAATCGAAAAACTAAAATAATCTGTGGAGAGATTTTTAAATAAACCCATATTGAACATTTTTGCGCACGAAGTACGAAATTTGGCAAAATATGGCATTGTTTTATATGAAAAGAATGGAAAAAATGATAAATAAATAATTTTTAAGAGATAATTCTATTAAACTTTTATTATTTCAACATTTTAGTAATAATAAAATTTAAAAATGTAACATAACTTAATTATAATTACATCAATTTAAACATGTGAAGCATTATATCTACTAACAGCGCTCAAAAGGTGTTTAGGATAATCCGGGTGATTCGCAGCAACCTTATTCATTTCCCAGGAAGACTTTAAGAAATCAAAATGTACGGACTCCATCGCCTGCTCCCCAAAAAATGATAATCCTTCACCGTTTTTTTTTACAGAACTGTTCTACGTAAAAAAAAACTGCATGAGCCTTTGGTGTAACGCTGACACCTAATTCCATGTAGCTGTTTTTGAAAGAGGTCTATACATGCTTTGTAATTTTGGTCAAGATTATTTCCGAAGCATGCAGAAACTCCTTTTTTGAAGTCATCAAATACTTTAACATACTTAGGTATTGCTAGATTTTCAAACTGGCGCAGAAGGTCTACTTTATCCAAAAGTGTTTGAAATACTTGAAATACTTTTCTTCTTGTGCTTGAAATACTTTTCTTCTGCACGTGCAACACACAGAAGCCGGCAATTTACGCTCGTCATCATAGTTGTCAACGTGATTTTTCATGTCAATTTTTAACTGATTCTCTATCATATACATTTGTTTTTGTTTTCGAAAACACAGAAAACATACTTTTCCCCGATTTTGATCGTGAGTCAAAGCTTTAGACGACATGATTCAGTGAACAATTCTAAGACACGTTTTAACAGTTATTAGATATCAAACAATTGACAGATAGCACCGGTCGACATCGATAAGAACGTTTTGAGGTTATTAATCGGTTTACGACCAGCAGTTGGTAGTACTCAGCTCAAAAGTGTATTAAAGTGCATATATCTCCGGGGGAGCCATATAGATATATGTAATCAGAGTGCGTAACAGCTGTGTTACTAAAAGCTTAAAAGTTGAAACTACTTCGGTGAGATTATATTTAGACACAGCTGTAACAAAAGCTCACGTGGATTACAGATTTAGAAAATGGCGACAAGACAATGTTATTAAAATGTTGATTCATTAATATAAGAATTTAATACAAAATTATTTTGTTTTTTCTATTTATTATAAAAAAAAATGATTCCAGCATTTTTGAAATATCGTACTTCGTGCGCAAAAATGTTCAATGTGGGTTTATTTAAAAATCTCTCCACAGATTATTTTAGTTTTTTGATTTTTCTCATCTATGAACGTTGTAAATTCAGTATCTCTTTTAATTTTCTAGGTGTAAGACGTTTTTATTTAATTTTGGTTAAGACGCACCGTGCACACCGTTCATATAACACTCAAAGAAGACCTTGAGTTCACAGCTGCTTTATGGTAGCCATACCAATCCTTCCTTGAGTTTTTCCCCCTCCTATTTATTTTTTGACGTAGAATAACGTCTTACAGCGCGGTTTGTATGGGGGTAATTTTCACGAAATTTTTCAAAGTGGTATTTGACACTTTGGGGTATACCTACAGCCTTTAATATTCATCGTACAAAGAAAAAAAAAATTGCCAAAATATCAGTTTTAGTGGGAATAAAACGAGTATCTAATAAAATAGCAAAATCTAAGAAGATGAAAAATTCATATATTGGTATGAGAAATGCACAATTTGCTTAGCTGCAGTAGCTGCTTATGCTGTTTTTAAGGTTGTTGTTGTTGTTGTGTTTGCTTGTTTGGTTCGTAATCACGTCGTTCGTTGTTGTGCTGCTTTTTTTGTTGTTGTTGTTGTTGTTGTTTTTTATTATTGTAATATGTATGTCAAACATACATATATAAATACTCATCAGTTGCTTCCAATTTTTTTGTTACCCAGATAGCCAATCGGCTCGGTTGAAAACGGTGTACACTTGTAAAAGCACTGAAGCGGACCGTTTCGTTGTCAGCAAACTATGCAATGTGTGTTTTATATAAGCGTACCATATATAAAGTTGTATATTAGTTGTATCATTCGCATAACAGAATACCACAATAAGTCCAATATGCACAAACAATTTAAAAATGTTGTTTCTTTGGAAAAATTCGTTAGAGCAATTAATTATTCTAACCTGACCTTAAGCTCAATAAACGATTTTAAACTATCAAACAACTAGAATTTGTATTTAAAATCAAGTACGATTTAAGCTATCAAACATTTAGAATTTGTATTTAAATCATAGAAAATCAACATAATTAATAACAAGGTCATATAGATAACTTTCAACTGTAATTTAAAAAAAGACACAGTTTCAATAGTATCGTAAGTACAGACGTAGAATTCCTTTTTCTACAGTAATAGATAAAAATTCTGGTTTTTTTATTTATATTTTTCAAAAGTTTTTTAAAATATTTCATCTCTAAATCAGAATTATTCAAAAACGAATTTGTTGTTGTTGTTGCCTTCTTCAAACTTACTTGATCTAAAAAGCTCACAATTAAACTTATGTTAAAATTTGTTTTGTTTTATAAAAAGTTTTCGTTTGATATATATATTATATATGTTTATGCTCTTTACTGTAGGAAAAATAAATAATTCAAATTTTTCCGATATTTATTTCCATTTATTAAACATAACTTTGAATTACATTTAATTTTAACCAACATAAAAAATTAACAACAAATTCATCACTAAAAATATCAAACGAAAGCTTTTTATAAAACAAAACAAATTTTTACATGAATTTAATTATATCAATTAAGTTTAAAGAAGAACAATAACAACAAATATGTTTTTGAATAATTTTTATTCAGAAGACGAAACGTTTTAAAATAGTTTTGAAAAATATAAATGCAAAAAAACCAGAATTTTTCTCTATTACTATATAAAAAGGAATGCTACGGCTATACTTACGATACTATCGAAACGATGTCTTTTTTTATTATAAAGCCTTCTTAGCAGAGCTGCCAGGTGTAAGCGAAAAATATCCATTTTTGCATAGAAAAAAAAAATTGTATTGTATATGAAGCAAATACATACACTTAGTATGCATCAATAAGAAAAATATAAATTTATCAATACTATTTTAAAAAATGTAAGTGCAAATTAACTGTTACCATTTTACTCCAAATGCACTGAGCCGATTTTTATGAAAACATTTTTAAAATATCATATTTCCGCTACAGCACTTTATGGTGGCATTTTCCTTTCGAAATTTTATAATAATAAGTATAAGTAATTACAGTGTAAGGTTTCTAAAGAAATCATCGCAGCTGCAGCACATTGCATAATCGTTTTCTTTTCACGCGTTTGTGTTGTGAGAGTTTTAATAAACTCCATGTTGCTCTGTTCTCCCTTTTTTGTGATCAGCTAGCTATGCGTTTGACATGTATTGTCTTAAGGAGACTGATAAAAAACTGTGGCCAGCTAGTAAAAATATATATTGCTAGCTGAAACCCGGCGCGTTGCTGCCACGCCCCCGTTGCCAAATTTCCATAAAATGTTATCAGTGAACTTGCATGAGTAAATTGAGTTCGAATACTGAATTCTGAGGCTGTGCGACCTATAACTCCAAAGCAACTCGATATCGCAAATTTGGGTTGTAAGGGAGGTGCCACGCCCCCTTGTCCAACACACATAAAATGTTATCAGTAAAACGACATGCGTAAATTGTGCTCGAATACCGAATTCCGAGGCGGTGCGATGTATAACTTCAAAGCTATTTGATATCTCAAATTCTGGTTGTATGGGAGGTGCCACGCCTCCCTGTTAAACACCATACAATGTTATAAGTTAAACTTCATGTATAAATTGTCGTCGAATACTGAATTCCGAGGTTGTCCAAATTATAACGCAAAAGCTATTCAAAATCTCAAATTTGGGTAGTATGGGAGGTGCCACGCCCCATTTTTCAACGCCTATAAAAATTTATCAGTGAAACGGCACGTGTAAATTGTGGTTGAATACCAAATTCCATGGCTGTGCGGTCTATAACTCAAAAGCTATTCTATTCTCAAATTTTGGTTACATGGGAAGTGCCACGCCCCCTTGTCCAATACCCATAAAATGTTATCAGTAAAACAGCATGAATTCCGAGGTTGTGCGAATTATAACGCAAAAGCTATTCAAAATCTCAAATTTGGGTTGTATGGGAGGTGCCACGACCTCTTTCCCAACGCCCGTAAACTGTGGTCGAATACCATATTCCATGACTGTGCGAACTATAACTCAAAAGCTATTCGATATCTCAAATTTGGGTTGTATGGGAGCTGCCATGCCCCCTTGTCAAACGCTGTCCGTTCTACGACTTAAACCTGTGCATGAATGCGAAAAACCAATTTGGAAAGTTTCATCGCGATCGGATGAACGGTGTAGAAATGTACTCAGGACACACAAACAAACAAACCAGCAAACGTACATTCATTTTTACATATATAGATAGATAAGCGATATTGTATCAATATTTTTAATAGAAAGTTAAGTTTTTCAGATCAACCTTACAATCAGCATTTTTTTAAGAATATTTCGAAAATAAAATATATGACTAGTTAAAAACATGACGTTTGGCATAAAATCTAATATGCATTTATATAAGTTCGATAGGAGTACTCTGAGCAGTGTTATCAACTCCCAAAAATATTTATCCCTAAAGCTCTAGTCAAAAACACCTAAAATCGCTACAATTACTTGGAAATCCCCCAAAAAAAATCAATTAACATTTTGCTATAGTCTTTAGTTCTAAATGATTTAATATTTACAAAAAAAAACTGGTTTTTTCGATTTTAAATTAAAACAAGGTGAACGCGATTTTAAATTTTTGTTGTAAGAATCAAACACTTGAGTTGTCAAACCAGACAAAATCAAATTTTCTGTCTCTTTCACTCATTCACAAGTTTTACAGCTTATCAAAATTTTTAGACGCCACGTTCACCTCGTTTTTTTACACCATGGTAACGAGCAGTAAATGCAATAGTAAATAGGATTATCCATTATTTAAGAATATTAAAAAGTCCCTAAAAATATAAAACCCCTAAAATTTCCACTTTTTTCCCCTAAAGAGGGAAAACCCTCTAAGTTGGGAACACTGACTTCGAGTGACCGCAAGTTGATCGTTTTGTTCTTGATTGAAAAACATTCGAAAATTTTATTGGGTTTTAACATATTTCTTAATTTTTTGCATATAAAACCAAATTTTTTTTTATTTATTCTATTTATTTTTTATTAAAATCGGATTAAAATTACCAGAGTTGTGATATTTTACATTTTGCAAAACTTTCATTTTTTGTCCTTTGTAATAAAAAAAATCTTACAAATAAAAATTTTAAAAAATTGCAATGAAATGTTTTCCAAAACAGCACTTAATAGATATACAAAAAATTATGTAATTACGCTAAATAACTTGGTCGTTATGAAATTGTTTAATAGAAGTGTAACATAGTGTCAATTTCGAGATTGGGTATATTAACATAAAAAACGATATTTCAGGCGGCTATGGCATAGTCTTAAGCTATTTTGTGCAAAAAATTACACACCCCAAAATTTGGATCAAAAAGTTATAGCTTTTGAAACTTGAGTTTTTTTTTTCAAAATAAACAAAGTGTCTGTTGTTAGCTATTCAAACACAAAAGAAAACTCACAAATATTGGATAAAACTATGTTTCTTTTTTAAAATAATTTCAGTAATTAAGAAAAAAATGTCTAATTACAATTAGAACAAATTTTGGAGTTCCAGGGCTGCCAACATATCAGACCCAGGTTTTAGGGTAAAAAATACCCTAAAAACCAACCATCATAATCTTCACCTATGCAACTTGGGAATTTTTTTCACCATTCAGACAAGAACACTATATCGAAAATCGGATCAGAAACAAAGTCACACTGCCACATTAAAATTAAAAAATTTAAACAAAAAAATCGAAAATTCACCACAAACTAAATAACTTTGCTTTAAATTTTTTAAGATAAGAGCGTTATTTTAAATCGATACTAAAAATTAAATATTTTTTTCATGCAGATTGGACGTGCTTTTTCCGGCCTATAATTTTTCACAATTTATTTTAAAGCTTTAAAAACGTTTTTCTCAAAACCATGTTTTCGAAGTCGGTGATAACTGTAACTTAAGAACTGCTTTACCGATCAGTTTGAAATTGCTGTTACTTATTCTATACATAGTGGTTCTCCTGGTGAACGAAAAAAATTTTAAACGATATTTTTTTGCCGAAAATATGACTGAAATTTTGGTCAAATAAGCTACTTTGAATTGCAACATCCGCCATTGTTCGAAAAATTACATTTTTTCAGATCTCTTCGTTCATAGGAGCATTATTTCAATAACTAATGATCCCTTTTTTATTTCGTATGATCCAGTGACGAGCAGCAGTGATCACGGCAAAACACCTTTTTTTTGATCTTTCGCAAATTTGCGAAATTTTCCAATATTTTGTCATAAAAACAAAATAAAAACTTTTCAAATTTATATCTTTCATGTTGCTATTAAAAATACAAAATATATATATCTTTCATTTAAAAGAACAATTTTTTACTATTTTAATGTGTGGCTTTTTTCTTGAAGTTTATGTAGTAACAGAACATTAAAAAATTAACTTTTCAGGTGGAAACTCCCAAAATAGGCCTTAAATGTCATTCCTGTAACCTGTCCTCGATCAAAATTATAAGAACTCAAAGAGTGCAGCTTTTGCAATTTTGAGTTCTACATGGTTTGGATTGCAAGGTCAAAATATAACGTATACCATGCCTATTTTCTACCATTCTAAATATTTATAAAAAATAATTCACAAACTTTTTGTCCTTCGATTTTACCACTTTCTGAGTTGCGCGCCTTTTAGTGAGAAAAACTAAGAGCCAGGTATCGTTTGAGCGCCCTCTTGGTATAGCTTTTTACACTACTTATATTCAAATTTCAAAAATGCACCAGTGGTTTTGAGTGCGCAGGTCGAGTGCAAAATTAAACTACTTTGTTATATTATTAATATTTAAACGAAAAAAATTTATCACTTTTGTAAGCAGCTGACATTCAGCTAGTGTTAGACTAAAATTATGTATAACACATTAAAGCAGCTATTTAATTAATTATAAAAACGTGCTGAAAAGTGTTTTTAACGCCTGCGATCTCCAAATAAATACGATTATGTCATTCCTGTAACCGTCATTTCAGACATTTTGTGTCATTTATATAACAATACAAATTCATTTCATGTCGTCATGACGTCATACCGTGTGGCCTCAAGCCATTTCAACTATCTTTGTAGCCAAATAGTATGAAGAAACCATAACTCTAGCTTCAAGTTTTATTTTTCCATCTCTCCATTTTTCAACTGAAAAAATTGCACTTTTGGCGGAATTGCTCATATATAATTTATTTCGTATAAACACAGCGGTAATTTCTATGTAGAATGTCACAAATAAGATCTTTTAAAATAAACGTGTGATATAACACTGGGATAAGACTAAAGGCCGAACCAAAATAGACGAAACGAGACAATAGCATTTTGACGAACGTCTGCACTCGTTACGGATGTTTACGGATTTAACCCAAAATGAAACGATTCGCTCAACTCATCTGAAACAGCTGATCAGTAGGCATCGAGTATTATTTATTTATTTATATAGTGCATTTTGTAATTTTTAATAAAGATTTGTGAAAAATGAGTGAAATAATGGCGAAATTGAAACAAATTGATGAAAATAAAATAAAAACGCACTCTGCACAGCTGTTGTTGACGAGTTGCTACGCCAGCAGTTCGGTTCTTACGGAATAATACGTCTTGTCAAACTGTTTCGTTTAGTTTCGTTCAGTTACGTTTGTTCATTTTGGGCAACAACATTAATATGCATTTAACCAAACACTTACGTTTTTACTCGTTACGGAGCAAAACGTCTATTTTGGTTAGGCCTTAAGAATTATAAAATATGTACATAAAGTATCAAAACAATATCGAGATTTCAAATTAGTTAACATTTCAATTTAAAAGCTTAATCTATAAATTTAACTTTCGTTTGCAAGGATTTAACATTTGGCATTTAAAACCCAAAATTTACAAACAAAGAGTTAAAACAAGATTTAATTTTTATGGACTTGTTATAAGAACAAAACTAGTTCCAAAACATTTTCTACTAGTTAAATAGTAGAGTTCAATCTGGGAATACAGCTGTTATGTGTTTACTAAACTTCAACTGTACCACCTTATTTTGACTATTTAATTTGTAAAAATTTTGTACAAAAAAGGGGAAAAAATTATCTTTAACGTCATATTGGAAAAATATCTAATATATGAAATATTATATTGTTATTGGCTTAGTTTGATATTTCACTAAAATTAACACAAGCTGAAGGCAAACAAACAAAAAAATGTACTTGTTATTTTTATGGATGCACCAAAATGATGTTATAAAAACAAATTGTTTGCGAACGGTGGACACTTGCTTAGTAAACTGCAAATTTTTTGAGACTAATAAAAAATCGCATAAAAAACTAAATGAAAAATTACCCAAATGAAAAATGGCCCAAGAGCTAAATGAAAAATGACTCAAAAATAAATAAAAACGATGGTGGATGTTTACAAAAAATAAAAGGATACAAAAAATGCATTCTCCAGGTACTTTCATTTATTTTCATTTTAATGGAATGTTTAATTACTAAATGCTTAATTTCTACGATGCCAGTGCTTTAATCATAAGGTTCTAACCTTGTTGCACTGTTATATCAAATAAATAAACAAATACAAATACAAATACAAATACAAATGGATGAAAAATCAAATAGAGTTTCTGAAAAAAATAAAATTCCGAATTAAGACACAAAAACTTTTCACAATGCCACATGGCAGCAATTTCTTTTAATAATAAACAAGGTTTTTTTTTATTATTGAACAAAACTTTTTCAAATTTTGTTCAAGTATTTTCTTTCGTTTAGTTATTGAGTTATTTTTCATTTGGGTGATTATCTTAATTTTTTTTTTGGGCGATATTTTTTATCGCCTATTTTCCGCCGTGCAGCAACTGATGTTGAATTCTTTTAATATGCGAAATATTACTTTCTGACAGAAGCGCAAAAGAGCTGACGTTTTTAGAATTAAAAAAGAGATATGGCATTGCAAATGCAACATAAAACTTTCCCATTACATGGATTTCGGCAACGCGTGCCGAAATCGAAATTTGATTTGTTTATATTTTCAGTTTAATTGCAATTTTGCTGAGAATAAAATGGAAACGTCAATTTATTATTTAACCAGAAATTTTGTCAAGTACATACATGTATATGTACTACGAATTTCAATCCCGAAGGGTTTTGGAAAATCCCGGGATTTTGGAATTTGAAATTGATGATCCCGCGAACCCTGGATTTTTCGGGATCCCGAAACGCTAAAATTTTAAAATAATGGCATTAAGCTGTATTAAAAGCAGGGACCGTTAATAACTGTTTCACTTAATTTCTGCGTTTAAGCAAACACAATTGCATATTTTTTTTTATTTTTAAAATAAAAACCCAAACCTAATCCTTATTCATACTTAAAATATTCAAGAACACAGAAAGGTTTATAAGACAACACTAAGACGAAATCATAATTACTTATGCAGACAAAAGTTGCAGTTGTAATGTACAAAGAAGAAGAAAAAAATGCAACAATCACTTAAAGAAAAAGTCGAATTCTGAAACCCCATTTTGTATTTTTAGAGTAAATACTTGTAAGGATTGAAAAGATGTACATCACCTGATTAAATCAGATCGAAAAAAATTTAATTAAAAAATAACGGTTGTTTTTTTTTTAAACTGGTTAATAACTTAATTGAAAATATTTTCTAAATTTTTAAATATTTAAATTACATAATAGGTTAGGTTAGGTTAAACCGGAAGGCTCACATAGACCAATTTAGGTCCTTAGTGGTACCGGTAGCGAACAAAAGGAACCTTTGTGTTGGTTTAAAAGTCTTTAAAGATGTGCGTTGAATTCGCAAACCTTGGGAGGGATTCCAGAGTCACCTTGGCTACATCTTTAAGCGACGGGAATGTCGATGAGCCTAGGTATTTTAGTCTCGATCTAAGTAGGGCTGGGCATGTGCATAGTAGGTGCTCAAGGGTCTCTGCTGTGCCCGGTTCCTTGCACTTCCTGCAGTTGTCATCCGTGGTGATGCCAAGCTTCCTCGCGTGGGCTGCCTTCATGCAGTGACCAGTGAGCATGCCCACTAGTGTCCTGCAATCTTTGCGCGGGCGTGCCAAGATGAACAGAGTTCGTTTTTCGCATTGTGCATTGCACATGATTTTCGAGATTTTGCACGATGTCGTATCTCTCCATCTACGATTCACTGCTATTGTGGCTCTTCTTTCGAGGTTCCTGTACAACTCTTGTAGCGGAGTAAGTACATGTTCTGCGAGTTCTGAATTCAGCCCGGCGCCTTCCATTGCTAGACCATCTGCCATCTCGTTTCCCTCAATGCTCTGGTGGCTAGGGACCCAGTAGATGCGCACTCTCTTCCAAGCGCATAGTGCATCTCTGCCAGCCAAGACACTTTTGGACTTGATGCTAGCGGAGCGCTTGGATTTGATCGCCGCTTAACTGTCAATGAAAATGTTGATGTAAGAGTGTTGTGTGTTTCAATGCTGAGGGCTATCTCAGCAGCCTTCCTTATGACAAATATTTCCGCCTGGAAGATACTGCAGTGGTTCGGCAGTTTATATGGCTGCCTTATATTAGGCTCTGCGCAATACACCGCCGCACCTACGCCCGTAGGCATTTTGGAGCCGTCTGTAAATATGTTGACCGCCTGCTGTCCTTGTTCTATACCTTTGCACCAGTCATTTGGTCCCAGAAGAGTTCGTGCTTTGAAATTGACTATCGTGCGAGGCACCATGTAGTCCGTGCTGCTAAGTGGATCCTTTCCGATTGTACAATGTCCAAAATTTTGAAGGCGCATGTTGCCTGCCGCCGTAAGGCGTTGTGCCGTTTTTCCGGCTATTAGTTTTGCGTGTATGTCCAGGGGGTCCATACTTAGAATGGTTTCAAGCGCCTTAGTTGGAGTTGACTTCAGTGCCCCCGTGATGCATAGCGCTGCCTGCCGCTGAGTTTTCTCCAAGTGCCTGAGGAATGTTGATTTGTTCACAGCCGGCCACCACACAACAATCCCATAGAGTAGAATAGGACGCACTACCGTTACATAGATCCAGTGCATCAGAAAGGGTGAGAGACCCCAGGTACTGCCTAGCATCTTCTTGGATGTGTATAGCGCAATGGTGGATTTCTTCACCATTTCTTCTACGTTGGCTTTCCATGACAGTTTGCTGTCCAGGACGACTCCTAGATATTTTGTGTGAGTTTTCGGTATGAGACGTATATCGTTCAATTTCGGTGGTATCCACTGTGGTATCTTGTACCTTTTCGTGAACAGAACTAGATCCGTTTTCTCTGCGTTAATACTAAGACCGACTGAATTTGACCATCTAAGTACATTTTTGAGTGTGCTCTCCATTATGGAGCTTACTGTTGATAGACATTTCCCTACTATAATTATGCTTATGTCCTCTGCATAGGCAGTTATCCTCGGGGCTCTACCTGCGAACTTTTCGAGTAGTTCATTAACTACAAGATTCCATAGTAGTGGCGAAAGGACCCCTCCCTGGGGTGTCTCACTGCGAGCTTCCCTTACCACGGATTTAGTGCCCCACTCAGCCCGCACCTTTCTGCAGTTTAGCAACTTGTCAAAAAAAAATACATAATAAATAAGTTTATTTAATAAAAAATGATATGATTTTTTTTATTTCCAAAAAGTTAAACATTTATTTGAGAATGAAAACCTAAAATGTTTAAAATATCAAATAATATTTTACTTTATTATAAAAATAAATATGCACGTAAATAAGTTAAACAACATTAATTTATCTTTAAAAAAATTTAAAAAGAAATCAAAACTTTTTATTCTAATCAACTAGTTAGCTGCTAGTAAAAAGTATGATGTCAATAAAAAATTCTTTTTATATTAAAAAAAAAGCTATATTATAGTAATAAAACTGTTGTTACTTTCAGAATTCCATGAAAGTTGAAAAGCCTAGTAAACATAATCTTTTAATACCACAACCAAAATAAACGAAAAAATAGACTTTCAAAGTGTGTAGAGAAATAAAAAAAGAACAGGGTTGCATTTAGTTGCTGAAAATTTTAAAATTTTCCTATGAATAAAATCCCGGGATTAAGGATTTGTAATCCCGGGATTCCGGGACTAAAAATTGGTAAGTGATCTCGGTATTTCCGGATTCGGGATTCCAGGATTGAAAGCCTTAATATGTACATTAGAGTGTCTCAAAAGAACTATTATTATCCAATTTCATAGTTGCTCAATCTTTGTTTGAAAGCTTATGGGTAAAGTATTTTTGAGATTTTTTTCAGATTTTTTGGAAGAGGTTAAAGCTCACGGCTAATCGGATTTTCCCAAAAATAGCAGGTTTTTTGGAGATTTTTCAAATTTTAAGCATAAGTTGGTCAATAGCAGATATTTTCTAAGTCTTTGAGTAATAATTTCGAAAGGCAAATATCCAAACAATACTTGAATGTTCAAAAATAAGAAGTTTTGGCAATTTTTTTAGTAATTCGGGTGTCATATTTTTAATTTTTTCGTGAAACTATCATACATTTTTTTTTAAAAAACGCTTCGTGGGTCATTCTTTATTTTCGTTAATATTTTTAACAAACGCAAAAATGTAAAAAATAAAGCATTTAAAAAGCTCAAACTATCAAATAGTAATTCCGATTACTTACATTTTATTAAACTAAAAAATTAATTAAAATTAATTAAACTTTTAAGAAAAGTTCTTATAAAATAACCAGTATATTTTAAATACTGAGACTCAATCAAAAACTAACCCACAGGCATTTTGGATTTACTTAAATGCGAAGCTTAAAACTAATGGGTTTCCAGCAAGTATGAGATTTGAGGATTTCTTGTCTCATACTACATTGGACTCTTGTAATCTATTCACAAAGTTTTTTCATGGAGTTTATGAAAAGTATATTTATCCATTAGATACGGATATTTTGAATTTTGAAACAGATGGTTAAGATCCGATTGATAACTTTTTAGTCTTTGAAAATGATGTCTCAGAAGCGATTTCTTGTCTAAAACTAGGTTTCAAGTATGAGCAGGATGGTTTTTCAATTTTTTTAGAAGCTACATCTTATCTTTACTAAAACCAATATCTTTAACTCGTGTCTTAAACCAGGTATATTTCCAGATTGCTGAAAAACCTGCCATATCGTGCCTATATTCTAATCTGGTGACCGTAGCGACGTATGTTACTATAGAGCCATTGTTTAGCAACCCACTTTTGCCAACATTTTTGATCATATTTTAAAAACTAGGATCTATGATCAAATCAATGGTGCTATTTGTAAAGCTCAACATGGTTTCTTGCCTGGGCATTCCACCACATCTAATTTACTATTGATCTCCACTAATATATTAGACTAGCTGATATACCCGGTGTTACTCGAGAGTCATTTATATAAACATTTTAATATACACTTCTTGATTATATGTTTTTTAAATTTCGTAATAATGAAAAACATGCTGAATTTTAAGTTTGAGTTTAAGTTTAATTTTTTAACTACCATTAGAAAGGTAATTTAACGGCTTTTAATCCAAAAAAAGTTTTGCAAAATATTGGTTTTTCCCTTGCGGTGAGCTAATTAAATTCAAAGAAGGGGTACGAAAAACATATTTTAAAAATTAAAAATAGGCTAAATATTTACTACATGAATTAAATTATGAGCTTTAGATCAAGTAAGATTTTCAGAAGGCAACAACAACAACAACTCAGTATAGAGTCAATCACTAAGATGACTAGACAATCTGTTTCGGAAATCGCTACATTTCCTCTTCAGTAGTTTTCGAGTGATTAAGCTGTGCACTCGTTTTAATTCTATGGTGCATTTTTCCACAATGTCGAACGCCAATGAATATTCAAATAAATAAGAAGCAACTAGAACAGATGGCAACCTTGGTAGAAATGATGGCTCCCAGCAAACATTTTATGAGCCTTCAAAATATATGACTCTAAAATGCGTCATTTATGTGAGTGTTTTATGAGTGTTAATAAAAATGAGTCATAAGAGAGTCTTTTTTATGCGTGATTTATGAGTGTTAATAAAAAGGAATCATAAAAGAATACTTTTTATGAGTGTTTTATGAGTGCTCATAAAAAGGACTCATAAAATAATCCTTTTTAAGCATGTTTTATGAGTGTTCATAAAATGGAGTCATAAAAGAATACTTTTTATGCATGTTTTATGAGTGCATATAAAAAGGACTCATACAAGATTCTTTTTTATGCATGTTTTATGAGTGTTCATAAAAAAGACTCATAAATGAATCCTTTTTATGCATATTTTATGAGTGTTCATAAAATGGAGTCATAAAGAATACTTTTTATGTGAGATTTATAAGTGCTCATAAAAAGGACTCATAAAAGAATCCTTTTTATGCATGTTTTGTGAGTGCTCATAAAAAGGACTCATAAAATAATCCTTTTTATGCATGTTTCATGAGTGTTCATAAAATGGAGTCATAAAAGAATACTTTTTATGCGTGTTTTATGAGTGCATATAAAAAGGACTCATACAAGAATCTTTTTAATGCATGTTTTGTGAGTGTTCATAAAAAAGTCTCATAAATGAATACTTTTTATGCATGTTTTATGAGTGTTCATAAAACGGAGTCATAAAAGAATACTTTTTATGTGAGATAAAATGGAGTCATAAAAGTCTCTTCTTTATGAGTGTTTTATGACAAATCATAAAAAAGACTCATAAAGCAGTCATTTGTGTGGGAGTTTTATGATTTATTTTATTTATTTAGAAATAAATATAATAAGTATTTAAAATGTCATTAGTCATCATAGACTAGTAAACGAAAATTGAATCTGACTCCAATGCGTTACGAAAAACATTTCTATTTGCCCTTAAAATGTAATTCGCGAAGTTCCTGTGAATGCATTTTCTGAATAATAAGGCGCTTGCTATGCTGGCGCCACAGTTCGTGGAATTCCTTTCTTGCTGCGACCAGCTTGCTGCGCTATTGGTTCGCAGCAAGCATTCAATTGAAATATTCATTTGGAGTTTAAACGTCAAAGTGCGTGGAAGTAATATAATTTCTTACTATTATTTAATTATAAATGTTCATAGTGAGTTCGTGTCTTTAGTGGAGTAATGTAACAAAACTATTATATATAGATTTGCTGTAACATCAGCTGTACGTGGTAAGTGAACTAATAATAAGTTTTTAAATAAAACAAAATTTAACTTATTGTCTTTTTTTTTCCTTTAAAATAGGCCCTAATGCAATATTACTGCTTAATATTCATCAAAACTATTTTCTTTTTTAATTTTTGTTTTTAGGTGCATTTTTCCGAAAGTTTAATCACACCGAAAAAGAATTTTCATTAACCTGTGCACGCTGGTTGCAAAATGCAAAAGATAGAGTTAATTATAAGAACAAACATTGAAATATCCTTTTTTTATTACTTATACTTTACTTATAACTGCTTTCTTTCAATACAAGGACAAACAAATAAATGTAATTTGGTTAAGTTTTTATATTTTTTTTTTCTGAATGAATTTAAAACTTTTATTAAAATAAATTTAACGTCCAATATAAATATATGTTATCTGAATATGTTTCAATGTTATTTTTTATGACTGAATTAATAAAAAACTTAATTAAAATAAATTGAATACATAAAAAAAATCAATTTTATTGTGTTTCGGATAAAATGTCTTAGATAAAATGTCACAAATATGATCCTTTTATGATCCGTTTTATGAGCTTTCATAAAAGGGTCATACCTTTGCTTTAAGCCTCAGAAAATGTTGGCTAATCTTCTAATAACATCAAATCAATGTCTACAATTTGTGTATAAAAATGTCTATTTTTTGAGACTTTAAAGAGTCTTTAATATAGACCTAATGACTTTTAAAATAGTAAATAATATGAGTTCTAAAAGAGTTTAATGTATGATTCCTTATGGATTTTATTACATACGTCTTAAAAAAGTATTAAATATGAGTCTTAAAACAGTCTTTAATAGGACTCGTTAAATAATGATTTATAAAAGTTCTAAAATAATCTTAATTATGAGTCTTCAAAGAGTCCTTTATATGAGTCTTAAAAGAATAGTACATATGAGTCCTAAAGGAGTCTTAAGTATGACTCTTAAAAAAATAATTTTTATGAGTTCTAAAAGAGTCTTAATTATGAGTCCTCAAAGAGTATTAAATACGACTCTTAAAAGAGTCTTAAATATGAGTCTTAAAAGAGTCTTAAGTATTACTCTTGAAAAATAATTTATATGAGTTCTAAAAGAGTTTTAATTATGAGTGTTCAAAGAGTCCTTTATATAAGTCTTAATAGAGTTATAAATATGAGTCTTAAAAGCGTCTTTTTTATGGCTCCAACAAGAAACATAACACAGTCATTGTTATGAATCATATTTTGGAGCCCATAACATACGAAAAAGTACTAATAAAAGAGTCATTTTTGAGCGCATTATGACTATAAAGGCTCATATATATGAGTCATAAAATAGTCTTTTAAGAGTCATAATGTTTGCTGGGCTGTGATCTATAAATAGCTTACTGCTTTAACCTTCATCGGTCCCTTGAGAAATACATCTAATCGGTCTCATTGTATGCGCGCGCATACACATTTATTTTTAATTGTAAAAAGCTAAAAAAAATTAACAACCATTGATGTTTTGTGATTTTTTTATGTTTATTACATTGCTTACTATCATATTAATACATTTGAACTTCAGAAAGGTAGATTTAGAATGAAATTAATTAGAATATTACATATATTAGAAAAAAAAAATGACTTTTTAACTTTTGTCAATTATTTGTACATTTTTCGCATAAATTTAAATTATGTTCAGCACAAATGAAATTTCTACACTCTTCACAGCGTGTAGCAAAAGGATTTTTGTTGTTTTTATATGTGCAGATGTAGCATCGGCCTCGTTTTGGTGTACTTGGTAAATGACGAATCTCCCGAATTCTTTGAATAACACTGGAAGCATCATTATTTTGAGGTTGTTTTTTACGTTTAGTGATCTGTTTTTCAACGCGATTCAATCCAAGCTCCTCGGTTAAAAGGCGACGGTGAATATTATGGTTCGTTTTAAAAATTTTCCAATTCGGGAACAGTGCAATGAACGTCACGAATGCATTCAACGCACTA
This sequence comes from Dichetophora obliterata, assembly GCA_963920525.1. Lineage (NCBI taxonomy): Eukaryota > Metazoa > Arthropoda > Insecta > Diptera > Sciomyzidae > Dichetophora > Dichetophora obliterata. Next base: position 220,097,914 of record OY986435.1, on the reverse strand, counting down.
ACATCAAGCATGTTACAAAAGCATTGATGTAGTATCATTAAAAAGTATTATTATTATCACAAAAAAGTGATTTTAGTTATAGCATTTTAAAGCTTATATTGAATTTTTAAGTTTATTTAATTTTAGGCACTGTCATTATCTTTATGCCATTGAAACAAATAATAAATTTCTTGTAATCGTTTTGGCCTTAATTGGCTTGCAGATTATAAATAAATAAATAAATAAAAAAAAATAAAAAAAAAAAAATAAAAAATACTGCCATTGGCCACCGATTGACTTTTCGTTTGCATGTGTACGTAGCCACCATTTGATCCATAGTATCAACTCCACTCTTGGTTTTGTTGTAGTCTTCAATGATGTTAGGTTTCTTCTTTTCACTATTCTCATTTATGGTGACAACACTGTGGTATGTACTGAGCAATGTCACAAATCGGTACCGGCGAGGAACATATGACAACATAAATGCTTGCAATTTATGTTCATATTCAACTTCTGTATTATAAATTGGCTTTTGACACATGCCGAGTAGATCTGAAGGAATATCAGTCCTATTTTTCCTTATTATTCCCAAAATAGTCATGCGATTCTTATGTAAATCTTCTGCCAATTCATACGAAGTGAAAAAGTTGTCACACGTTACATTTCTGTCAGAAAGTCCTTCCACCAAATCCAAAACAACACGCCGTCCGAGATTACGTTCAGGAGTGGCATTACGATTCCGACCAACATAAATTTGTGTGTTGTATGCATACCAGCTTTTTGGTCGCATAGCACCCAAATTTTGATGCCATATTTCGCCGGCTTGGATGGAATATACTGACGAAACGGACATCGCCCACGATACGGAACTAACTGTTCCTCTACGGTAATGTTTTTTCCTGGTGTGTATACAACTTTCAAATTATGATTCCATTTATCGTATACATTTCGAATCGGTGCCAATTTTTCACGTACAGAAGTACTCGTAGATGCAGTGTTGGCCATACGTTGTTCGCGGTCCATGGATACCATGGATACGCTTGAACATTTTCAAACACATTGTTACTCTAAATATTAGCCGACCAGTTTCGTCATTCCACAGTTTAGTGATACATTCACCGTATGACCGATACACACCAGAAAGCAGCAACAATCCAAAGTATGCGTGTAGAGTGTCCAAATCAATGTTTTCCCAATCGTCTTTGTACTTTCGTACACCATATAAATTCGTCATGATAAAAATAATATTCTCAACCGGTTCACGGAACATGTGAAATGCAGACGAAACATCAACTATAGTAGCAGTTGCTTATGCTTTTGGACCTGAATTATAACAAAAATGAAACATATCATGAACATGAACCCATAACAAAGAGGGTAGGTTTTTACCTGAAGTAAAATTTTCTGCACATCGAAATGAATTTCTTCGATTTATTTCAAATGGTTGCGATGAATATTCACTTTTCTTATTTTTTGAAAAATATTTATTTTCAGGATTTGCTGCATTTTCTTCTGCTAAATTTTGCTCAAGTGGCTCAATGTCGTCTTCATCCGAATGCACGCTAACTTCACTTTCATCATTCTCCTCGTCTGATAATGCAAAATTATCGTCACTATTGCACGCAGATTCGCCCGCTTCGCTTTCCAAATCAAAATCCATTTCTAGTTCATCTCGCTGCCTTCTTTCACGTAAAACTATCCATTTTTTATCAAATATTTCGAAACACAACCAAAATTCAAATAAATGCGCAAACAAATTTCACTTATGTGTGTTCCAGAACAAACAGAATTTCATAAAACGAAAAAATAAGAGCATGCTATAAATCCAAACACAAAAATAAGCGGCAATTCCAGGTCCCTGCTTATGTGTATGCGCGCACATACACAGGGACCGATTCGTAACTATAACTGCACAGGCAAATACAGTAAGGGTAAAAATTCAAAAATGGGTTTTATTGGTTGTACAGGCAAAATAATTCTACTTTGCAAAATACAAGGTCATTCCGCTGGACCGTTTTTATTTTATTCAAGGTTAAAGATCAAAATTGTATGCGTGCGCATACATGGGACCGATGAGGGTTAAATGCCATATGATTAGTAGCCGATTTGAACGTAAAATTCTTAAGAATTTGTTCAAACATTAGTGAAATCATATACGACTTTAAAAGTGAGTTGATCACAGCTTAATCACTCAAAGACTACTGAAGAGGAAATGTCGCAATTTCCGAAACAGACTGTCTAGTCAGCAAAGTGATTGACTCTATACAGAGTTGTTGTTGTTGTTGCCTTCTTAATATCTTACTTGATCTAAAGCTCATAATTAAATTCATGTGGTAATTTATATAAAATATCACAATTGATTAATTTAAATATTTACTTAATCTAAATGCTAGTATAATTATCTTTTCAACAAAATAAAAATTATGGTGTGACTCAATGGGTTTTTGAGATATAGACATTTTAACACCTAAACCAAAATTTATATTCAAAAATATATTGAACTTTTTAACAAAACAAAATTTAATGAAAGATATTAAAAAAAGCGGAGATATTGGCATTGAAAGTCAAAACTTTGATCTTCATATAATTTTTTTTCATTCTTAGCTATCAATTTTTTATGAAAAATTCGTTGTACTAAAAATTATTGTACTAAAATATGTATATATTAGCTGCGTTTGCATAAGCAAGCAAAGCAAAAACAACGAATGATCCAGCAAGTGATTGGGATCATTTAAATTGATCCAATTCTATGTTTTTAGAGGGCGCAACTGTAAAAGTAGACAACACTTAGCCGTTATTGACGGCTAGATGACGCTGATACTGAAAAAACCGGCAGTACTGCATTATTTTAAAATTTTAAAAGTTTGGTAGCAATAGCATTTTCGCAAAAAATTTCGCAAAACATATCTGCCAGCTACATAAGAACATCAGCTGTTCATCTGTAAGCAGAAAATAGCGTCTTCTGTCTGTAAGTAGAAAACATAGCAACAATTGCTCTGAAGCGTTTTTTTCACAAATGTTATGATCTGCCATGAAAAAAACGCAGCTATTGAGCCAGCCAAACGTGTGAGGTTAAACTTGAAGAAACTTGTGGTAGACATCATTCGGCTATTCACCACAAGGTGTTTAGTTTGTACCCACTATACTCACAAATGTGGAGCCATCTATCTGTGAATTTAAAGCACAGATCAAAACCAATGAAATAATTGTGCTAAACAGATGCGCATATGTTTTATTATATCGCCATATAGCTGAAACTGATTACATGAAAATACTAACTTTTACAGCATTCTATTCACGGTCATCTTTTCGATGAAATGGTGATATAAATAAAAAATTTTAAGTACCATTGATAAAGAACTGAGTGACAACGATGACACAATAGTGAGAACAAATAGAGCCGCCACAACAAATCAAATTTAACAAGATGGGGAGAGGGTGGGGAGGAAAAACCTAAGTAGATTACTTTAAGGAAGATTTTATATAAACCAACATGTCTTTAATTATTCTAGACACACTATTGCATTTTTTGAGATAGATGGGGGAGTTCAAATTATATAGGAATGTTTAAAACGAAACTAAGTTTTATTAATAGTCTGGTATGAACAAATAAATGTTTAGCCTTTACTTTTGATTGGAAAGATATATTGGGGTAATTTTTTTACACAAATTATTTTTGAGACTTGACTTTTTTGTAAAAAATATAAAAACAACATTTTGGAAAAAATATAAAAACAACATTTTGGAAAAAATAAATTACGCGAAAAAATCAGAGGTGGTGGGTACCCTTGTTGTTTTGATGACAAAAACAGTGAAATAATTTTTGCACTTAACTGGAAGAATTTTGCAAATTAATGCTATGTCATATGAAAGGTAGCCAGATGTGCAATTTTTAATTCATTTCTTTTTTACAACAACAATTTTTGAGTAAAAAGTCAATATTTTGGACCTTTTTTGACATAATCATGAAGCATATATACACTAAGGAGTCCAATCCCGGAAGCTTTTCTCGATCTCGGGATTGAAAATCTCAATCCCGGGATCCCGGGATTAGTTCAGGACTGAAAATTTATATTCAAATTTTCTGAAAATTTTAAGAAGTAAATAATTCAAAACGTTTTTAATACAATTCTTTGTTATTTATTACTTGAAACTAGAAAATGTAAGCTAAAGGTGCCAATTAAACTTTTTTATGCCACATATTAATAAAATATATCAAATTGGATAGTTAATTTATTTGCATAGTAACAAAAAACTATAGTGGGAGGTTCCCAACCACAAATTCTATTTTAAAGGGTGCTCATATTGTGATTTTCAACTATGGCAAAAATAAACCATACTACTATACGACACAATTGTGAATACCCTTATTGATAATAAACACAAAAAGCATAAATATTATTTGATAAATTAAATTGCGAGCTTTAGATCAAATAAGTTTTTAAGAACGTAACAAAAACAACAGCTCTGTATAGATTCAATCACTTAGCTGACTGGACAGTCTGTTTCGGAAATCGCTACATTTTCCTCTTTCGTGGTCTTTGAGTGATTAGGCTGTGATGAATTCACTGTTTAAATTTGTATATGACTTCGCAGATTTAGGAATTCATTCATTTGAATTATATGGCTGCTAATCATATGACATTTTAAAGCAGAAGGCTATTTATAGATCACCGCCATCAACTCTACCAAGGTTGCCATCTGTTCTAGTTGCTTGTTTATTTATTAATATATTCATTGGTGTTCGACAGTTTGTCGAAATGCACCATAGAAATGAAACGAGTTTTTTGCTTCTCCAGAAGCTAGTATTCTAACTGAAAGGTGGCTATTTTCGCAACCAAATGTTCAATTGCACATGACTTTGACCGAAATCGATCAATTATTAGATTATTTAATTAATTTGACATTAATTAAACTTATTTGGCCGTGCTCTGCCATAGTTAATTAATTAGTTAGTTAGTTAATAAATAATATTAATGACTAGCACACTATATTAATTTAACCCTTTCAGTGGAATTGCCCAATATATTGGTCACGTCAGAAAGAAATTTTTGTATGTATTTATTTTGCAAAGCTTTTTTTTTAAATCAAATCGTTTGGTGCTATGATAATCAGATGAGTTAACATGATAAAAATAAATTTAGAGACATATTTGACATTAAAGTCAGTTGGATTTTCGTTTTGAAAATCGTACATCCGAAGGGTTTCATTGATTTTGATGATCTCTATGTCATATTAAAGATAATTTATGGTTATATGGTTAAGCATTATATCAATGGACTGAAGAATACTTTGAAAATATTGGAAACACTAAACATAAAATATAATAAAAAAAAACATAAATACAAAAATAACGTAAATTAATTCGTATAGTGAAGTAATTGAGTATATCTTAGCAAGTTTTATTTGACTGTAACTCCTTTAAAGGATGTGCATAATTCGTGGGTTCCACGTCTGTGTATCACAGGATCATTGAGTTCCATAATTATATCTGTAATTTTAACTTTCAACTCATCTTTTTCGGTAAGCTAGATATATAGAGGACTTGTGGTGGTTCCCGAAGAGCTTTTCCTTATAAAGTTGACTTAAATTTTTGACTATTTGTCCTACATATTAAGTGTTGGAATTCTGTACCAATTCCACCAACACAAATTTTTCTACTACAAGATCTGCCGAAATATCGTTCGCATCTTCACTCTCCAAATAACACTCCTGATATTTTATCCTGCGCGTTGACATACCAGGAGGAGTAGAAATCTCTATCATTGCTGGAGATGAAGAAGATGCTATTATTATTGCATTGATAAGTAAGACCTTTGCTCATCTTTTGCTAGAATTACAAAATCGTAATCAACTATAATGGCGAATAATTCTTAAGGGCAATGGAAAGCAAATAGATACCGAATCATAGGATTATATTTCCTAGCCCATAGTGGGTGCAATTAAAACCGGCTTCACATGTCAAGCAGCTGAGTCTTAAGAAAAATTCAAGGAAATTCAAAATATTGTTTGCAGCAACGTTCGAAGACACTTGATGCACTTTCGTTGATCCTTTTTTAACGGTACAATATGACGGCCAACTTATTTTTGGTCGATTTTCAAAATGTCTTCAAGAAGTACAGGAAACAATGCTATTCCAGAACAGCTGTTTTCAACGGCGCTAAAGAAATCTTCAAAACCTTAAGCAACTAAGCCATCTACAGTCTTTTTTAATACGGTAACAACACCATCAGGAGCTCCTTTACCATGCCCACTTTCGGTATATCCACATTTTCCAAGAAAACATTCTTTTTGCTCTAAAATAAGTAGATATATAAGTTATTCGAATATGAAACCTTTTTTAACGGATTACGAACGATTATACTCTGAATCGAGTATACTCTGAATGCTAAAAAAGCGACTCATTGAAGTTCTCTGCCTCGCACGTGCAAGTTGCGATTGAAAAATTCATTGCTCCATAAGTATTAAAGTGCCCACTCTCAAATTCTTCCAGTATTAAGAAAAAGGTTTTGACTTTTTTTTTAACAAAAAAAAAAGTAGGCCCAAATTAAAAAAAAATCAATTTAAAAATCTTTATTTTTCGAATTCTAAAAGTAACGTGATTAAGTTTTAGTGAACATCAATCGAAAGCTAAAAAGAGGGTGCACATTTCTTCTTTGGAACAAATTTTTCTATGTTCTTTAGTTATTGCAGTTTAAGCGATTGAAAAAAAGGTCCTTTTTTAAAAACGTAATATAAAAAAATTATTTTCTCTTGAAGTCCTTTTCTTTTTTTGAATTAAAAAAATATGTGTCAAATATTTTTGAATAATGAACCATAAAAAATAAGTTTTATTGAAAAAAAAAAAATTCGGTGGCAAATTTTGTATGGAAATTTTGTAGCAAGAACTTGTAAAATGTATTTTTGCTAAAGTTTCGTATATGAATTATACTAAAATTTTTGGGATTTTGGAAAATATTCAGTACGAAACTATAAAAACTGATATTTCGTAAAATATTCAAGGCAGCACATAAAGACCATAACTACCACAAATGGAAAGATATCATTTAATCCTTTTAGATTTACATAGTTAAGACTCCTAGCTATAAATTTACATACCTGCTTTTACGAATGTATGACTTTTTATTTACAAACCACCTCGTTACACTCTGCGTCATCTGCATAGGCAATCACCTTGCAGCCCACCATTTCTGTTTTCCTCAGAAGTTCATTGAGTTTTAAGTTCCATAATAAAGGTGATAGAACCCCCCACTGAGGAGTGCCCCTACTCACAAGTCTCACAGCACACAGAGTGACTCATCCACCTGAAGCTTCATAAGTGCACCAATGATTGCCCCCGGCAGAACATTGTTAAAGCCACCTTCGATATCTAGAAAAGCTACCATTGTGATTTCTTGTGATGAAAGGAATTTTTTATAAAGCTAACTAGGGAGCAAGGTTGCCAGTCAAAATTCAAAACAATCCCCACGAAAATTACCTTTTTCCCAAATTACCAAAATGTCCATGGCAAAGGTAAACAAAAAATTCCCACCGCAATTAAAACATACCAAAAAAAAAACATCCCACGACCATTAAAATTACCACGAAAATACCACTCGTTTTAAAAATACCACCGAAAATCCCATATGCATTAAAAAATCCCACAAAAAAATCCTTCATAAATAAAAAAATTAATAAAAAAAAAAATAAAAAAAACCACAAGGATATAATAGTGGTGTTCAATGAACGGCGTATTTGTGATGTGAAAAGTATAAAAACGATATATTAGCTGAAGCGTGTTTTGCAACAACAAAAATGTAAGGAAATTTACATACCCAGCTTGCGACAATGTGGTTTAAGCAGAGCGTATAATGCGTATCAGAGATCTGCAACAAGTAAATTGAAAATCAGGCTACTTGAAAAAACAACAAGCTTTGAGTTGAATTGCAGGAACTTGATTTGCTTTATTCCATACGATTCGCGACTTGCTTCTGAAAAACGAATCATATGTCTGACTTGATTCAATTTTTTTTTCTACCCTACAAGAATTGGCAGACAATATCAAGTGTTCTACTTTTCAACTCTGTTTTCGACTCTATGCGACTGCGCTGCCGTCGAAAGCGACTGACGATCGTTTGTTTTTTGTTCGTTTCATTTATGATGCAGAGTTTGTGTGACTTTTTCTCTTGTTATTGCGTTAGGGCGCGTTTATAGTGGCGACTTGTTGCTGGACCGAACCGAACCGAGAAGGAAAGCTGGAAAACGCTGCTCATACGAAACAATCATATGAAACAAGCTCAAAGTGCGTATAGTGGCAGCCGAGCTGGCAACTTCAAGTGACTTGTGCGCTGGTTTCCATCTTCCCGATTTTACCCGTTGCTTGCTTATTACTTTCGTTAAATAACATGAAAATTGGTTTGGTGAAGTTGACCTAGTTTGTCGAGTAACCACCCTGTCAAGCCAGGATTTCACCGGCTTCAGGGAGACAGAACGATATATATTATATATATATACCTATTGGAGTGGTGTTTTATTGGGTATGAGACCTTGTTTGTCACACGACTCCGCCGTATACAAAAATTGTTGCTAACTTGACCTTGTTTGTCTTGAAAACGCAACCCTGCTATGCTGTCTGATTTTATCGATTTTGATTTAACTTTTTTTCTATTGTTTTTATACTTTAATAAAATTATATACTTTAAGCAATTTACTAAAACTTTTTAGTTTGTTAATAATACATTATTTCATTCAAAATCATACTCTATATTTTTAAATTGTATTAAATATCTTATTTTATAATTTTAAATATGCTATAAAACCTGTTAAGGTTTAGCAATCAAGTAAATAAATAAATAAATAAATAAAGTACACGCTTAAACAATGTATAAATCACACCTCAGCTGCAAGCGGTCGCGATTAAGTGCGGAAAAGAATGCAACAAATTGCAGCACACTTGACTGCCAGCGTCGAGATCGATTCTGTATTTCCTTGAATTCATTCATTCAAGAAAACAAAGAACACGATAGCAACAAAGAAGTCCTACAAGAAAAGTAATAAGCACACAAGAACACGAAATTGCGCTCAGTTGTTATGCTGTATTTTCTTGCCCGCAAAAAATACGCACAGAAACAGCATTATAAAGAAGCAACGAAGATAAATTTCTATCAACTGTTGCACACAGAAAAGAAAAAGAGAAATAGTGAAAAAGCCAAACCAGCCGGTGAAGCAATTCATCGATTAGCGGCTGCAAGTGCGTTTCATCTAAAACTGAGAATCGAGGATTATCAAATTTTTTTATGTGCGTTCTTCCTTTCCATTTGATTTTGTGCACAAAAGCAAGCAAACAAAAATAGCAGCAACAAGATAACAACTTTGTTTAGAAGTCAAAAATAATACAACAAAAACAAAACCTAAAGAAAAAAGTTAAAAAAAGTTTACACCAGTTGGATGATAAAGTTGCTTCATGCGGCTTGGAGTGCGTTTTATCTGAGTTATACGCGTTTTATCAAAAAATCTTGGGCCAGCAGCTGATGTACGTTTTTTTAATGTGGGTTCTTCCTACGATCTTCTTTTTTGTCTAAAAAACCATTTGAAATAAAAACACAACAAAAAGGCAACAAAAAACAGCAGAAAACACTTGCGAAAAAAGTCGAAACAAGCTGGTGGTACCTCAAGTGACTTGAAACGATTTGCAGTTGCAGGAAGTGCGTTTCAGCAGCGTTTTTCGCATTTTCGTCTCTCCACTTGTTGTCCGCTGGTTTGAGGAAAGCAAAATGAATGAACGAAATCATGTGATTTTTTTGATGCTTCGGATGCAAAAATAAATAAAAAAAAACTAATATGTACAAACAAACCCAAAATGGTCAAAAAACAGCTGAAAAAAGTCACCAGCGACAAGCGCACACTATACGCACTTCCAGCTGCTTTTAGCAGGGCGCGTGTCTAGCTCGGTCCGGCCCAGAAACCAGCTGGCACTATAAACGCGCCCTTAGGGATTTGTGCTTTTATTGAATGTTATTTTATGCAGATGCGTTGTTGTTCTGTGAATATGTATGTTTGTATAAGGGGCATCGTTTTGATTGTAAAAAATACAATGCCTGGGTAAGAATTAATCATGGAGTAATAAAATTAAGTGGTTGCTATTGGAAAGTGTACAGTGGGGAAGACAGGGTATTTAAAAATTAATGAAACGCTATATTTAAGTATATATTGACGCAGGGATAATGACTATTCAGATGACGTTTAGCTAGATATGGTATGTAGAAAAATGTGAAAGCGATCGCATATATGCATATGATAAAGAATTAATTCAAATATATTTAAAAATGCTTTTATACTACACTAGGGGACTAGGAATATCATGCAAATGAATTTATGTGTACTGGGCATCTTAAAATAGAAATGGTTAAGTTATCCTTACGAATTATGAAATTGTCTTTAAAGTGGCATTCAATCGTTAAAGCATATTTTGAAATAAATGCATGGTTATTCATATTTTACAAAAAATGCCTGTTTTTGCATATTTATTGCGCATATTTATGTATATTTTACACTAAATCAAGGACCGAAAATAACAGTTATTTTCTAAATTTCTATTCAAAGTCAGATGGAAAGAATTAGTCCATTTGAATATAGCAAATGAATATAGCAATGTGATGCTTGTTAGCTAAGGAATAATAATGATTTAAATCTTTAATGATTTAAACTTTTCAGATTTTTTTAAAAGTCAATATATAGTCGTTATTTTTTTAATAATTTTATTTCGATCAAAAATTTAATTTTTTTTTTTGACCAATATAAAATTTAAAATATGACTTTAATTTTTTTTTAACTAAAATAACAGTAAAAATTTGACTTTTATTTTTTCGACCATAAGTAAAAGTCATATTTTAATTCCTTATCATCTGCTTGCAGTAGCTGTTCCAGTCGTTTGCAAATTAATGAAAACAGAATGTGCAATGATAAGCAGCTAAGCGATGCAATTCAACGATACGAAGATTGATAGTAATGATTTTTTTCTTTGCAAAAATGTTACTATATGTTAATATAGATGTAAATGAATAAAAAATCTGCTCTTTTGTTTTAAAAATTGTAATCTATTATTGTAGTTCCTAAGAAATAGCATTGTAAAATTTTAAATCTTTATTTTTGATAGAAAAAAATAAAAGTCAAATTTTAACTTTTTTTTATCGAAATAAAATCGGTCAGAAACTAACGATTATTTTTGCAACAAAAATCATAACCGTTACGGTCCCTGCACTAAAAACATGTGGTTTTTGCATATTTTTGCTTTTTCTTATTGAAAACCATTTAAATTAAATTTAGTGCGACGTATTTTGGGAAAGGATAACACCGTACCACAATTATCGCAAACAAATTTCACACACGATGTAAACAATATACACGTAAAACTAGAGGCAAGAATTGTAAAACTGCGTTCTCTCTTTTTCTCTAGATAACATAAAGAAAATCTTTAAACCAATTTTTTAAATTCTTAAGATCTTCAAAATATGACAGTATGGGTATCAAATAAAAAAAGATAATTTCGTTTATCAGAATTACAAAGTGTCAAAACATCCATACCAAATGAAAACATGTTTTAATTGAAAGTTTATGGAAATAATTTTTAATTAGTAGGAAGTAGAAAAACGTCCATTACTTTTAATACCAAACCAAAAAAAGTACCAACCAAAAGTTTAAATTTTTTTTTTAATTTTTTTATAAAAGAAATTGTCTTCTTTCATTTGATACCCACATATTACTTTACCCATTTTTTTAAAATTTAAAGTATTTAAATAAATTTTTTTATACAAATTTTTTTTTTACTTTAAAGCACTTTAGAAAAATATTGACGTTCACTATAAACGCAGTTTTACTTTCTTTTTTCCCAAATTTTTAAGTGTATATGGTTTACTTATTGTGTGAAAAGGACTATCATACGGTGTCATTTATAACTACTTATTTTATGTTTACTTCATATTTTTGATGTTTTTGATAAATTAATTTTATTTGCATTATAAAATTGTTTTTTCTTTTTTTTTAAATAGCATGCAATATTCATTTTTGAACCGATAATAAAAATGTTAGATAAATCTTTTTAATTGCATATTTTATCCATTTTTAGCGCATTTTAAAGAGTTTTAAAATTTTATCTTACTTTAACTTTTTATTTACTTCTTTATTTTTACTTATTATATGTTTTTTTTTATTAACCCAATATGTGATTTTATGAATTTAATACTCCAAATATCTTTATTTAGTTTTATTTTATTATTCTTGAAATAAATATGAAGTTTTAAACAAATTTTTACTTTTAATATTTTTTCGGCTCTTTATTTTTAAAAACGGCTTAAATTAAAAATAAAATTTTTGATGAATTTATGTTTTTTTGTTAAAATAAATGAATTTATATTTAAGCTGCATCAAATCTTTTTTCAGAACCTGCAACTTTACTAATAACGCCATAGATAGTTTTGTAAGTTTTTGCACAAATTAGCTTAAGATTATGGCATAGCCAACTGTGAAGTTAATTTTATAAATTTTGTATAAGTAGATTTTCCATAGCCTATAGAGATTTCCCTAGTCACCTATATTTTAATATAGCATTTTTGTATTTTTGAGGATTTTTTCTTAGAAATGTACCAAGTGTTACACTTCTGATTATAAATTTTATAACGAACAAGTTATTCATCATAATAACACCATACTTTTGTATTTGTATTAAATGTTGACGGCAATTTTAGCACATTTGGATTTTTACGATTTATTTTTTTTTATTAAATAAAGAAAAAATAAATTTATTTGAAATTTATATTCACAACTGTGTTAGTTTCCATCCAAATTTTATGTTTGATAGCTCATTTTACAGCAGTAGAAAACGATGTGCATACCAGATTTTTTAAATAAATATAGTCCAAGCGTTGATTTCATTACTTCTTTGATGAAAAAATAAGAAAAACTCTTGCAAACGGTTCTCAAACTATGGGGGCCACCTTAGAATAAAAAATAAGCTTAGCTTTAAGCTTAACGCTTAAAAAAACTTCACTGTGCGCACCACCAAAAACAACTCCACACTACATCTCAAAACGATTCGTTTAACGCTAACATATACCACTGTACGCACAGCCGTAAAGTCTTATACCAACAACCAAAATATATGTCTAAAAATATAACAAAAACAAAACACAACAAAAAACAAAACAACATAAAACAACATTCAACATAAACTTCAGTCCAATGCTTTCAAGTAAAACTGGTTTCTAAACTCGAGAAACGAAGTTTGCAAGGACGACTTGAAGTTAATTCTACGAACAGCGTAAACCGACTTGAATACAAACAATTAGTAGGCAAAATAGTTGCTTTTTGCTCACATTTCAAGTTTCTATACTTCAACTTTTCTACATGTCAAGTTTCTTCATTTCAACTTGTCTACATTTGGTGACCTCGACTTGCAGGGAGTTGAAAAATTAAATTAACTTGAAACCATTGAATGCATGCATTAATGCAGATCTCTGATGCGTAAATGGCAACTGTGTTTTAATTTTCATTTTAAAAGATAATTGAAAGCTAATGGATTCGATAAGCAAACTTTCGAAAATTTTTTTTTATTGTTTTGGTAGTAACTATATTTTTTACTTATTTTTGGAATTTTAAAATATTTTTTGTAAGCTTCACACTTTCAAAACAAATAAAAAAATCAGGATAGTATTGCCATATGTCAAAAAATGTCTACTTAGTTTTCATGCAATTTTGTGATGGCAACTTGTTCTTAATACAAATATGCAATTTAATCGTTTTTATTAAGGGTAATTTAAATATACAGCGTAGACTTATAGCTTTACGCTTCTGTATATATACGTCATTCATCGAATACCATTAATAAATTTTTGCTTAATAAAAGTGAAAAAAATTTTTAAGAAGAAAATTTCCAAAATCCCATGCAATTAAAAAAAAACCACGCTGAATTCCCCACGCCAATTCAAAAATACCACGCTGGATTGAAAAATATCATGGGAATTCCCAAAAAAAAAAATTCCCAAGACCATTTAAAAATTACCACGAATGGGATTTTTCCCACATTACCGACAACCCTGCTAGATAGTGCAGGGTCGTTTCTATAGACCTACCTTTCCTGTATGCATGTTGTGAAGCTGAAAACAAATTTCAGTCGATGTTACAACGAATATGAGCGTTAATCGAGTTTTTCAGCAGAAAAGATGATAGTCGTTTGCGATATCCTACACGCCTTAAGGATAAATACCACCTTTACTTTCCTTTTCCTACTAAGTGATACCGTTAGTTTTGTGACATCCGACTTAGTAATGCCATATGGCATCATCGTTCTTATTGGGTTAATGAGCATAGCACTAAATGTAGTTGAAATTTTAATATATAATCTTAAGGTATTAAAGTAGCGACGGTATCAGATTATATTGGTACTAATTTAAAAATTCACATGTTTGTACAACTTCCCTCCACACATAAGGCTATTTTTTAAGGTACATAATTGTTCGAGAAATTAAGTCCTTTTGCTTTGTTTTACTCTAAAAAAATTTTAACTGCCTTAAAAATCTACGACTTAGTGCCAAAAGCACTATTAAGCTAGACCTTGGTTAAATGTTAGTCATAAAATGCAAACTGCAAGTTGCGACAATTGACTAAAATCTCATCATGTGATTAGTGTCAAAGTTAAAACCTGAATTCACACAGTGTTAATTTTGCAGCAGAAAACAATTATTAAAAGTCACGCTTAATAAGAAAAACTACTATTTGTGCTACTGGCTATTATTTCAGTATGACGATATGAGTTATCTGTCTGTCAACTAATTTAATTATTGTTTACTTAATGTTTGACACATGGGAAAATGCGTCATTATACTGCAAAATAATTAGAAGTAACTAATTAAAAGTTGATTTTTTAATTATAGCTGGTTGAGCTCACACTCACGCATACCAACTTAAACATAGTTGCGTGGAAAATTGTTTTACATAAACAAACACGCACACACTCTTACACCAACAATCAACAGCCTTTTATTGGCAGCTAATAGTACCTAATTATGTATGTTGTTGAATGTTGTTATAATTGAATTAATTATCATCAACTCTGAATTCGCTGATGATGAAAAGCACACACAGCAAAAAATGCACTTGACCAAAGTCAAGATGATTTCTCTTTAGTTTTTTCTCAATAAGGAAACCATTATTATTTTAAGCGAGATGGTTAAATAAAATTCACTAGAAATCTAAGAATAATATAAAAGATTGGTTTTTTTAAAAAAAGTTCACTGGAAATTTAAGAATAATAAGAAGATCGTCTTCTTAGTAAAATTTACTATACATTTTTGTCTGCAGATATTCCATGACCTGATATTCAGCTGCCTTAAATTTAATCTTGGGAGAACTTCTCTGGTTGAGTTTTCTTACCGCGACTACAAACCAATATATTTGTTTACGCTTTATTAAGGCATATCTGCCAGAGCTGTAAAAGATTGCATTCAATTTGATTTTATTCACAAAAAAGTGAATCAGTGAATAACGAAATAAGAATGCATTCAATGAATGCAAAATTGATTTATAAATAAAATTTTTAATTCACATTCATTTTTTAAAAAAAATGCTGAATTATTCATTGTAATTATTCATTTTCGTTATTTAGAATAATGAATAATTTTTTTATTCATTTGAATGCTATTCACAAAGAATGCAATTCACAAAGAATTTCAGAATTTTCAGTTATTCTTTTTTTATTCGTTATTCACTTTTTTTTCGTTATTCATTTTTTATTCATTATTCTTTTGTTATACATTATTCATATTTTTTTCATTATTCATTTTTTATTCATTTTTTATTCATTTTTTATTCATTATTCATTTGTTATTCATTGTTTTTTTATTCATTAATAATTTTTTGTTCATTCATATTTTATTCATTATTTATTCATTATTAATTTTTTAATCATTATCAATTTTTTATTCATTATTCATTTGTTATTCATTATTCATTTTTTGTTCTTTATTCTTTTGTTATTCATTTTTTATTTATGACTTGGGACTAAAATGAATAAAAAATTAATAAAGAATAACAAATGAATAATGAATAAAAAATTAATAAGGAATAAAAAATTAATACAGAAAAAAAATGAATACTGAATAAAAAATTAATAATGAATAAAAAATGAATTGAGAATAAAAAAAGTAATGAATAACAAATGAATAATGAATAAAAAATTAATAATGAATAACAAAAGAATAATGAATAAAAAATTAATAACGAATAAAAAATGGATAAAAAATAAATAATTGAAAATTCTGAAATTTTTTGTGAATTGCATTCTTTGTGAATAGCATTCAAATGAATAAAAAAAATTATTTATTATTCTGAATAACAAAAATGAATAATTAAACGAATAAATAATAGTTTTTTTATGTACATAAAATTCTGAATATCAATGCTGATTTTGCAGCTCTGATATCTGCTATGAATTGCCTGTTTAAAAAAAAATAGAATAAAATTTGAAAATATTTTGGGCATGATACGAGAAAGATTTTTACAACCTCTTTAAAATATATTGGATTTTCTTGTGTGTACAAGCGTGTGTCAACCGGTGTTGTGAGCGTATCATGTTTACAAAATAAGTACCAAAAATTTCAGAGAATATAGTAAAATTATACACCAAAGCCCCGATTTGCGTCGTTCCGATCTACGTCGTTTCGCATTGCGTCGCTTAAGAAATTTGGTGATTTCGAATTGCGTCGTTTTGACTTCAGTTTTCGTCGTTAGATAATTTTTTTAGTTTCGAAAAGACTTTCCTTTTTTTAAGTTCGGTGAATTTTTTTTCTTAAATTTTAAAAAAGGGGTTCTCCCTTTTTATTTAGTTTGTAGAAATTGGCTTTGCCTTTTTGCTCTATTTGTAGAAAGGTAATTAAGATTTACCTTAATTCATTCAGTTTTGCAAATATTTCCAGCAGTGAAGTGTCTTTTTGGCGTTCCTAATGAAAATGAGCTAAAAGAGAAAACAAATCAGTTTAGAATTAAAACTGGAAGTCTTAAAACGTTTTAAATCTGGTGAAAAAGCTGCTGACATTGGCAGAAATCTTGATTTACCTCCCACCACAGTAAGGACAAATCTGTAACCAAGATGCTGATAAAATAAATGAGTTTGCTAAATCTGCGACGCCATTACAGACTGAACAAATAACAAAACAGAGCAGTTTTTTGATGGTCAAAATGGAGTCGCTTCTTAGCATTTGGATAGAAAACCAAAATCAACAAAGGATGCCACTAAGCAAGATGGTTATTCAGAATAAAGCCCTGAGTTTATTTAATGATCTTAAAGACAACTGTTCTTTATCAAGCGGTGAATGTTTAGAAAAATTTGAAGCAAGCCAAGGTTGGTTCAACCGCTTCAGAACTCGAGCAAATTTGCATAATGTTGCGTTGAAAGGAGAAGCAGCTAGTGCAGATATTTCAGCTGCTAATAAATTTAAACTTGAGTTATAAGCCATTATTGATGAGGATGGATATTCTGCTAAGCAAGTTCTAAATGTCGATGAAACAGGTTTATTTTGGAAACGCCTACCGGGAAGAACCTACATTTCCAAATCTGAAAAATCTTGCCCTGGATATAAAGTCACCAAAGATCGGCTTACCCTTCTCTTAGAAGGAAATGCTGAAGGGGATTTTAAATTTAAGCCTTTTCTGGTCTACCATTCTGAAAATCCAAGAGCTTTTAAAAATGTAAACAAGAGCGATCTTCCAATTTATTGGCGCGCCAACAAGAAGGCCTGGATGACTGCATCTTTATTTAAAAACTGGATAGAAAATTGCGCTGTTCCTGACTTAAAAGCCTATTGCTCTTCTGAAAATATTGATTTTAAAGTGTTGTTGTTATTAGACATGCTCCAGGACATCCTATTTATTCAGATGAATTTTCTGAAAATATAAAAGTTGTTTTTATGCCTCCAAATACAACCTCCATCATACAACCAATGGACCAAGGTGAATTATCTAACTTTAAATGTTATTATTTAAGACGGACGTTTAGTCAGCTTATTGCAGAAACTGATGGACAAAACTAGCCATCTATAAAAGACTTCTGGAAAAATTACAACATATTAACGGCGATCAAAAATATCAACTTGTCATGGATAGAAGTAAAAAAACATGTATGAACGGAACTTGGCGTGAATTATGGCCAGAATGCATAAGTAAAAATATAGAAGATATTAATGATGTACCAACTGTCCGTAAAGAACTTGCAGAAATAGCTGCAGAAGTAAACTTTCAAGGCATGGAGAAGAGCTATATTGACGAGTTGCTGATATCCCACGAAGAAGAGCTAAGTAATGATTGGATTGAGTGTCGAATACGCTTTGGAAGATAAAATTGTTGCACCTGAGGTGATTATTGAAGAAAAAAACTTACTACTGTTCTTATTTCGGAAGCAATGCAACTAATAACCCAGGGAATGGCTACATTTTTTGATAATGATCCTGACGACAAACGTAGTTTAAAAGCGACACAATCCGTTGCGTATGCTATCAATTGTTACGAAGAAATTTATTTGAAAAACAAAGCGAAGACACTTCAACTAACTAGGGACAAATTTTTGACAAAATCAACATAGCAATTATATTCCTCGACAACAATTGAAGCACCAAGAACAACAACCGGATAACTCCACTTTTTAAAATTTTGAGAAAAATAAAAAAAACATCGTAAAAATTAAGAAACCGAATTTTTGCAAAATTTTCATTTATTTTTGAAAGAAAAACATAAAAACATATTCATTGAGTTCAAGAAAACTAGAAAATAATCTTTTTGTCATTTAGAAAACTAATAATGAAGTTTTGGAATTAACCGGTTTTTACACCGTTTTTGGTGACAGTTAATTCAGAGCCTCGTTATCATCATCATATTCTAAATTTTCACTTTCTTGTATACTGCTGGGACTCAAGGCTATTATAAAAGTGCATATCCGCAGGAGCAATATACTTTTTAGCCAAATTAGTGACATCCTCATACTTTTTTGGGTTGAGGGGAAGTCTGCGTCTGTATAGACAATTTGGTTTGAAGGGGTCACTTTGCACATTTGCTTTTATTTAAATTTCGTAAGTCGTTAATGGCCCATGATGATTAATGGAAGCTGATATTGAGGTAGTATTTCCTTCCTTGACATAAGAAAATTTTCGATATATTGAAATGGTCCATTTTATCATTTCTTTGTTGGTAACAGTTTTTTTGTAGAATGGACTCAAGCTGGCCTTGAAATAAAAAATGGCGATATTGGTCACGGATATGACATTAAATTTTTTGGAACACTTTACTTATAAGTTTCGCTAATCTTTGGGTAAATAAAGATGTTCAACGCGCCATTTTTGCTTTTCAATGACACCAAAAGAGCGATCGCATGGAAACTATGTCCCGGTTCTGGTAAATGATGTTCAATGACACTGATATTTTTGTGCTTAATAAGAGCATGTAAGTACTGGACGAGAGTGTTGTTTTTATTTTGAGCGCCGCAATTATCGGAAAATAAGTATAATTTAGTAACACTTCCACTCAAAAAGTTGTCAATAAATTGGTGCAAAAAGCTGATAACTTCGTTTGGATCTTTTTTCCCAATTGTTTCATCATACATGTACACGTGGCTTTTTTTGGTAGTGCATTGATAAATACAAGAATTAAAAACCCATAGCTGCCTTTTATATAAAACATCACTAGATGGATGGTATTAAAGAAAGTGACAAATTTTGCTGAAAATCAAAAGTTAAACACTGTGTTATCTTTTTTAGCACAAACCACTTTTTTCGCTTAAATCATCGTAAAATGCTATAGCTTTATTTACTTGTAGATCTTTTTCTATTTTAAGTGAACTTCGTTCTTTCTCTGTCTCAGCTGCTGAAATTTTTTTTTCATAAGTGTCACACGTCTGACAAGTATCAGATCTAGGTGATCCAAAGGAAAGTTTGAAATTGTTCAAAAAATATTCTCCATAGAAGTCGTAAGTTACTCTTGGCTTTGGGTTACCATTTTGTTCATTTAGCAAATCAAAAACTTTTCATACATTTGTAAATAAATAGGTACCTCCATTCTTTATTTTGGCTATAGTGCGAAGATCGTTTTGGGAAACTCTTAATGTGACTGTCGATGTTCTGGATAATATATTCTGGAATCTTGTTTGCCCTGTTTGAGTGCCGTCTTTTCATGTTAGAAGGCGCTGTTATATTATTAAGCAAAAAGCATGATAGTCTTTCAATCCTACTCTTATGAACACCATGAAAAGAGCAAAATGCTTTTTTACGTACTTGTACTTCATGCTGAAGACCACGTAAACAGTATTTGTATTGACATTTTCTTACTTCATTTCCACTCGCAGAACGACGTCTTTGAATACAATTTCGATGTATTAATCCACACAAATATGCATCCTGTATTTCCTTATTTCCCAGTTCGTAAAACTCTTAAAAATTTTTGCATGTAGATCCCTGTTCCTAGGGTCAAAACATTTTTCTTTGCAACTGCAGGGCTGACCCATTGTTTTTGCTGCAACAGCATTCCCCTTGCGGTTTGTATACTTCTTGCATTCCGTTCTCCTCCTTTTTGTTCTTACTTTTTTCCACATGTTCTTATTTTGCACGCTTTTTTCCTGAATAGGAGACAAACATAATACCTGGTGAAAATCGAAAAAATAATAGTTTACCTTTTTGAGCAAGTAATATTTCGACGCTTGATGTGTCTTCTTCATAAGATTTATCTACATATTCTGAACCCGATACTGAAAAGTCTGATTCAGTTTTACTCATTTTAACACACCGGCGCACGCACTATTGTGATTGCCAATTATATTGCAACTGTCATATTTAACGAAGGTTTTCTGCCAATACTTCAAATAATGAACCTATGGGCATAATGATTGGCAACGTCACATATGATTTCGCCATGTCTCGGAACGAAGAACGCTTGAAAAGGTCCGAACCCAGAGCTCTGGCCGCATCAAAATAAGGTAGAACTGCCCGAAGAGCACAAAGAGCCGCTGAGTCCTCATTTTTTGAAGAAGAGGAAAGAGTTCTTTATGGGGCTGGCATTGCAGATTGATATATGTAAGTATTTCACAAAAACAAAAATGTTTTATTGCCTAAACTTTTCTTTGAAATTTTTAAAAATCACGTTTTTGAACTTCGAAGTCACTTTTCTGCGGTTCTACTCGATTGATGAAACCAAGTGCAACAGAAGCAGAATTGTCGAATTTCTAAAACTGCATGCTCAACATTTTCATTTCAATTTGTTTTTTTATATGCAAAAAAAAACTTCAAACTTAAACGTGTTTATCTCGAAACCACGTTTTTCGAGCTTGCGACCCAGATTGCGCCCGTAGTTCTGAACCGATTTTGATGAAACAAAGTGCAATCGACCATTCGACAATTGTAACCATTCTGTTCTCTACCTCAGTCAAAATTTTAAACAATTTTTCACTATTTTTTATACACTAAACTAAAAAAAAGACCCAAAATAGGTTTTTCATTTTTCAATGACCACCATTTTGTAAAAAATAATCGCAAAATTATGATTGAGGTAGGGACCAGAATTACATCTGTACTGAATCTGACGCCGTTTACTTTTTCTATTCCAGATGATCCGAAGTCGAGTTGTCCGGGCCGCAAGCAGCATACCTTTTTTTCGACGCCCAACTTTGAAGGCCGACAACTTTTTTAACAGCCCTCGTACAAGGGAAAACATTTTTTATTTAATTAAATATGTTCTTAATACAATAGAAAAAAAACAGAATTTGAATAACTCTTTGCATTTTCAAATGAGAAGTTTTTCAAAAAGGGTCCAAAAACAACCTTCCAACCAGGAATACTCCCTTAAACGTTGAGACAAGACCCTAAAGAATGGTTCAAGACTAAAAGATCTATAAGGATTATAAACACAAGAAACAAGCAATTTCGCATCATGATTATTTGTCAATTCAACATTTAAATATTCAACATCCGACTGACAAGACTGACTTTCAAGTTTTACGTTGAGACAAGATTTACAGTATATCGCAACTCTATCACCTTTTTTATCAATTCTGTCATTTCTAAAAAGCATATAGTTACTTATATTAAGATATTCATTGGGAATATCAGGATTGAACCATGTCTCAGATACACAGACAACATCAACGCTGGAATCTTGAGAAAGATAGCGTATTTAGTCTAATTTAGACCAATTTAAACTTCTTGCATTGAAGTGAACAACAGATAAACCATCGCGCTGCTTACAGAGAATATCTAACAAAAAAAGTTGTGTTCAATTTGTTTTGGGTTCTGTTAAAGAAATAACTTTCAAAAATTTGTGTTTCGATTTAACTGAGTGAAGTAAGTTTTTAATTATTTAAATATTTGAGCAAATAAATAAAATTAAAAAATTTTAGAAAATATAAAATTTGATACATATTTATGTGATTTTAATATATGATATTATCAAATTAAAAATTTTAGAAACTGACAAATTTCGATGAAAAAAAAATAATTCATATAAGATTAAGTGGATTTTTTCTTAAATCTACGAGTATAGGTTCTACAGGGTCCGCCATCTAACGTTTTTTTTTCCAACTAGTGCTTATTTCGTGAATGGTAACACTTAGCTCATGTCTGATTTGACCACGGTTGCCACCTCAAATTCCCACGAAAAAAAAACCTTTTTCCCACAATAGCAAAAATTAATAACCACAAAAATTCCCATGGTATAAACTTTTAAAAAATCCCATCGTAATTAAAAAAAAAACACAAAAAATCCCACGGACATTCAAAATAACCACGAAAATCCGACGGAAATAAAAAAAACCACGAAAAATCCCATTTGTATTTAAAAAAACCACGATAAATCCCATTTTTACAAAAAAAATCACAAAAAATCTCTCTTCTATAAAAAATTACCACAGTAAATAATACAGACAACAAATTGTCAAAAATTAAACAAAAAATTAAGAAGAACAACTAGTATATTTCGTCGTATGTGTTTTAATTAGTCTTTTAGTAATAACTTTTAATAAAAAATATTTGTTTAAGACATAAAGTTTACAAAAAGAGTTACAAATTAGTTTTTAGTCTTTCAAAAGCAACACACAATCACAAAATTCTTATCTTTTTGACAATTATTGGTCAGCACGCGCCGCATCAAAAGCAAAATTCTATTCGACTGAAAATTCGATGAACAACGAACATTTTGACATGATGTGACGTTCGATGCTTGTTGCTCGATAACCAGCGAAGATTGCGTCGAAAGCAACTCGTAATAAGGGTCAATCACAAATCAATTTTAAGATGTACTAATTTAGTATATTGATAAAAAAAGAGAAAAAATCACTGAAACATATTTTACCATTGCATTGAATTATGTCAGGAGTGAAAGAACTTCCCACCAAACCAAAGTAATCGAAGTCTTAACGAATTCGTTGCAAAAATCATATAGATGGGTTGAGACGATTTGAGGCGAACAAAATATGAAAAATATACACTTTTATGTATATATTTTTATACATATTTTAACTGAAAAATAAAAAGAAATCCTTCAAAACTAAAAAAATCCCACAGAACAAAAAAATTCCACGTGAATTAAAAAAAACCACACTCAATTAAAAAATCCCATGGGAATTCCCGTTTCCCACGGCAATTAAAAATAATCACAAATGGGATTTTTCCCACAAAGGTGGCAACCGTGGATTTGACAGATAATTAGTTTTATCCTTCCACTGAACGAATATGGTTGTGTATACGCTTGAACAACGCTGGGAAATATTGCGACAGTACTTTGAAAATCATGGTAATGTTGCAGAATGTGTGCGAAAATTGCGTATGGATTTTGGAAGAAGAGAAGCACCGTCAGCTCCGTATGTTCGTTATCTTGTGAAAAAAGTGAAAGAAACTGGCATCCTCATCAATAAAACCAAAGCGTGAAAAGCCAAAAACAGTGCGTACACCCGAGAATATTGCTGCTGTGGCAGAAAGTGTGCGGGAAGCGCCATCAACATCAAAATCATCGCCAAAAAAAAATCATCTTTTCAGATGAAGCTCATTTTGAATTTGGCGGGTATGTAACAAGCAAAATTGTCGCATTTGGGGCACAGAAAACCCGCACGCATACATTGAAAAGCCGCTGCACCCAAAACGAGTCACTGTTTGGTGCGGATTTTGGTCCAGAGGCATATTTGGGCCATTTTTCTTCGAAAATGAGCAAGGAGTGGCCGTTACAGTCATTGGCGATCGTTATCGGGCCATGTTGAATTTTTGTTCACAAAAATTGAAGAGGAGGATATGGGCAACATTTGGTTTCAACAGGACGGCACTACGTGCCACACAGCCGAAGCTACACTCGATGTTTTGCGCCCTGTTTTTGAAGATCGCATTATCAGCCGCAGAGCTGATGTCGTTTGGCCACCTCGGAGCTGTGATTTGACACCGTTGGACTATTATTTGTGGGGTGCCCTCAAAGATAAGTGTTACGCCGACAAGCCAGAGACAATTGACGCTTTAAAGGACAATATTCGTGAAGCCATTGGTGAAATACAGACAGCTGCACACAATCGATAATGTGCTTAAAAATTGGACCGATCGTGTAGGCTACTGCATGGCCAGCCGAGGCAGCCATTTGAATGAAATTATTTTCCATTATTAACCGGAAGGATTGTACTTTCAAATAAAAAAAGAAATTTGCGAAAATATCCAGTAGTTTTTTTTTATAGAATTTTCATATAACCAGAAATTGAAAATTACTTTTCCTACTTCGTAATACAAATATTTTTTTAAATGCTTAAAATGAGCCATGTTCATAAAAAATCCAGTAAAAATTTAATATAGTTCCAAGGGAGGTAGCCGATTTCGACCATTTTTGATATTTTTCTAAACTGGCTTAAGCTCATTAAGCATACAAAATTGCATTACCATACGAGCACTCCTTTTATTATTGTCCAATTTTTGTATGGGAACAACGCACTGTGCGCCGGGCCCAATTACCGTGGTCCAATTGGGACCAACATTTTGCACGAAATATTTTTAGACCTAAGCGACGTTAATTTTTTTCTGGAGGCGAAAATCAAATGAACTTGTAAAAGTAGACACGGTCCAATGAGTACCTTTTTTCCATTTTCGTAAAAATTCTCAAGGTATTCTAAAGATAAAAGTAAGAGGAAAGCACGTGCGGCGTATCTTTCATTCTTTTGCCACTCTTTTGTGGAAAAAATATAACATACAATTAAATTAAACGATAGACTGTTTGCAGGTCTGTTTGCCAATTTTAAATCAGAAATATGTTAAGAATTTTCTTTATTTTCCTTTTTCCTGTTTAAAATATAAAAAAATGCATTATGAAAAACTTTATACAAAAATGACGTGCTTGTAATAAATCGCAAGGTGTAAGTGTAATAGATACGGAATTTAAATTCGCATCACGTGTTGCTCATTAATTCTGACCAGAAACCATCCAGGATTAACAGATGATGATCCTAGGCTATTCAAATCATGGTCATAAGCAGGTGCTCAATAACAGGATTAGGATGAACTTTGTTCTTGGCGTTTTTTGGTTGTATTGATGCTACTTTATAAATATCTCAATTTGGCATTTAAATGAAATGTAGGGCGTATTTTCACTTTTCCTATCACAAATTGATGATGTCCTTCCTTAGTACTCCTAAAAAGGAAGCATAATATTACGTTGTTAAATATATTTTAAGACTATATTCTATGCCAACTGATGCCTTGTTAAAAGATGTATAAAAAGTTCGGAGCGGGTTTAGGGGCTGCTTTCTTTGTTTGTGGCCTAACAACAAGGAATGGTTAAAAGAAAGCAATATTTTAACTGTAACTTGCAGACACGAGATACCAAGAAAATGCTGGAGTAGCAACAAGGCTATGAATATGAATGGAGAAAATGATGAGAAAAACCCACGATAAAAAAAGCAGTGAGTGGCAAGAATAATAAGAACCTTATAAAAAAAAAAGTGGTGCGCAGCAGATAAAGTGGAAAAAATTTATACAGGTGTGTGTGAAGGCAAAACAACATACATAAAACAAAATAATAAAAAAGGATTTTATTGACAAGTTAGACTTTTTTCGTTTTTGTTTTTTTAAATGATACCTGCACGTCTGTCAGGCAAAGGAACAGTCAAAAATGTTCGCTAGAAACAGAGCTGCCAGGTGGGCGGGAATTATTTTTTATGTGTTTGACTTTGTAAATGTTCGAAAAAATTTTAAACTTTTAACTGTTGTAGAATAAACCTGTTTGAAAAAATGTCAAAAGATTTCATTGGGCACAATTTTTTCAAAAGTTATATCTCAATTTAAATGCAACGATGCTGATATAGAATGTAAATTGAAAAAAAAAAATAATTATAAAATAAAAATAAAAAATAATCTATAGTAATAAAACTCATTTTCTGTTTGTTTGTTAGTTTGTTTGCTTGTTTGTTTGTTTGTTTGTTTGACCTTTATACAAATCTAAACGGCTCAACGGATTTTGCTCAAACTAGGTATACATATTAAGTGCATCCCAACTTAAAATATTACATACTTAGTTTTTGCCACGCCCCCTCTGAAATTTTTCAACTTACGGTAATTTTTTTATTATAAAACTTTTTTCCATCGGAGATTTTTTTGTATTTAATTTTAAAAAATTTCTGTTATTTTGACATAAAAAACATTCACATATCTTCAAAATTGGAGAAATTTTCAGTATAACGACTTTTTTATAAAACATCGTTGCCTAAGAATGAGAAAAAAACGACATGAAAATCAAAGTTTGGTCTTTCGATGCAAATATCTCCGCTGTCCATTAATATATTTCATTCAAATTTTTTTGTTCAAAAGTTCAATAAAATCACTTCACAAAAATAGGTTGAACTGTACCGTTAAGCCAGTGTATATATGTTTTATGAGTATGCCAAAAAAGGTCCAAAATATTGACTTTTTACTCAAAAAATTACTCAAAAATTGTTGTTGTTGTAAAAACGAAATCAATTAAAAATTGCACGTCTGGCTACCTTTCATATGACATAGCATTTATTTGCAAAAATTCTTCCAGCTAAGCGCAAAAATTATTTTACTGTTTTTGTCATCAAAACAACAAGGGATTTTGTCATCAAAACAACCCCCTTTGATTTTTTTCGCGAAATTTATTTTTTCCAAAATGTTGTTTTTATATTTTTTACAAAAAATTCAAGTCTCAAAAATAATTTCTGTAAAAAAATTACCCCAATATCTCTTTCCAATCAAAAGTTATGGCTAAAAATCTATTTTTTCATACCAGACTATTAATAAAACTTAGTTTTGTGTTAAAAATCTCTATATAGTTTGAACGTCCCCCATTTATCTCAGAATGCAGTTGTGTGTCTAGAGTAATTACAATCATTTTGGTTTGTATAAAATCTTCCTTATAGTAATCTACTTAGTTTTTTGCCTCCCCACGTTTG
Organism: Dichetophora obliterata; assembly: GCA_963920525.1. Taxonomy (NCBI): domain Eukaryota; kingdom Metazoa; phylum Arthropoda; class Insecta; order Diptera; family Sciomyzidae; genus Dichetophora; species Dichetophora obliterata. Next base: position 220,070,502 of record OY986435.1, on the reverse strand, counting down.
ATTGTGAAAAAACAGTGATAAAATTATTACTTCGTTAAAAAAGCTTGGTAAATTTTTTAACTAATATTTTTATAGTGGTCTCAAACTTAAATTCAACACGTTTTTACAAAATTCCAAAATTTACAAAAACATTTAATCGAAAAGTGTATATTAAAATGTTTATATAAATGACTCTCGAGTAACACCGGGTATATCAGCTAGTTATAAATAAAAGTAAAAATAATTATTTTATATATATCAAAATAATTATATTATAATTATAATTATATAAAATAATTATATATAAATAAAACTAGGCGCCAAAATCCAAAAAAATTTCTGTGATCCACATACCACTAATTTTTTCTTATGGACTTTGGCCTTCTAAACAAGAATATCACAATAAAGACATTTTCTATGAACAAGTTTCTGAGATATGATTTTTTGAAAAAATGTCCCCTTTTTCCAGGATGCAGTGTCATAAATAGCGACCTATCTCGAAAACGAATTCACCAATTAAAAAAAAAATTAAATCAAGATAATTAAATTACCTACAAATAAATGCTTAGAACAAAACTTTGTCATTTGGCTCAGTAAATTTGAAGGAATTACAAGAAATTCGACGAATTTTTTTTTTTTAAAAAATTAAGTCGAATAATGTTTCAATAATCAAAAAAACATCGAAATCTCAAAAAAATGTCAGCTTATCATTTTGTACGTAAAGATAGTTCTTTAAAGAAAAAACGCACTGCCTTTGAGGAAAATTCATGGTAGAATAATGAAGTTATAGACCATTGAGTGAAGGTACCGAAATTCTACTTTTTTATGACGTTTTTCATTTCATGACGGTTAATTTAATATAAACACATCTGAAACTAATTTTTAATTAAAAACTTTTAGTTTTAACGAAATATTAAATATCTACATAAATCCCTAAAAAGTAGAGAATAAAAAGAATACCAAAAAAATATTGACTTAAATGGGTGGCACCTCGAGTAATTGAGACTTCTAAATTAAGATAATTTTACTGAAATTTTTGTTATTTGAACCAAACATGTTAAATTCCAATTAGAATTAGCAATTGATGCAATTAGTTTATATTGTCTAATTCATCAAACAATTAGAATTATTTCAACTAATTCCCATTAGATAATTGAAATTTTTATTCCAATGGTAAAACTAATTGCAATTAGTTGCCATTAGCAAAAAAAATTGGTTTACCTTTACAATTAGGAATCTAATTGACTTGTGCTAATGCAATTAGATATTCAATTAGCTCGAATTAGAATCAATTATTTTGATATTTTCAAAAAAAAAATAAAACAAAAATATTCATAATATGAATTTCTCACATATATATATATTACTTATGTACATAATATGTACTACATATATTACATACATGCACACCTATTTAACGTACGTACTAACTGTTTAATAACTAGAATGACCGGGTATATTCGCTTTCAGCAATACGAGCTTTTCAAAAGAAAAGTCCGTCAAGCGACCCCGCCTTGGACTATTAATAATGCCCGCAAAGGAAAATAGTCGCTCCACAGGGCCTGAAGACGTAAGCGGTGTGTTGCAAAACAGTGCTATTTCCTTTAATGTAGGATATTTGGACCATATATTGGAAGTTTTATCATTATCATTCAAATATTGATGCATCAAATTCGAAATAAAATGCAGGCTTTCACCCTCCTCTGTCAATTTTGACAATGAAGCAGTACTTTCTTCTGAAAAAATGTAATCTGATTTACTTAAAATACCATATATGTATATGTGTCACTTATGCAGAACTTACCATCATCACTGAAATCATAAAAGGTCGATTTAGTATACGAACCCTCACATTTATGATTTTCGTTTGTTGCAGTAAGGTTCTGCTTGATTGCGTAATCAGTGATGATACGAATAACCCTTTCCGTAATATATGTAGTACATATTATGTACATAAGTAATATATATATGTGAGAAATTCATATTATGAATATTTTTGTTTTATTTTTTTTTGAAAATATCAAAATAATTGATTCTAATTCAAGCTAATTGAATATCTAATTGCATTAGCACAAGTCAATTAGATTCCTAATTGTAACGGTAAACAAATTTTTTTTGCTAATGGCAACTAATTGCAATTAGTTTTACCATTGGAATAAAAATTTCAATTATCTAATGGGAATTAGTTGAACTAATTCTAATTGTTTAATGAATTAGAGAATTTCACAAAAGAAGGTTAATTAGCAATCATTAGCATTATCTAATCATTATTTAACATCTTTGATTTGAACACTTTTTGTGAAAGAAACAAACTATATTTCATTTTTAATATTTCTATTTTTTCACAATGGCTATCCATTTTTTACAAATGAAATACAACTTTTAACACTTCATACTAAAATTTTACAATCGAATTTCAAAGTGAAAAGTTAAATTTTATCTGTAAAAAATGCATTTGGGGTATGTGAAAAATCTTGAATTTGACTTGTAAAAAGTCACATGTGACGTGTAAATAGTTAAATTTAAAGAAGAAAAAACACGAACTAATTTGCAACGCCACGTACGTATTTTCTCTTTATCTATTGTATTTTTGCACAGACAGTAAAAGTAATGTAGTTTTTAAGAGCTTAAGAAGTATTATTAATTAAATATGAGAACAAGGTTAGGTTAGGTTAGGTTAAAGTGGCTGCCTCAAATTGAGACGTACTTAGGCCAATAAGGCCCATTGTGGTACCACAGGGGTTGATCTCCCTTCTCTATTCAAACCAGCTTGAGCTGTTCACAAAGCTTAGGATTCGGTATATCGATATTTCCGAGAGTTCTTCGAGGTCTCTGAAAAACCAGTTGTTTAGGTGAAGAAAACGTTTTTGAGCCAGCGCTGGGCAGGTGCAGAGAAGGTGTTCTGTAGATTCCACCTCCTCCTCATCTCTGCAGCTTCTGCAGAAGTCGTTGTGGGGTATGTTTAATCTTTGAGCGTGCCTGCCAATAAGGCAGTGCCCTGTCAGGATCCCTATCATGGTGCCAATGTGATCTCTACTAAGAGATATGAGTTCTTTTGAACGCTTCAGATTGAGTTTGGGCCAGATTTGCCGTGTTATATTACAAGTGTTACCTGCTGACCATCTTTTGTTGGTGTTAATACAGGATAACTCATGTGTAAGGAGTTTACATGTGGTGAGAGGAATACCAAGGTTTGTCTTGTCTGAAGATAGTTGTTTGGTAGTACCTGTGCGAGCGAGTTCATCTGCTCTGCAGTTACCTAGAAAATCCCTATGTCCAGGAATCCAGCATAGGATAATTTTGAGCTGCTCTGCCAACTCGTTTAGAGATCTGCGGCAGTTGAAAACTGTTTCAGATGTTATTTCAACAGTTCCTAGGGCTTTCAGAGCGGCTTGACTGTCAGAAAGTATGCATATATCCATGGAAGATATATCATTTTTCTGAAGCCAAGTTAACGCTTCATGTATAGCAGCGATTTCAGCTTGAAATACACTGCAATGGTCAGGGAGCCTGAAGGCTATATTGATGCTTAATGTTTCTGAGTAGACTCCTCCACCTACTTTACCATCTAGTTTTGATCCATCCGTAAAGATCTCAATGACATTGTGAGGTGAACGGTTTTCTTGTTCCCACTCTTCTCGAGAGGGAATGAATACATCAAACTTCCTCTCAAAGAGTAGTTTTTGTGTGATGTAGTCAATGGACCTAGGTAAAGGAGGGAGAAATTTTCTGATACAAGAATGTCCTAGTGTACCTTCTTTCCACTGGGAGGTGGCTACTAGGCGGATGGCTGTATTAGCGGCCATCTGTTTAGCTAGGATATCAAGTGGTGTAAGATGGAGCATTGTGTCTAATGCGTCTGTCGGAGTGGTTCTTAGGGCTCCGCTAATGCACAGTTCAGCTGATCTTTGAACTTTACGGAGAAGGTTATGGTGAGTCTGTTTTTCGAGTGCATGCCACCAGACAATAGCACCATATAGCAATATTGGCCTTACAACTGCTGTATAAAGCCAGTGAGTAACACTTGGCTGTAAACCCCATTTGCTACCCACCGCCTTTTTGCAAGAGTATAGGGCAATGTTCGCTTTTTTGGCTCTTTCGAGCAGATTGGGCTTCCAGTTTAGTTTCCTATCTAGTATAAGGCCCAGGTATTTTGCTTGATCTGAGAAGATAAGACTTGCATTTCCCAGTTTTGGAGGGCTAATTTGAGGTATATTGTGTTTTCTTGTGAAAACTACTAACTCAGTCTTATTAGGATTAACGCTGAGCCCACAGCTGATAGTCCAGTTGACAAGAGTATTTAGGCAGTTTTGCATAATGTCTCGGAGAGTAGATATATATTTTCCAGAGGTAACAATAGCAACGTCATCGGCATAAGCTATCACCCTGCACCCCTCTAGTTCTAGTTTGCCTAGCAGTTCATTCACTGCTAAATTCCAGAGTAGAGGCGATAGAACCCCTCCCTGAGGGGTTCCTCTTGGTACAGATCTTAGCGTGGATGCCGCTCCAAATTTTGCACTTATAATCCTGCCAACTAGCATTTGGTTTATGAGTGCTATCAGCGCGGCATCCACCCCAAGCTCCGTCAGCGCACTGATGATGACCCCTGCCTCGACGTTATTAAAGGCTCCTTCTATATCAATAAAAGCTATCATTGTATATTCCTTCAGATAGAGGGATTTTTCAATGATGGAGATTATGGAGTGGAGAGCTGTTTCCACTGATTTGCCTTTGGTGTAAGCATGTTGAGCTAGAGATAATGGCTTCTTATCTATCATGGATCTCAAGTGAATATCAATTAATCTCTCGAGGATTTTTAGAAGAAAAGATGAGAGACTAATTGGTCGAAGGTCTTTTGGGTTTACGTGTGAGCTTTTACCTGCCTTAGGTATAAAGATAACCTTCACATTACGCCATCGCTGGGGAATGTGGTTTAGGTCAAGGCAGCTTTGGTAGATCAACAAAAGCCGCTCCTTAATGATGTCATACGACTTTTGGATTTCAATGGGGGCTATACCATCTGGTCCTGGTGACTTAAATGGTTTGAAGCTACTGATTGCCCATTCGAGCTTTGTTTGCGAGAGTATTTCTAGAGATCTGTTCACAGGTGGTAACTGATATACCTGGATTGGATCGTTGTATATCTCTGAACATCCCGGAAAGTGGGTTTCTACTAAAACGTTCAGAGATTCTTCACTGCTTGTGGTCCAAGTACCATCTTCTTTTTTCATGAAGCTTGGATTGGAGGGAGCCTTGGCTAGAATTTTCCTGAGCTTTGACGCCTCAGAGGTCTGTGATATATTTTCACAGAAGGTCCTCCAGGACTGTCTTTGTGCTTTTCGTATTTCATTTTTATATTCCTTGAGGGCTATTTTATAATATGACCACGTATCTGTAGATCTTGTGGTCTTTGCCCTGTTGAAAAGTTTTCTGGTCTTTTTCCGGAGCTCTTCTAGTCCCTTATTCCACCAAGGAGGCTTTTGCTTCCCCCTCAATGTTTTTAGCGGACAAGCAGTATCTAGAGCTTTATTTAGCGATTTAGTGAGACTATTAACTAAGTTGTCTAAAGATTGTTTATTGGAAGGACGATTTGTTGGTCCAATTGAGAGATCTGTATTTAATGAATTTATATAAAGATCCCAATTGGTTTGTTTAAGATTGCGAAATTCGCATGATCTCGAGTCAAAGTTTTCAACATCAAAGAGGATATATCTATGGTCTGAGAAGGAGTGTTCATTAGAAACTCTCCTGTTTTTTACCTTATTAGATATATGGACAGAGGCAAGGGTAATATCCAGAACCTCCTGTCTATTACTTATAATGAAGGTGGGTTCATTACCTATATTGCATATATTAAGATTAGTTGTGAGGATGAAGTCAAATAGAAACTCACCCCGTTTGTTGGTGTCTGAGCTACCCCAGATCACATGATGAGCATCCCCAGATCACATATGAGAACAAAGAAACTAAAAACTAAAAACGGAGGAACCATTTACGTATACAAAAGTGGTCGCACTCTTTCTTTAAGTGGAAATTTTTGCATTTGCAATTATTAGATAAAGGTTTTTATTTTTAGCTGAAATAAATTTTACACGCTCACTGAAAAAAAAAATTCGAATGATATAAAGTGGGTGTTGATAACGATGATTTTGATTCGAATCTTCTCAAACCAGTTGGATGAATTTTGATTTGAAGTCTTGCACTTTTACAAAAGTGGGCGTACTTTATAAAAAATTTATAATTTTGCTTGATTTTTTTTTTTAATTTACTGTTTCAACATAAGAGCATTTCTAAATTGTGCTGGCGTGAGCGAAGTGATTTTTGACTTGGAATCACTGTTGCCAGATCAGCGGATTTCCCTCCAAATTAGCGGATTTTGATGTCATTTGGCGGGATAAATTTAAAAAAAAAAATCCGCTGGCGAAATTTTAAGCGGATTTTTACGTAGTGCTTATTAAATTAAACTTAAATTTTATTACTTTGAAGATTATCGAGCACTTCTCCGTTTACAATGTTTTTAAAGCAGTAAAAGAAGATATTTTGTCTTTTTTGAAAATTTGTTGTTGTAACGAAGACCATATTTTGAAAATATTATATCAGTATCGAAGGAAACCTTTTTAAAGTGAATGGAATGTATCTTATACAACCGATTTTTGGTTTGAAGAACTTGAATATAAGGATACATCTGTAAATTTTATTTCTTAGGAACTGGCAAACTTGCTTAAACTAATAAAACTAAAATGTTTCTCTTCGATAATATCATAAAGTAATAAGTTTTTAATGAGTAAACGGAGAAAACTGTTTGCAAAATTTGTATTGTGGTTAAGCAAAACTTGCGCTTGAATCTCAGCAACTTCAAAATTATGCTAGCTTTCAACAAAAACTAATCAAAATTTGCTATTCCAGTTTATAATAACTTGGCAAAATTTTTCTTGAATTTAATCAAAATTTTGCTTTTTCCATAATACATGAGGAGTTATTTCAGTTTAGCAATCTTTTTCTAAAATCAAACCGTAGCTGAGCAAAGTTTTGCTGATTTGCTTTTAAGCAAAACATTTGATTGATTCAAGCAAAATAATTGTCTCCGTGTATGTACTTTGAGTGTATGGGTACCTGCTAGCTTCGACCGACGCACACTGGGGCCGCCCCATATAAGCAGGTGCTGAAAATTCTGAAATCACTTTGATCTGTACCAACTGTAGTGTCCACAAAGTGTTAAAATATTTACTTGTTCTATTTTTTACACTTTATGTTTAATTCTGTTAATTATTTATAATCATAAAAAAAGTCAAAGATAAAAATTTGTATTAAAAAAATTTTGAATATAAAATAAAAACTTCAAACTATAAAGACCAAAAACTATATGTACATATATTATTAAATAAATTTTTACCAAAATAAAACACCACCATAATTGGCGATCCTGCATTCAATCCTGGATTTTAATCAACAATCAACTAATTATCACACGGATAAAACTACCACTTCCAATTCCAACAATTACGCTTCACCAACGAGTGTAACTTCCAACAACTAACTGTTTAACTAACTGAGGTAGTCACAGCCTCAACGCTGCCTAAGTTACAACGCTGTTGGCACACAAAAACATTTACACAGCACATTTTGTGGCCCAACAATACATGAACCCGCACACCCACGCCAGCATCATCATCAAATACCGCCGTTTGTCTACGGAAGTACCAACCACACAAGTCGCTACCAACTACAAAACAAGAACAACTTAACATCAAACACAAACTGCAAGATGAGTTTAAATAATATTATTTATGATTTATTATTTATAACTGTTTATATTATCATTACAAATATTATTATCATTGCATATTACACATATTTTAAATTTTATTATGCACTTTGCTCTCAACTAACAATTAATCAACAATTTAACTTTTAAATTTCAACTTAAATAATATTAATAAACTTAATTTATTTTTTTTTCCTAATCTTAAAAATCTTTTAAATCTTATAACTTATTAATCAAAACTTCTTATTCAATAAATTAGTTTGTTATTGATTAAAATTTCCTACTTTACAATATTGTTAAATAGCTTACAACTGTAAACAACTCTCCAATTGAATAACTTTACTATATTAACAATTTTAAATGGTATTAACTAGATATTTTACTAGAAATAATCCATTAATTGATTTTAACATTCCCGCTTCCGAAGACAACACAAAAATTTCTCCAACGCTTCCATCTAATACATCAACACCAATGCACCACTCACCAGATCCAAACACAACAATGGAAAACAACGCCTCAACTTTTCAAAATCAAACCACACATATCCCTCATACACCTATTACTCAAAATCATATTAAATTACCAACATTCTGGGTTGAATGTCCCGATGCTTGGTTTTTACAAACAGAAGTACAATTCACGTTACACAAAATCACGAATGATGATTTTAAATTCCAAATAGACCTGAAATTCTGAAAAATGTTGCACCGCTATATTTTGTATTAAAGCCCCATTTTCTCTATAATCTCAAAAGTGAAAATTTTCACATACGACAGACATTAATAACAAATTTTACACTTCAATATAAAACATATTAATTTCTATAGTTACTTAAAGTAAAGTAAAATGCAATTATTTAAAGTAAAGTAAAAAATGAGTAATAAATAATAATAACGAAAAGCAAGTTATGTAATGATAATATTATTAATATGTTATTAATATGTTATTAATATGTTATGTAAATATGTACATATGTATTTGGGAAAAAATGCAATAATCCATGTCCGATCCAATGCCCACGTTAAACTTATAATAATTTTCTTCATGTTCCACTAACTCCATTGCCTCAGCAAGGAAAGATCTCCGGTTTGTGATTACTGGCAACAAGCGTGAGAGAGTACTGAGTAACTGAATAAACTAATAACCTATTGAAAACGCCTTCTAAGTTTCATCGTAGCTTTTCTTCCTGCTATAACCCTCTTGTTTAAGTTTTAAAGTCCTTGTTGGGACATTCTAAGGCCTCCTCACTCACTCAGTTTTTATACGTTTTTCCACAAGGAAAGCAAGGGTAAACGAAATCTGCTTGGCGCCAGTCAAAAATACTTGTTCGTCGAGTAGGGGTGGTTAAATTTTAAGGGCCGATGTTGATTTTGAATAAAATACAAATTATTTAGGAAATTATTGTCATTTCTTTGTATTATGATAATATTGGTATGGTTCAACTATGTATGGAACAAAATATCGGCCAAATGGCCACCACGACCTCGGCGGCACACCTCCATCCGATGGTCCAAATTTTCGATGACGCTGAGGCATAATTGAGGTTCTATGTCGTTAATGTGTGGAATTATCTCATCCTGTAGCTCTTGAATTGTTGCTGGCTTATCGACGTACTTCTTTTCTTTCAAATAACCCCAAAGAAAGAAGTCTAACGGTGTCAAATCACATGATCTTGGCGGCCAATTGACATCGCCACCACGTGAGGTAACTCGGCCATTGAATTTGTCGCGCAAAAGAGCCATTGTTTCGTTAGCTGTGTGGCAAGTGGCACCGTCCTGTTGAAACCACATATCGTCCACATCCATATCTTCCAATTCGGGCCATAAAAAGTTCGTTATCATCTCTTTAAGAGAGAACACCATTCACAGTAATACCCCTTTTCCACACGGAAAGTTTTATTGCCGGCAATTCTGCGGTACAGGCAAGTCTGTACTGGCAAGTTTTTCTTCTGTGCTGTTCTTTCTTTGATGCTGTGCTCTTCTTTCCTTTGTATTTTCGACTTGCTGGCAAGAAAAATTGCCGTGTGGAAAAGGGGTATAACTGCCTGACCGGCCTCATTTTGGAAAAAATACGGCCCGATGATGCCGCCAGCCCATAAACCGCACCAAACAGTCACTCGTTGTGGGTGCATTGGTTTTTCGACAATCACTCTTGGATTATCATTCGCCCAAATACGGCAATTCTGCTTATTGATGAATCCACTGAGGTGAAAATGTGCCTCATCACTGAAGATGATTTTCTTCGAAAATTGATAATCCACTGTTGCCATTTTTTGTCACCATTCTGACTATTGACGACGCTTGAAATGGTCAAGAGGCTTTAGTTCTTGAGTCAATTGCACCTTGTAAGCGTGTAAATGCAAGTCTTTATGCATAATGTTCATCAACGACAAGCGTGAGAGGTGCATTTGTTTGGCACGACGACGAGTTGAGGTGGACGGCTCTTCAGCCACACTATCGCAGCCACACAGCAGCAATATTTTCTGCAGAACGAGCTGTACGAGCATGCACTGGTGTTTTCACATTTCCTACAGACCCAGTTGCTCAAATTTTTGCACGATTTTTCCGATTGTACGCACATTTGGACGATTAAATTGACCGAAAAAAATCACGAAATGCGCGATATGCATTTTGATTTGAACGACCTTATTATGCACAATTTCATAATAAGCCTGGATAACTTTTTCGCATGGCTCGATTGTGTATCTTTTCATGGTTCAAATTGGATTAGTCTGAGATTGAGAAATTTCAAATGAAATACAGAAAAAAACATTGATACATTGAAACATTGATTACGCTTATATTGATACAGCGTAAAGCAAAACTATTTTACCAGCCCTACTCTGGCACATTAACAACTGTTAACCAGTATTTTGAATATTGCTATATGTTTGTTGTAATTTTTTAATTTCAAAACAAAATTTGAAGTTTAAAAATAATAATTTTTGATAAAAATTGCCAACTGCTTTTCAGTTACTGACAATTTCATTCAAAAGTTTTGTTTTTTGAGCTTAAAATTTTGTTTTAAAAACAACAAACATATAGAAATATAAAAAATACTGGTTAACAATTGTTAATTTGCCAGAATAGGGCTGTAAATATCTTTATTTTAAAATGGGTTTATTTAAATTTAAAATGGGAATGGGTTAGTGATGATAACATCCTTTTTTATTCATTATTCATCCTAAGAGAATGAACAAGTAAAATTCTAAATAAAACAGAATCAAATTTAACAAGAAGCACATGTTTTTGTGCTTACTTAAAATCAAAGAAAAAAATTTCAAAATCATTTTTGTTTTTAAAAAAAAGCGAAAAGTAGTTTTGGTTTTGAATTCGGATAGTAAATAAATAAGGACCATATATTATTGAAATACTGACAGATTTAAAATTCCTTTGCGCCTTTTTTAAAAAAATGACTGAAAATAACATTGGAAAAAAAATAGAAGTTAGTTTAGTTTTCTGAAAACTATAAATTTTTCAACACACATAATGACTAAATAAATATATAATAAAAAATAAGCCACTTCATTTTAACTAATGTAAAATACGAAATCACAACATCTTTTACCGTTTGCTTACAGCAGCAACTTGAACTGCTCATTTAAATTTCTTAGTTGTGAAAAAAAAAAAATAAATTTAAATGTGTCATATTTGGACACGCATATCTTTTCTAGTATAAAAACATTAGAAAACAAAAAATTGACTTTCAAATGCATCATTTAATGGAGAATATAACTTCGTTTCTGTTTTTAAAAAAAAAATCATTTTTAAATATTTAATTTTGAGCACACTTGGCCCCAGTGTGCGACGTCCAATTGACAGTTACCTGGTGCTTAAAGTAGGGAAAAATAGTATTAAATTTTCTTAAAGTTTCAGAGCTGATTTTTACGTATGTTTTAGAGAATTTAGTAAAAAATGAATAATCAATATTGCCAGACACTTTCCGTCGGCGGTAACTTTTACCAGACGCTTTAAGGCTCCCAAAAAAACTAATGTAACTTTACTTATAATCTCAGTCTTGATTTTTATACATGATGATATTGAGGGAACTATTTCAATACTCTTTGTGAGCAGCCAGACCAATCGGATGGACCCAAAATAATCTCAGGCACACATTAAGTGTCGCTATGAGTATGAGCGGGAGCGTGATAGTAAGATAGTTTTATAACAAAGCTTTATAAATATTATGCTCTTAACAATCTAATGGAAGCCTTCAATTTAAGTAATATTTTCACACTATATTATAACAAGAACCATTTGTAGAAACTCTCACAGAGGGAAGTTTTGTGAGTCCATTGCACCTGGTATGACCTATAAATGTCCACACAATTTTTTTAATTGATTTTTAAAGTTTATGTGTTCGAATTTTGTTGCGCCGACATTCATTGATGCTTTTTATTTGTCAAAATTTTGTACTGCAACAGAAAACAATAATTTTATCAAATATAAAAATTTTATCTTGACTTTAAAAACTTAACAGATTATTTTCAATCAATCTTATTCAATTGGAAGCGCAAACAAAGTAATCCAGTGAAAAAATAAATTTTTATTATAATTATTAGAGATTTTGTAGTTTTGGCTACGTCAATTTGTATGGGAGCTAGTCGTGATTTCCACAAGTGATTTTGCTAATTTTCTAACTCAGGTCGAATTTAAAGCTGTTGTCGAAAATTTCAACAAAAAATAGCTGCTTTGAAAAAATGTAGCTGAAATTTTATATTCTGACTACGTCAGTTTGTATGGGAGGTAGGTGTGCTTTTAATTTAATTTTACACTTTTTTGAACCTGACGCTATTTTGAAGCAAAAAATTTATATATCAAATTTCAATACGATATTTTTACTACTAGATGGCTGAATTGGCAAAAGGTAGTGAGTGATATTACTGAAAAGTTTTCCATTATTAAATCATACGAAACACTTTGATTTATTTTCATTTCTTTGATAAAAAAATTTGTGTTAATTAAATATGTTTTATTTGCCGACCACTAAAGAATTTCCTAAATTAAACGATAATATCAAACAATTTCTGAGATTCCAATAAAAAGAAATATATGCTACCAGCCTTTTTTATAGCAAAGGACAGAATAAAAAGACAATATATTTTAAGTGATTTCAAGAAAAGCTATTCATGGCGACAAATAATTTTTTAGCAGTTAACTGAATACAAAGTTTTAGATAAACTGAACTTAAATAGCAACAATATTGATTTTTTTTTTTAACTAATGCGAGGATAAGAAATAAGAAGCTAATAAAACTTGAGCACTCACAAAAAATCTCAAAGATTAATTAAGTATAGAACATCAAAGATATCTAAAGAAAGATATCCATAGAGCAGTTACTGATTCTAGCTGGCTGCTAGATGAAAACGAAATGTGGGTTGGGGTGGGGAGGGAAGAGGAGTGTGTATGCTCATAAGACGTCACAAAGATGACAAAGCATGTCTTCAGATACCGTTATAGTATCAGTAACAATTACGCAGAAGGTACATGTTTTGCATCTTAATATTGGAGATGTTTAGGTAGGAAAACAAAATTAGAACAGAAAAGAACAGAACAATGCTTAAGATATCTCAAAATAACTTGGTCATGGAGTAGACTACAACAGATACATATTATTTCAAGATGTTTAGATGGAGTGAAGAATTTGTGAAAATTTTCGTTTGTAGTTTGCATGGTAACAAAAGCAAAGTAGTATTTTATTGTGTTTTTTTTAACAAACAAAAAACTTAATAAATGCACTGTAAATTCTTTTGAGTAGAAACAGCAAACCTATGGCATAATAAAAAGCCAAACGTACTCAAAGTTTAAATTAATTTAATAACTGAAATATGTATTATGGAAAATGTTTTACGTATATTATTTATTTCCTTACGTTAGAAAATATGAAAGACAAGTAAAAATGTTATTGAAAGCAAGTGAAAAGAAAATTACGAGCAGCTTAAATATTTGTCAAGACTAATGGTAGCTAGGGCAAGTTAAGGATCTTTGTCTTCAGTAATTTTTTCGCACAAATTGTAAGGAATATTTTAAGTTAATTTTAAATCATAAAGAACGACTTTAATTTTACTTACGTATTACTTAACGTCGTGCCATTTCTTGAGTTATTCTTATTGCGCACCTGTAATAAGAAGAGAAAAGAAAAATATTATATTTGTGCTACAGATTTATTTAGCGGTATCTTTATTTAGAAAATTAAATAATAAGTATATTTAATACAGGTATTAAGTTTTTTAAGAAATATTTGTTGTCTTTTAATGCGTTTGTTTTGCGAGAGTTTCAATACACTCCATTTTGCTCTCTATTTTTCTCTTTCACTTCATGCTCAGCTAGCACAACACAACAACAAAAAAACTGAAGAGCCTCGAGCAAGGCAAAAAGTAAGATACATACAGTGCTGCCATATTTTTGTGAGTAAAAATGTCATTGGACGATTCTAAATACGCCAAAATACGTCAATTTCAAATCTTTTCGAAAAAACACAAAAAAGCAATGCATATTTTTATAAACATTTATTAAGGCATAGTAATAAAAAACCACGTATATTATAAAATAGTATTTCATATGAGACAAAACAAAACTAACTACTGAATAAGTTCAACTTATTTAGTAGCCTGCACTTTGTACTCTTCATTCGAATTGAATAATGAGGGATTTAATTGGGTTAGTTAGAGTTACGTTTAAAAGTTTAAATCATTATTTTTTGACGTGGAATTACGTCTTACAGCGCCGTTGCATGGGGAAAAAACCAATTTTTGTAACGTTTTTAGCGGACACTTTGGAGTATACTTACCAGAGAACTGTACAAGCCTACTTGAAGTTCAAGCCTTTTCAAATACTTGAATTCAAGTATGTATCCGAACTTGAAAAAGCAAGCTTTAGCCAGCTTGCAAAAAATACCAAACAGATACAAGCCATATTCATGCTTGCTCGTTGGCTTGGCTTGTTTCGACTTACCTTGTCGGGCAGAAAGTTGAAAAGCTTAAAACGATCGGCAAAAGCTTGTAAGCTCGCAAGTATCCAAATTATTGAATTAAAGCAAGTATCCAAAAAATTCAATCAGCTCGTTTAGAGAGAGCTTAAGCGTAATAGGACTTTTAAGGATTCTGTGGACTCCGTGGTTGGAAGTTTTAGGGGTAAATGATTTCGTAGATGCTGTCAAACTTTAAAATGTAAGATGGGTGAAAGAGTTGCCACCTAGATTTTTTTATTTTTGCGAATGCTTGTAATTTTCAAATTCTGACAACGGATTGGATTTCGAATATAATGTCACAGATTTAAAATTTAAAAAGGGTTGCCACCTAAATTTTTACCACAGTATTGCCACCTAATAATATGTATTTTTAAGAGTTGTAAACATCATTTATCAGTGTTAAGGGGTCACTGATTTCGAATATAAAGTCAGAATTTTAAAATTCAAGATGGTGGATAGGGTTGCCACCTTAATTTTTTGTATTTTCATGAATTCGGGGCTGGCAAAAAAATGGTAGCCCAAAAATGGGTCGCTGAATCCGAATCCGTTGTCAGGATTTCAATATTATAAAATTTTGAAATAATAGGGTTGCCATCTAATAATATGTATTTTTAAGAGTTTTAAACGTCATTTCTCAGTGTTAAGGGGTCGCTGATTTCGAATCTAGAGTCAGAATTTTAAAATTCAAGATGGTGGATAGGGTTGCCACCTTAATTTTTTGTATTTTTATGAATTCGGGGCTGGGAAAAAAATGGTACACCAAAAATGGGTCGATGAATCCGAATCCGTTGCCAGAATTTCAAAACTATAAAATTTTGAAATAATAGGGTTGCCACCTAATAATATGGCTTTTCAAGAGTTTTAAACGTCATATATCAGAGTTAAGGGGTCGCTGATTTCGAATCTAAAGTCAGAATTTTAAAATTCAAAATGGTGAATAGGGTTGCCACCTTAATGTTTTGTATTTTTATGAATTCAGGGCTGACAAAAAAATGGTACACCAAAAATGGGTCGCTGAATCCGAATCCGTTGTCAGAATTTGAAAATTATAAAATTTTGAAATAATAGGGTTGCCACCTAATAATATGGCTTTTCAAGAATTTTAAACATCATTTAACTTCAGATTCGAAATCAGTGACTCCCTGACACTGTTAAATGATGTTTAAAATGAAAAACCAATTAGTTCTAAAATATCAAAAGTCAATATTTGCCTTAAAGAAGACTAATTTTTCGAATGAACAATCAGAAAGAGCGTGCCGCCGCGGACGGCATCAGAAAAATAAGAATTACAAAGAGAACTATTCCAGCGGGGCCCCACCACAAATAAAGATTCTAGAAAAGATCTTCTTTGTGAATTGCATCACGAAAAAGAGAGATTTATGCAGTAACTCAGTTACAAAAAGAATGATTACAATTACAGTAATCGTAATTCTAATTCAGCTGTTTTACAATTACTGTAATCGTAATAAAGAAATCTTTTGATTAAGACTACAGTAATTGTGATTGTAATTTTTTTAATAATTACGAATTAGTAATTGTAATAAAAAATATTTCGATTTGATTACAGCAATCGTAATCTTTATTTTTTTAAGATTACGATTATAATTTGTAATTGATGTTGTAATTTATTATTTACCCAGCTCTGCAGAAGACAAAGTCACCGAAAGGTCATAATGAATAGACTGTTGAAATTTTGAAACTTAATTCAAAAAATATGTCAGCACCTATTTTCGATTTTCAATATTCAGAGTACTCATGCATACTTTTACTATAAGTCGAAAAATTTCATTCGTGGTTCTTAAGAATTTTCAAACATATGACATTTTTAATGTAAAATAATGATTACACTGCGGGCTTTTTTGTACACTTTTTCCCTTGTATTTGGAAATTTCATAGTTTTTCAGCAAAATTTGTCCTATTATTCTGACCAACAACTTTGCTGAACATATAAACATGAAAAATCATTTGAAATTGTTTTAAAAACTTCTACAAGACACATATTTCTGGCCTGCTATCAGCAATTCAAAGCAATTAAAATTACTCATACGCTATGATGATCTCATTTTTTTCGATGCAACTTATGCTGACTTTAAGCTAGACTTTTTGTAAGACCAACTCGGTCCATTTGTTCGGCAAAGTTCAGTACATAAAAAGCTGATAATATTCCGCATCCCATGAACCAATATTCATTTAAATTGGTTAAAAATTGAAGGAAATGCCAAATTTGAGGCAGCTTAACAGTTATAAAACTCATACAAAAATATGGTCAATTATTGTTTACTTTAGCCAATAAGAAATAACATTTTTAAAAATTGCATGAGATTTCAAAAAAGGAAAGATACTAAGAAGCCAATAAATCAGATCATTTGTGACCGATTGAGATAAAAAATAGTTTTCATGATTAATTAAAGCAT
This sequence comes from Dichetophora obliterata, assembly GCA_963920525.1. Lineage (NCBI taxonomy): Eukaryota > Metazoa > Arthropoda > Insecta > Diptera > Sciomyzidae > Dichetophora > Dichetophora obliterata. The sequence continues at coordinate 220,053,372 of OY986435.1, read as the reverse complement.
ATGGTTTTCAATTTTTTACCTATTTTAATTTTTTACACCAAAAATAAATTGAAGAAATAAGAAAAGAAAAGCACAAAACAAAGAAAAATTTTCAATGTCAATATGTGCAAACACTGTTGCAAAACATGAAAATATGAGTGCAACTTCAAAGGTATTTTCGCAATGTTGTGTTTTACGTGTTTTAATATAAGAAACAAGCTTTCGTGTGCAAAATACGTAATTTTAGCCTTAAAATACGTCAAACGTTATTTGGGTTCAAAATACGTCAAAAATACGTATTTAACAACATTCTGGCAACGCTGGATACATATAATAAATGCAGAGCTGCGCTCCAAAACAAAACAAAAGAAAAGAGATAATTTTTTATTTTTTTTGATATATATTGTCTTAACCCAATAAGAAAGATGATGCCATATGGCATCACTAAAGTCGGATGTTGAAAAAGTAACCGTATCACATAAAAATTAGTCAAAATCAATATGTGGCAAAAATGAGCAAATGTGTGAAAAAATTGTCCCGTCTCGAGATTGATAAAAAAAAGTCCGTGGCCCAATTCGATCCAATACTAAGACAAAAATCTGTTATAGGCCAAAATATCCAAAAAAAAACGTGACAAAAGTCTGAGAAATTAACACTTTTTTCCTTCCATACTAATCGCCCCAGTCTAGTAATCATACTGTACAGCCAGATCTTTAATTTGATTCCTCATATACTATTCTACCTCTTCTTAGCCCTGAGATTCCTTACTAAAAATAATACAAACTTTCAACGTTAATATTTCGGGTCAGAGGTCATAAATTTAAAATCTAAAATTATTCTGTTTAAGTCTAAATTATTCTATTTAAAATCCCTTATTCTAAAATTAATATTGAAAAAGTGTACTAGAACATTTGATGTTTGCCTATTAATATATTAGATATTGCACACCATTTAATGAATTCTGATACTGATTCTCGTTTGAAGTTAGTTAGCCTGATTAAAAGTGCCTGAAAGAGAGAGGACGTTCAGTTTATAACCTGAAACTCTGACCTTTAAACTATTCAGACACATGAAAAAAAGGATCATAAAGACCCTGCAGGACCAAACGTAACTAGTCCGAAAAGTAAAGTAACTTTAATGTAGGTATTCACGGAGTAACTTTCATTTAGTTGAAAAGTCATCGAAAAGTAGTGAGTTTAGCGGCCGCGAACCAAAATTTCAGGGTTTTTGTAACGAGCAAAGCAAAAGTCTCAGCGTTGCATCAATTTGTTTTTCCGTGGCTAGGGTTCTGATTTGCTTTTAAAAAAAGAACAGTTTCGATAGTATCGGAAGTGTAGACGCAGATTTTCTTTTTATACAGAATAAATGGAAAAAAGTGTTTTGGAAATATTTGTATAGAGCCTATTTCACATTAAAGTGTAATATCTGTTGAACTTACCATCTTCGATAAGGCTCAACTTTTTTAAACGATTGATTTTTATGGTTATAAAACCAATTCTGAAGTTATACATTTTAAGAATCATTTGTCGCGGCCGAAATAGGGTTTTTTGAGACAACGGAGCTCAGTTAATTAAAATATGATTTTCATAACTAGGATATCAATTTCAAAAATCGAATTTGTATTGAAAATCGATTTTTGAACACACTTTACTGAATATTTAATACTTTATTGAAGACTAAAAAACTCATGTTTGAAGAACTATTTTTTTTTCAATAGAATATAAATATATTTATTTTTTAACACACTTATACTAAATATTTATTACTTTTGAACGTTAGTGAAGACTGAAAAACTCATGTTTTAGCGTTAAATGTAAAAAAATTATTTGTTTTGTTTAATAAAAATTTCCAACTGGTTTCATATAGCCAGATAAAAATCAATCAGAGTAACCAAAAAACATTTTAATGTTGACTTGAAATTAAGTAGTATTTTTTCTCAAATTGTTTTCATAATTGTTTTTTTAAAAAAAAGGTCACACTAAATTTTGGGTCGACTTTAAAATATTTGTTGGTATGGCTAAATATTTTCTATTTTCACTAGAAGCTAGTTTATAAAAAACCATTAAAAATGTAGTCGTTTACTCCTCACTAGTAAGTAGAAGGAAAGTAACCAGATATAAGCTAATTTTCTATAGACTGACTATTAGTTTTTTTCAAAAGGACCATATATAAACTAGTCAATCTGTCATATCATAGGTAGTGCGTACTGGTGATTTTGCGGCCATTTCATAGAGAAAATCACTAGTTATTTTCGAAGAATATAGTTGACTGTTCAACCACTTGTGGTTTGTTTTGAAAGTAGTTTGTAATCACTTGAAAGTTTGGTGAAAGTCCTGCAGGGGATATATACGAAAGAACCAAACGCTATAGAATCGATGTAATTCATGAATTTTTTTACAAATTTAATGCATAAATGTATGAAACAATTTTGAAATCTATGAAAACGTATACAACTTAATCAAAATTGTATTAAATATTTTTGTAATACTTCGCTAGTATTGCAATTGCTTCCAGGATTTCTACCGTGCAAAAGGTAAAGTCTGCATTCCAGCAGCATTCGCACTACGGCAAACAATTTGATGCATGTGAAAAGGACAGAAGCGAAGAGAGAAGCTTAGGTAAACCTCATGAAAACAAAATCAAAATATACCACCTCACTCACACCACCCAACATTCCCGTCAAAACACACTTACATCAACATTTCATTGTACTCATTCACTCAGACTTTTCATGTATGCATATAAATACACCAATATCCACAAACACACTCATATTAATTCACTAGCCAATTTGCCTATTGCAACATAAAATGGCAGCTGTCATGCTTACTAAAGTACGAACAAACACATCAAAATGTGGTACATACCAGGGATGGAAATGTATGCACACTTGTGCTTTTTTTGAAACTTTAGGCATGTGGCTTTTAATTTTGGGCACTATTTCAATATCTGAAAATTAAAAAAATTTTCCAGAATCAAAATTCCTCAACTTCACAATTTTGTTTTAAAATAAGCACGATTAAAAATGAACTCGATATTTTTTTATTTCAAAATATATATAGAATTGTCCAAGGCGTACTGTCGTTGCTACACTTATCCGCTACGCTGTGCTAATAATCGCCCAAGTTACAATCGCCCAAACTCAGAAATGAACAATCACCCAAAAAAAATTGGGCGTTTGTTCATAAAGTACAATCGCCCAAAACTGCGAGCATTCGCCCAAATCGTGAAATGAATAATCGCCCAAAAAATTTGGGCGTTTTTTCATAATGTACAATCGCCCACAAGTGCAATTAACATTTTTCATTACTTGAAATTTGGGCGTTTAAAAAATATTTTTGGGCGATTGTTCATTATTTGAAATTTGGGCGTTTGTTCATTATGAACAATCGCCCAAAAAAACAAAACAAACAATAGCCCAAGCCCAAAATGAACAATCGCTCAAAAAATTTTGCCAGTTTTTTGGGGCGATTGTTCATATTATTCGCACAGCCGTATTAGTCTATGTAGTTTTTAAATTACGTATAAGGTCAAGTCATTTTAAGGCCATTATGTCCATCATTATTTTCATGAAATCATATATAAATCATTCATTCTTCAAAATTTGGCCTAACATTCATTATGAACAATCGCCCAAACTCAAAAAGAACAATCTTATTTTGAGACTTGTAGGGGTAACGGAAAGATTTCATTTTTTAGAATTTAGTAAAATACAAACATATCTATGATTTCTTTTTACTCTGTCTCCCTAGCATTTATTTGATTTATAATCTCTTTAATCTAATTTAATATTTTTTATCTATACTCCTAGTGGTTGCATAGAAAAATCAAGTGATTTTTTGTGCATTAGTTTGATGGTTCGTGTCATTTGAAGTGGTTTATTATTGTGCAGTTAAAAATTATTATTTAGTTTTTCTTTGAGAATGGCAAGTAAAGTGCGTAAATGCAAGAATTTCTTATTTTGTTGTCATAAAAAATATAGTTGGTAGCAATTGATAAAATGCGACCCATTCAGCAAGGTTTCTGGATGTGGTTTCGCTGTGAAACCAGCAGGGAATAAACATTTTAATTTAATTTTTTAATTTTAGGCAATGATCGTTGTCGTAGATTTGACTTAGAGGCGATGGGTTCGGAATAATTTCAGATTTTTTTTGACGCAATTCCATCGGATATCTTATCTGAAAGTGGTGGCAAAGAACCAGAAGATCCTGAAGCAAATGTTGAAGATCTATTCGACATACATGTGATGGAAATCATTTTTGTTGACGAGCCTCAAGAAGAAGATGTCAAGGGATGGATTAGTGAAGATGATCTTCCTTTGTCTGTTCTTCAACAAAAAGAGAGGGCTAAGCAAACCATCTGGACGTCGTCAAGAAATTATTTGCAAGGTACGAAGGAAGAGTTTGAAGAAGAAACAGGTCCCGCTATTCCTAATGACTTAGAACACCACCTACCGATGTGTTTCTTCATTTATTTTCAATGGACATAATTCAACATATTGAATTCCAAACAAATTTGTATGCCGTGCAAAAATCTGGAGGAAATAGTGGAAGCTACATTCCAATCAATCAAGAAGAAGTCAAAGTGTTCCTGACAATAAACTTATTGATGGGCGTCAAAAAGCTTCCAAGTTATTGCGATAATTGGTCATCTATGCCTCAACTTAGAGATAATTACATCTGTAATTATCAAAGACAAAAACATTAAAATTGTTTTGCATCATATTATCACGTTTGATAAAAATTATTACAAATATATTATAATCTTTTTTCTTTGTTTTGTTTTCTTAGATTCCTACTGGTTACGTGGCGAAACCACTTCTAGAAACATTAATAAAAGATTTACTATTATTTAAATTCATTATTAATAAAACAGATTTAATCTAAATTTCAGAGTTTTATAAAAATATTTTAAAATATGGACACCTCCGGGAACAAAATGTTAAAGCAAAGTGTAGTTATAAACTTAATTTGGATACATGCTCTGATCTTGTTCAAACTAAAAGTTCAAGTTCATGCAGTGTTTTAATTATAATAATGCTTCATTCATTTAGCTTCTTTAAATCAACTTACTCCGATATACCATTTTATACTAGCACGGTGTATCCTTTTCTCCCGCCAGTTAACTCTGGACTCTCTCGCCAGAAAGTTCTGTAATAGACCCAAATATTGTTATGTGTTATCTTCGACAAGTAAAATCCTCTTTTACGACCGGCCCTGATGAAATTCCAAGCTGTATTTTAAAGCAATGTGCTACAAACCTGTGTACTCCTCTAGCAAACATTTTTAATATTTCCTTGCATAGTGGTTATTTTCCTATTATATGGAAGGATTCTTCCATACCCCTTCATAAATCTGGCTCCAAGATAGACGTTTATAACCATCGACGGATTGCAAAATTAAGTGCAATCCCTAAGTTATTTGAGAAAAACATAACTGATCAATTAACCCACTCCGTGTCTTCCACCATTTCTGTCTTTCAACATGGTTTTCTGTAGGGTAAGTCCACTACAACAAACCTCTTAGAGTTTACTGCGCGTGTTATAAATTTGGGACTGCGGACTGATGTTATTTATACGGACTTTAGCAAAGCTTTCGACAGTGTTAATCATAATCTTCTTTTGAAAAAGATTTCTTACTTTGGGACTGCGGACTGATGTTATTTATACGGTTAGCAAAGCTTTCGACAGTGTTAATCATAATCTTCTTTTGAAAAAACTCCACCTTATTGGGTTTCCTGTCACAATATTAAATTGGATAAATTCGTATTTATCTAGACGTACTCAAAAGGTTTTATATAAGAATTCTCTTTCAAAAAGTATTTCGGTCACTTCTGGCGTTCCTCAGGGTAGTCATCTTGGACCGGTTTTGTTTTTACTATACATTAATGATCTTCCTTCTCGCGAAGATCTGCTAATAACATAAATTACACTATAAATAACACAAACTTAGAAATAGTTTCCAGTTTTCTCGATCTTGGTGTTATTATGGATTCAAAACTTCGCTTCAATCTCCACGTTAATATGATGATAAATAAAACAAGAGGAGTCCTTGGTTTCTTTAAAAGATGGGCTAAAGAGTTCAGTGATCCCTTTACTACTAAATTATTATATACCTCTCTCGTAAGGCCAATTCTTGAATATGCATCAGTTATATGGAACCCACAATATAATGTCTACATCAACGCCATAGAATCCTTTCAAAAACAGTTTTTACTTTTTGCTTTACGTCATAGTCGTTGGAACCCCAATATTATGCTTCCATCGTATGAAATACGCCTTAAAATTATTTTACTACCTTCCCTAAGAAGCAGAAGAATGATGCTTAATGTCATGTTTCTGTATAAATTACTTCGTGGCAAGATTAATTCGGAATATCTCATCTCAGCTCTAAATTTTTAAGTTACTAAATCAATTTAACTTCATTCTATTATACCTCACGCAGTTTTATAACAATGTAATATTGGTAATTGAGATGGTTTTGTTTCTCGTTTTTGTCTCGATATTATGTTTTGTAAAGTAAGCACCATCAAATATGAATCGTTTTTAAAACTTAATTATTTTTAATTATTCAATATTTTAATTTTAATCGAATTGGGATTTACGTGCTCACGTGGTTTCCTGATTTGGAATTAGACTGAACTCACACTATCACCTGGATTGGTGAGCCAGAGTATATCTCTTTTCCACACAAGTTTATGCCTGCGTTGGCCCAAATGCATATCCAACTAATTGGGATTTTGATTTGGCGGATATGAGATTTATATCATTTCCACGTAGGTCCGGTCCATGGGTTGGACAAAAACCGCAAACCAGTTAAAATGAGTTTAGTGTTTTGGATTGTTTTTGAAATTAGAATTGTTTTTCGGGTACCTTAAACTGATAATTACTATTATTTAATTCGATGTTGCTTATTTATATAGAATCAAGTTTATTTAAATACGCGTTTTATATATATTCAATTTTTAAATTCCGCTGAAAAGCCAATTAATGTGCTTAGTGGAAAATCCTAATTGCCAATAGGGGGTATGTTTTAGTACGTAGGTACATTATGTCTGTCCCGGCTGATTCGGGCAGGATCTAGAATGTAAATCGTGCATGCGTATAGGACGGGTATACGTATCTTTGGAAGATTTCATACCTCCGGGCGAATCCAAAAAAAAAAACAAAAAAAAAATCTGCCAATAGAGGATCTGAAATATGATGAATTACTTGAATTATATTGTAATTATCTTTTTTTTGTTTTTTTTAGTGACTAGCGGGACATAGGGTCTCAACTTATTGATTATAGTTTTATACTTTTATAAAAATTGTGTCACTGATTCATTTCCATTCACTTTAAATATTTATTTTCTAGTTTTCGAGATTCTCTATTATAGATTCTAGTTTTTGACTTAAAAGCCAATTTTCTTACTAATGTCTACTCTTCGTTTCATCAAATACGCCGTGTTGTGGAGAAAAATGTGGGATTTATTTTTAAGGAAATAATTAATGAAGTAATGCCAAAATATGAAGTGTTAACGGTATTATATAAAACTTAATTACTCTTTTGAAAATGTTTATTCTTGTGTTTCTTATCTAATTAAAAAACATGATCTCATTTATGTGAATTTCCACCAAAAGGTCTACCACGACTGAAATATTAAATGTAACTTAAAATTCTTTTAAGCTTATACTACCCTCCTAAATAAAAAAAGTCATATCTCCATTTGAGTAGTTTTGAGATATTTAGAATTTACGTTTTTTACATGGTATAATTATTTGACAAGGTTAGCCGTGACAGTTTTTTGGCGATTGGTAGTTGTCAAAAACAGCTATAGAAGTTGTAGTTTGCAGCTGTTGACAAGCTTTGTGCTTATTATTAACTTTTCTTTAATTCATTAAATTTGTTCGCGAAGTTTATTGGAATGTTTTTAGTTTGCTGCGATTGACTACCTATGTTTAAGTCGTTGCTTATTTTTTCACATTTTTTTGATTAATTACATGAACAACTAATATTGACAACTACATATCGGTGCTCGTGAGAAAAAAGCCAGTCTACGCTACTACCTTGTCAAATAATTATACCATGGTTTTTTATTTTCTAAGAAACACACTAGAAGTGACCACTTTACTTAAATTTTACAGTCACTTGGAGTTGAAAATGGGTAATATTAGCTTAACACAAAAATCAGAAACTCATTCACGGTTCCGAATCTGCCTTTTTCTACATTTTAGAATTTTGGCGTTTGTGACTTTCTTTCTTAGGACGGCAGTATATAATAGAAAAAAAATGTTTAAATTTATATTGTGAGAGTACTGAGATCTGATCTCAATTTGAATTTTTCAAAAATAGCAACAAACTTTGATGAATGGCAACAACATTTGAAAAATGTTGACAAAAGTTAAAAAATTTTAGCGAATGTTAGAATTTTATAAGTATAACTAATATTCGATTAATTAAAATTTTTCAGTTTTCGATTTTTACGGTCCTGAATTACACTCTACATGTTTTTCTAGTTCAATTAAATAAATGAAACTATAACAAATGTGCATTTCTTCGAATGGAAAAATCTGTATCGTAACATATCATACAATGGTTTGGCATCGAAACAATTATGAATATACAGTGATGTGAAAATAAATAGGGACACCTGTATTTTTATATTTAAAAAGCTGCATGAATTATGTACAAGGTGCCGTAGATAAAGATTTAACTCCCTCGGATGGTGATTCTCATTGATTAGGCGATTAAAAACATACAAGGATGGGGTTCAACCCTCCCCTCTTTGGGAGTTAGAGAGGAAAAACTTAATAATATGTGTCGTAACGTCTTACTCTATATTTTATTTATCTCTTAACCGATCTCCAAAGTCAATAGGAGCTTGAAAAAGAGACTACATGATATTCAAACCAATGATACAAAAAACGTTTTCTAATCGTACCACACTAAAAGCTAACTGCTTTACGTGTGGTAATTTAAAATGAAAAAGTAGTTATGTTTGCATTGAGTACTCAAGTACTATGGCAAGATCAAAAACCAAGTCAATAGAAAACTTTATCATAAAAAAAAATTACATCATAAAAATTATCAAAAAATGTATTTAATAATCGAGATATTTATGATCAAAGTTGAATTAAAAAATTTTTTAGAATTAAGTTGATCATAACTTTCTTAATTGTGCCTTTATGCAAAATGTTTTATAAACAACTTAATGTAAATTTGATTTTTTTCTCATCAAAATATTAACTTTGGAAATTGGCTAAGAGATACATTAAATATGGAGTAAAATGTAATGACACATATTTTCCAGTTTTTCTTCTCCCAAAGGTGGAGGGGGTGGCAAACCTCATCCTCGCATATTTTTACTCGCCTAATCAAGGTGTCCCTAAAATACAGGTGTCCCTATTTATTCTCACTGTATATAGCAGCATTATTCCAGATAATATTAAAATACCTTTGAAAAAAAACCGTTCGCATTTCGAAGATATAATTTGAAATAATATAATTTTTTACTTTTATTTCTTATGTAGTTATTTTATCTTTAAAAAAAAAATATAATTCGTAGAATTTGCTTTCAGGGGTTACAATTTTCTTAAATATTTTGTCAACTTGATTGAGCTTTGCAAAGTTTACATAAAAAAAAATATGAAAATACACAAAACATTTAATTATTTTTAAAATTAAAAAAGCACTGATTTCATTTCAAAAACTAAATAATGTTACGTGTTCAACTAATTGAATTAGTATGTTCATTAGGGTGGCCCTTAGCTATATGGGACCCTTTTTTTTAAAATTCAACATGTGCATGGGCCTCGATTGTTCCTTTACATGTGAAAAGTAAATTGCGAAAATTTAAAAAAAAATATTGGTGCGCAAGAAGCACAGTTCAGTTCAGTTCAGTTCAGTACAGTACAGTTCAGTTTTTACTGATTTCGACCCTGTTATTAGCTCGTCAGATTTCTCCCATTTACAGCAAATTGTTGATGTCGGCAATATGTATATTTCTGAAGAAGAGGTATACAGTACTCTCGTAAATTTAGACATGAACAAGAGCGCAGACTTTGACTGTATTCCACCGCTGCTTTTCAAACGTTGTGCATCTTCTCTGTACATTCCTTTAACTTTTATTTTTAGCATGTCTCTCTCAAGCGGAATATTCCTAGACGATTGGGAAATGGCTTATATCACACCCATTTGCAAAGCTGGTCAAAAAGGGTTAATTGAAAACTATAGACCAATTGCAAAACTGTCAGTTATAGTAAAGTACTAGATTCTATTGTAAGCAAACGTCTTTTTCACAAAGTTCAAATACACATTTGCAATCATCAACATGGTTTTTTTTACCGGGCGTTCGACGTCCAGCAATTTAGCAATTTTTTTAAATTATTGTATGCATGGTCTACAAGTAGATGCACTTTACACTGATTTTGTGAAAGAATTAGATTGCCATCCCCATAAAAAGCTCCTATTTAAATTGGAAAATTTGGGTATTCACTCCTATTTTCTGATATGAATATCCACGTACCTTAGTGAAAGGAAATTAATTGTTAATGTTGATGGGTGTTACTCCCGCATCATTCATGCCAAGTCAGGAGTTCCGCAGGGTAGTCATCTGGGACCATTACTATTTAACATCTTTATAAATGATGTTGTTAAAGTTTTTAACTTTTCATTTTATGTGCTGATGAATTGAAGATATATTCACCTACACAGAAATTGTCTGACTGCTCGAGATTTCAGGACGACATAAACGCCTTCATATCCTAGGGTTCTACTAACGGTATGAAGCTTAATTTCATTAAATGCAAACTTACGACGTTGTCTCGTAATTTTTCACCTTTAGTATTTAATTTCCAGTAGTATTTAAGAATTTCCAAGAGTATGCTTAATAAAAGATCTTGGCATTTACTCGACTCGAAACTTTCTTTCAGCTCTCACAGAGATTACGTTATTTCCAAAGCTAATTCGGCACTCGATTTCTTCAAGCGAAACACTAAAGATTTAACAATGTTTTTACGCATAGAACCACCTTTATTTCCCTGGTCAAATCAGTTCTTTAATACGCGGCTATAATTTGGTAACCAATTTATCAAAATGACGTTGATCGGATCGAGAGAGTGCAAAAAAACTTTACTAGGTTTGCGCTACGACGAACGTTTTCGCACGAAAGCATGCCACCGTACGAGAGGAGATGCCAATTGCTAAACTTGCAAAAACTTACTATGAGATTCAACCTATCTAGTACTCTTTTTATTAAAGATATATTGGACGGCAAAATTGACTCATCCAAGGTTTTATCTGTAATTCCATTCCATGCTCCAGCTAGACCGTTTAGAGAACACTGCACATTTTACGTCAAAGTTCATAGAACGAATTATGGTAATAGTGAGTGACCCTATATCTAGATGTCTTAATATGTGTAACATTGTTAAAATAAACTTAGATTTATCAAGACCGGCCTTAATAAGAGATCTATGCGATGGTTTGAATTTTATTCCGTAAATGTATTTCATGAGATTAATTTAAGTAATAAATTTTCATTATTTTAAATACTCATAGCTCCTAAGTATATCTTAGTTTTAAGTTCTTCCTAATCTGTAAGGGCTAAGTCCAGTAGATTGTATAAAAAAAATAAAAAAATGAATAAAATAAATACCTTGGTAAAATATTCTTCGAACAAATTCTCTAGCTTTAGAATACATCGATGACTAACTTTGGTGGGTATTCTGGCTCTTTTCCAAAAATTTAAGCATTCGCCTACGGTAATATTAGCACTTTTATTTAAAGGTAATTTAACTGAACGGTGTGCACTTTTAAAATCACTGAAGCGGACCGTTTCGTTGTCAGCAAACTATGCATTGTGTGTTTCATATAAACGTACCATTTTTTAAGTTGTATATTAATGTTGATTTTTTATGATTTAAATACAAATTCTAAATATTTGAGAGTTTAAATAATTCTTGATTTTAAATACAAATTCTAGTTATTTGATACTTTAAAATCGTTTATTGAGTTTTAGGTCAGGTTGGAACAATTAATTGATTTAACGAATTTTTTCCAAAGAAAACACAACAACAACATTTTCAATACGAAAAGGAAAACATCACTAGCTGATTAATTAGTTAGCTGATTGGATAACTAGTTAGAGCAATTAATTGTTCTAACCTGACCAAAAGCTCAATAAGCGATTTTAAACTATCAAACAAATAGAATTTGTATTTAAAATCAAGAATGATTTAAACTATCAAATATTTAGAATTTGTATATAAATCATAGAAAATCAACATAATAAATAACAAGGACATAAAGAAAATTTTAAGTTGTATACTAATATTATTTGTTGTTAAACAATTGTAACCTTTTCTTAAAATGGTTTTTGTTAAATGACAACAATAAACTACACAATAAAAGGCAAATCAACTGCACTATAAAAATACCACCTCAAATTCCATATGCATTTAAAATTGCCACAAAAATCTCATTCGCATTAAAAAATACCACAATAAGTCTTATATGCACAAACAATTTAAAAACCATTTAGAAATACCACAATGACATTTTGCTTACTAAAAAAGAAAAAAAATTTTAAGAAGAATATTACCAAACTCACGGCAAAGGGCCGTTTTTCACTCGGCAATTCTATGAGCAATAATTGCTTTCGCCACAAATAGTTTGTTGACTACTCGGGTTTAAAAGGGACTTTCGTAAGCCCTCTCATGCGGGTGAATAATCGACAAACTGCTTGCGGCAAAGGCAATTATTGCCGAGTGAAAAGCGGGACAAAGAGATCTTGCTAACAGATCAATAATTGCTCTCGGAGCAATAATTGCTTTTGCCGCAAGCTCGAGAATTTTTGTGTGTAACGAGTGAAAAGCGGGACATAGTAAGCAAAGTTATGTTTATTTTCTGTGGACGATTCGGTTCATCCCCTCTAACGTTTCTCAACCGCTGCGATCTTGCTCTTCTCTGTGCGTCGTTGTTTTAGATTTGTTTGGTAATTGTTGCTGGTTCAGTTAGCTGAAATTTTTTTGAATGTTCTTAATTTTTACTCGACATGAACACCTGTATTTGACAACTAGCTCACTTTTCTCTACTTTCTACTTCATTCCTCTCTGAGTCGGCCCTACCTGGTTTTTCTGCCATGAGTTGGAGTACGATTAAAACGAATGTTTATTTTCAGCATGTATGTATACTACTACATTTATTTTTAAATACCATAATAAATTCGAATTATTTTTATTATGCATTATATTCCTTCCATACTAAAAATTTATTTTGTTAACTAAAATTTAAATTAAATGGGCGCTTCGCGTTTCTGATTCTTGGGATTTTACTGAGCAAAAAAGTCCACTAGACCATACGTCTACGGAGAAAATCGAGCTTCCAGATTTTGACTTGCAGTTTTTTCTCAGACTTTTGTCACGTTTTTTTTTTTGATATTTTTTGGATTTGTTTTTGGACCATTGAGATTTTCGATCCAATACTAAGACAAAAATCTCAATGGTTTGGCTGTTATAGGCTAAAATATCCAAAAAAAAAAAACTTGACAAAAGTCTGAGAAAAAACTGCAAGTCAAAATCTGGAAGCTCGATTTTCTAAATAGACGTATGGTCTAGTGGACTTTTTTGCTCAGTACAATCCCAAGAATCAGAAACGCCCATTAACACTTTTTTTCTTTCATCTTAATCGCCCCACTCTAATACATATACATATGTATATGCTCTTTACTACAGGAAAAATAAATAATACAAATTTACCCATATTTATTTCCATTAATTAAACATAACTTTGAATTACGTTTAATTTTAGCCAACAAAACAAATGTACAAGAACAACAAATTCATCACCAAAAATATCAAACGAAAACTTTTTATAAAACAAAACCAATTTTTACATGAATTTAATTGTTAGCTTTTTAGGTCAGGTAAGTTTGAAGAAGAACAACAACAACAAGTTTGTTTTTGAATAATTTTTATTTAGAAGATGAAACGCTTTAAAATAGTTTTGAAAAATATAAATAAAAAAAAATTAGAATTTTTCTGTATTACTGTATAAAAAGGAATTCTACGTCTATACTTACGATACTATCGAAACTGTGTCTTTTTTTTCTTAAATCCATTTTTTAACACAAGGAAAGTTCCTAGATATTATTATTAATTTAAATTAATTAGATTTTTAATTATTATTGGAAAACAAATAGTTATTAAAGATTCAAATCGAAGAGTTTACATCAAACATTAAAAATGCAAATAGCACTCACAAGCGACAGAAAAGACATTTTCTGTCGGACAACGATAAATCATTAGAGAAAGCAATTTGTGTAACGTTCTTATAGAAATGATTGAATCCAAAAAATTAGTATCGCTAACTGAAGAAAATAAGCAAAATGTTTTAACGATGTTTATCATTACAATTATCACTATTAAGTTACTTATTAGCTCATAATGTCAAGTTTCAAAATTTGGATGCTTACAGGCACATTTAAATATAAATATATTTTTTTTCTGAAATTTTCAGCACTTTCTTTCGCATCATAAAGAAACAAACCAGAGCTATGCACATGTCAAATATTAAAATAAAAATAAGGGCCACTCTAATGTTCACATATAAATGTATCGCTCATTTCGTGCAAGATCCATGTAAGGCCTTTTCCACATGGAGAAATTGAAAACTAATGCAACTGCAACAAAAGTTGCTAACCAATGTATTTATACCGAAACCTTCACATGAAACAACTTGTACTCAACAAGTTTTTAACGCATTCGCAACCAGTTCCATGCAACACGGCGTGCTGCAATTTGAATCGGCGATTTGTTACGTTTCCGATTTGTGTTGTGTGCTATGAAAATAATTAATCAGTTAATAAATATGAAATAAGTGCAAAAGGTGAAGAAATATCCTTTTTTATCCTCAATTCATTTTTTATATCTATTTAACAAAGCTTCCATTAAATAAGTGTTTGTTTTGTTGTGAATTTTTCAATGTTGCGTTGCGCCGTGACTTGCTCATCGGAAAGCGTAGGTTGCAGTTTAGTTTAAAATTGAAGTGTTTTGAAACTTTTTAAGCTGTTGCGTTGCAGTTGCATTACTTTTCAATTGCTCCATGTGGAAAAGGCTTAAGACTCAAAATTTGAAATTTTTCAGGAGACCGTTTTAACTTTTTAAATTACTCTAGCTTCCATAGAGACAGCGCGACAAAAGATAGAATAGCGTTTCTTTCTGTGTACTTATCTTAAAAATGCCTTATTTTGAGTTTTGACAGTTTTGACAGTTTTGCACGCAATGA
Source organism: Dichetophora obliterata (assembly GCA_963920525.1). NCBI lineage: Eukaryota > Metazoa > Arthropoda > Insecta > Diptera > Sciomyzidae > Dichetophora > Dichetophora obliterata. Next base: position 220,038,127 of record OY986435.1, on the reverse strand, counting down.
GCGCGTTATGTCAAAATAAAATTTTGTATACAAAAAAAGACGGCACTATTTTCTTCAAAACGGCACTATTTTTATCTCCAATTCGGCACAATTTCAAAAGGTCCAATTTCATCCCTGGTACATACGAGCAGCATTCAGACACATAAATGCATTTACAATCCACTTCACACCTCACACTTAAACATACGAGTATGCACTGAAACTGAAACACATACAAATAAATTCATCCATGCATTTGGCGAATTTCAAAATGGCTGCGCTTACCTTTCGGCATCCGATTCGTGCAAATTCCTACTTTCTTGTTACTGTACACAGAAATACAACAACAACTTGCTCACTTTTGAGCTTGCTGACAGCTTGCGTTGCAAGTAATTACTTTGAAATCGAATTGCAAATCGCTGTAACGACTGACTAACTACACGTTAGTGTTTATGACTTAATTGACAGCGCATGTTTTTACTTTTGCAAACTGAACTCTAATTGAACCCAGATGATTCGAAAAGTACGCGTCTAACAAATCCATTATTGCTTAAGGTTTTGAAGGGCACACGATGAGGTTGGATTTGCTACTGGAAGGATTTTTTTTTTCAAGTACAACAATGTGTCATTTTTGGTCTTGTTTCATGTAGCATTATGGCAGGTACTTTAAAGATCTTCTTCACTTTAATTAATACTATTTTGACATTAATTGATATATTATAAAATTGGCATATTTTTATATGTATGAATATTAGACCGGTTCACATTACAAAAGTATTATAATATTCCGGTGGGCGTCCATTTTCTGAAAATTTGACCCCTATTAAGCACAAATACATTTTAATACCTTAAAAAATTTGACCTCTAGGGGTTCCAAAAATCGCTTGAAGGTCATTTTAGAGCTATGTAGGACTTAAACCATTGAAAGGAAACAATTATTAGTAGTTCAGTCTTATTAATTTTTTTTTTAAATATGCATCAGGTAATTTTTGGCGGGGTTTTAATTTTAAACATGCAATTTTACTCTCAACGAAAAATTATCGTTTTTCCATAAAAATTTTTTTCTTAATTTGGTCTAGCGACATTTTTTTTTTGTAATCTTGTGTTTCTGTGTGAAATTTAGGCTTTCTTGTGGTGCAACATAATGTGCAGTTTATTGACTATGACTTGCGAAAAAATTAAACATACTACATTTATTTATTATTTCAAATATTTCTTTATTAAATATATGATTTTTTGTAGTGCATTTAAATTTTTTTCTAAGCTTGCAGCAAATATTGGTTTTGCTCTTCATTAGAAGTTATTGAATTATTAAATTATGTTATATATGCTACGCTTCTCTCTGCGGAATCGTTAATTACATTACTTAACTCAGTGGATATGTGGAGTTTATTGGAAAAAAGTTGAATGTTGATTGTAACAAAATCCTGCCACTTTTCGTCAAATATCATAATACAATGAGTTACAAGGTAGGGTTAACAGAAGTCTAAGGCAAAATAAGAGTTTGAACTTTGGAACTTTTGACAAAAAGAGACATTTTTAAAATTCAATAAAATTTATTGCAAAGTAAAACCATCAAATAAACACCTTTTTAAAACATTAATTTTTTCAGTCTTTTAGCTTTAAATTAAATATATAAATATAAATGCAAATAAAAGCATTTTACACTCATTATTTAAAAAAAATTAAACAAACAAGAGGTTCAAGTAAATGAGACAAAATAAATAATCATATCAGAGTTTTTTTATAAAGTCTTTTCAACAGAAGTAACAAACGAGATCAAATCGTGATTAGCTTATCAAGCTTCTTCAAAATCATACTTAAAGCTTTCTTGAGCATGTTTTAGTAACTGTTTTTGCTTGCAACATGCGTCGAAAATCTCCAAACACGATACGTTTTTGAAAATATAATTTTTTGTTAAAAAATCTCGAAGCCAATTTTTGGTTGGCAAATTAAATTAATATATTACTAAGCGTCATTAATGCAATCTGTTTTCCATAACTTCGATACAGTTAAGTATTTTATTTACATTTATCTTTTCAAAAACTGAAAATTTTTTAAATTCTTTGGACCATGCTTATAAATAATCGTAAGATATTTTGTGCAGGTTTGGGGAGGTTTTTTTGAAAGAAATATATATCAAGTAAAATTTCTTGGAACGTTTTTCTTTAATATTAGTCAGGGCCAGGGATATAAATTTTTTAATAAAATGTCAAAAATTCTCGTTTTTGGCTGTTCCAAAATTAATTGCCAATGCTGTACAAATATTTTTGAACAAAACCTTATTTTTTCTTTCATTTAAACCAAAAACTAAACTTTCGAAACAAATTTAGGGTTAACCGAAGTCTTTAAAAGGGTGAAAAAATAGCTAGGACGAAATCGTTATAGTGGACACTAGGGTGGTTTTATCTCATAGGGTAAAAAAAAATGTCAGCGTTTTTTTGGGGGCACCCCCTTAAATGTTTCTTTCTGTCAGATTTTAGGATTGCCAAAGTTTGAGCACGATTGAAAGATGTTAACACGTGCCATTGGCAGTGTAACCAGAAGATTTTTAAAAAAATATGCTTTTTGTTAAAAAAATATGCTAAATATTCCACTTTCAATTTTTATATTCCACAAAAATATTCCACTTTCAATTTCAAAGATATATATCTAAATAAGACTAAATATGCATATAAAAGAAACACAGAAGCAAGTTTAAAAACATTTATTTGATTACTATCACACTTAAATTTATAAAACATAAGTTAATATAAAATAAATTATATTAATAAGACGTAAACAAAGCATATATCAGTTGATTTGTACTTTACAAAAGTCTTTTCAAGAATTATATTCTCTTAAAAATAGTAAAATACTTTTCTCACAGAGAAAACTTAATTTTTAAGTCACAAACATATAGGTGTATTACATATTGTCACCTAAAATATAAAAACCCCAACAACATTTTTAATTTTTTGTAGGAGAAGCCATCAACGTTTTTAAATGGGACATATTTTAGATTTAAAAGCCGTTTTTTGGACAAATACCTAAAAATAACTACTTAATAAACGAAATTATGAACAAATTATCACTTTGCAATCTACTATATGTGCTATTTTAAAACTTTTTGGCTTCTCCTATAAAAAATTATGAACGTTGTTATGGTTTTTTTTAATATTAAGTAACGATATACAATATACAAAATTAAAATTCAGGCACATCTTCGAGAGCAATACTTAAATGGTTGCTTGTATTATTATCATAGAAGTTCGCATTTCTAAATTTTTTTATTAAGCTATCTGGTATTTAATAGGTATTAAACACTTTTTTTAAACATGTAGCCATGTTTTTACATTCAACAAATTATTTAAGAGTTTTTCTTGCATTCTATTTCGAATTTTCGTTTTAATAAGATTCACATAACTAAAAATTTTCTCAACCTCAGCATTGCTAAATGGTAAACTATGCGTGGAAAGCACAAATTTTGATAAATCTTCTTCAGATTCCCAACTTTGATCAACAACTTTTTTCTGCTTTGTTGCCTTGAATCCACTTTTAAAAATAGTTAAAAGAAATATTGTTTGCAATAATAGGGATATTCACGATGTGGTGCATTTGTGATAAATTTTTGCAAAATTTACAATACTGAACTTCTGTTGGGAAATATTAATTAAAATCATAATTTAACTAAAGGAAATCATACAAAAATTGAAATGAAAGAATAAATTATATTAATTTTTATTAAATCAACTCACAGCGTAGCCGGTAGCTTGCTATATGCTGAGTAGAAATGCTTGTACAATCATCTGAACTAATACGCAACGAAATTTACACAGAATACAATAGTGTTCCATCGTTGCATTTTTTCCACAGGGTTGTATTTTAAAAACTGTGCATTTTGTTTTTGTTATATTACAAAATTTACTACAAATATCAAATTTATCAAAAATACACAATACAAGGAGAAATACAACACATCGTGAATACCCCTTATGTTGTCTTAAATATATTCATTACTGCCGTAACATAATCCATAAAAAACCTTTAAGCAAATTTACTTCACTTTTTAAGCTGCGTAAAGTTATTAAATGAATTGCAATAAAATTGACAATGAAGAAGTTAACCACAAAACGAATTCCTTATATTGCGTTTCACAAGGTGGTTTAGAGATGAAAAAATATAAAATGTCGATAGCCAAAAATAACCACTTAGTATTCAAATAGACATTTTTTATTGCAATTTTTCTTAATTTTAGGAATACGCAAAATATTCCACTTTTTATGCTGCATATTTTTATAAAAAAAAATATGCTTCCCGAAGGTAAAATATGCCAAAGTGGAATATAATATTCCACTCTGGTCACACTGGCCATTGGGGCCTCAAAGTTTTGAAAATCTCGATTTTTTTTGGCAGTTTGGCGACTTTGCCGACCCATATCTCTAGAACGGTTTAATATATTTGCCCGTGTCATACATCAAATTGAAGGCGATACTGTTTATAATATTTAATATGCAATAAAAAAATACGTAAGTAGTACTGAATTCGAGATAACGAAGCCAATGTCCCTAAAAACGTGACAATGTACACCTTAGAGCGAAGATGGAACCTATTGTGAAAAACCCATTTTCCTTCCTATATTATCAATTTTTGGAATAAAAACAATTATGTATTTAAAAAATTAAGTATAATAAATGTCTTTTTCATTTTATTCTTATTTAAATTTATTCAAGGGACTGACATAATGTGGTTTTGGAGCTATCTGGATACAGCTGACGGCATCTGCTGACTACTTGGAGAACGTATAGTTTTTGTTGCTCGTCCTTTGTTGTGATATCTGTGCTGATCTTGACTCCTCGCTTTGCCATGTCGTTCACAACTTTCAAGTTGTTTACCATCCTTTGCCTCTCCTGGTTCTGCGTTCAAGCTGCAGGATCTTTTCCCATAAATTCGGTGTTAATGTTTAATCTCTTGAAGAACAGGCAAGTCTCACTTGTAATTAGGGCTGGGAGACCTTTTTCTAGGAACTTCGGCAGTTGTTCTTTTTTTAGTTTGGGTCGCATATTTCTGGAGCACTTCTCATTTCCTTCTGCTTGATTTGTTAAGATTTTTGTCGCCATTTGACTCTTAGTGGTGTTTTGCACTGTCGGGTCAAACAATGCCAAGGCAACAAGCTCAGGACTAAGATACCACGGGTGATTTATCATTTTGTTAATTCCTTTTTCTGACATTTTTTTTGTCAATGCTTTCGTATTTCAATAGATTTTCAATGAGGTCTAGGTCTTGTTTTGGTGCTAAACACGCTTAGGGGGCGTTGAACCAGGCTTTACAGTAGACTCGAACGATGAAAACACAAAGTGCTTCTAGGGCGTCTTATTCTTGGGAAGTCAACTTAAACTGGTCACGGAAGAGTTGCATTTTCAGAAAGTAAATAGCTTTCGTCATCTACCGGTCATGGTGTACTGGACCTGTAGACCTGAAGTACACATCTTTTCCGTCAAGATGGCCAAGATACAGTCATGTGAAAATAAATAGGGACACCTATATTTTTATATTTGAAGCTGCATGAATTATATACAAGGTGCCCCAGATATAGCATTAATTCCCGCGGCTGGTGATTCTTATTGATAAGGCGAGTATAACAATTTATGGAGTTTCCTTCCACATTGTAAAACTTTCAAGATACAGGGTGTTTTACGGTTTTGGTACGTGTTAAGTATTATTGATATAGAATCTATACTACTCACCATAAAATAAAAAATAATATTTTCTATTTTAGAAAAAATATCAACTTTATCATCAGTATATCAACCACTTTCGTGTGATGTGCTGTAGCGGAACTAAAATTTTGAGATTATCCAACGAAATATCAACAAATTTTGTATCTTTTCTTTAAGCGGAGCTGTTATCATCCAAAGTTAGAATTTAGAAAAGAACTGTTGATTAAGTGTATTTTAACATGAAAAACAGAGATTTTAAATTTTGACGATTACAGCTCCGCTAAAACAAAAGATACAAAATTTGTTGATATTTCGCTTGATAAGCTCAAAATTTTAGTTCCGCTGTAGCGCATGACACGAAAGTGGTTGATATATAGATGGAAAAGCTGATATTTTTTCTAAAATACAAAATATTATTTTTTATTTTATGGTGAGTAATTTAGATTCTATATCAATAATACTTAACACGTACCAAAACCGTAAAACACCCTGTATCTTGAAAGTTTTACAATGTGGGAGGAAACTCCATAAAGTTTTATACTCGCCTTATCAAGAGGAACCATCACCCGAGGGAATTAATGCTATATCTGTTGCACCTTGTATGTAATTCATGCAGATTTAAATATGAAAATACAGGTGTCCCTATTTATTTTCACATGACTGTATATCAATGCCAACCATTCTTTTTGAAATCTCTTGAATATGACTGGTTGAGGTCCCGATGTGCTTCCAAACTTGCAGTCAAAAACCCCTCTCGACAAGACTTTTAAAACGTGGTGTCGGCACGCTAGGTACAGGAGCTCTCGACCTAACATCTACTCCAGGAGATTGTACGCTCCATTGAGTCTCCCAGTATTTGATGCCGTTGTATCGAAGCACATAGCCACGACCGAGCTGGCGAGACCCCATTCCTCTAGACATTCGTACACTGCTAGGGCTTATTCCTCCCCTGAGCTACTGGCAGTTTCAGGAACGCCCAGGAGTTGTTCTTTAGTTCCATGTGATGCCAGAACAGCAACCCGTTCTTTCTGCTCTGTTTTGAGGATACCTGGTAGTAGTTTTCCATCCCAGTGCATGCAAACAGCCTCGTTTTGGGGTATCTTAAGTCTGTCTTGAATTTGTTTCGTGTATTTTTCACGGTTTATTCTCCGCTGTTCACGGATAACGCTTCTGGAGGTCTTATATTCTTTGGGATCCTCATCAAGAGCTTCTACTGTAGCCAAAATGATACGAGTAGCGTTCTTATCGGACACCTTACAGCGGTCCAGCAACAATGACAATTTTATGGTTAGGACCTCTTTGAAGCCACGCTTGATTCTTTTGGGTGCAGATGGTCCTTCAGATTCTACATTCATCTCGAGCTCTTCATACGGCGTTTCACGTCCTTTTGACTCTTCTGTTATCTCGTCGTCCGTGAGCTCTACCGTCTCTGTGAACAATGAGATGAGACAATAAGTATAAAGTTAATATTGATGGAAATTTCAGGTGGTAATCTAGATCTTAAAAAATTTCGCTACAAGGAAAAAAAAATTTTTTTTAAATGCTTACCGAAATTTCCCGCTTTAAGTTGTTTGTCCAAAACCTTCCGTTGTTTCTGTGGTAGTCTTTCATCAGCTTGAGCCAACTTCAGGTCAACTCCGAGCATGTAGACTGGTCTTCCTTTATGTCTTTGTTTCAACAGAAACTCCTTGTCTTCTTCTGAAGTCATCATCGTCAGGGCATCTTGTTAGGCAATATCAAAGAGATCATGCAACTTTAGGGTAAACTCTTTTACAGCATTTCTTGCACTTTCCGTTTTTTTATCCTTGTACTTTGGCATTTTTCTTCAATCATCTTACAGTTTCTCCAGCTTTACTATGACATTTTTCTTTTGTTTTGTAGGAATTCGAGCTTTTGTCCAAAAAACTAAAACCTTGTCAACAGTAGTTGTGGCAGAGTCTCCCACATTTAACTTCACAGTACGCAAATTGTAGAACATAGTAGCTAGAACTTGTCGATTGGAGAGCAGCGCTTACATCCAGTTATCTGATGAGCTGGATAGTCAATTAGAAAAATTTTGTCTCTACCTCTACTTCTCATGCCAGATGTAGAAGCCATCACTTTTACAAGAAATAAAAATGTTCACTAGAAGAAATAATAAATGACACAGAATGACACTAACTAAAACAAAGAGTACGTGTTAGTAGGTACCGGCCTTATTAAAATAAAAATGTCTTTTGTAGTTAATATTAAGTGGGTAGAACAAATAACGTAGATATTAACAAATAACGTCAATATTAATAACGTAGAACAAAATACGACTTTCTCTGTTCAGCGAATACTTTTCAACTGACCAAGAAACAAAATCATAAAAGCAAGAACCAACTAGCTATCCTTTTCTTTTTTAATAACAGACTGACTCTGAACCCCTGGACTTCTACTTAAAATAGAACAATAGGTAGTAGGGTAACCTAATACATTTTTAAACTAGTTTGGTTTTACCTGCTTGGGGTCACCAGTGATACAGTATGAGGAAAAAATAGATACATACCTGACATAAAAAAAAACATTGTTGTGGGTCTAAAATTAACGGTATACCATAGCAAACATATTTATTGGGGGTTGGAATTAGTTTTAAAGGTTTTCTAAGAGATGGCGTAACTATCAATAGATCGCATCGGGCACACCTGTGACTATATTCATTTCAAAGCACATTGTCTAAGCTTCATTTTTTAGTATGTGTCATTCCACTGAAGTGTAAACAACATATATTTTTTTCTCTGTGAACATGTCGACTTTCGATCCAACAAAACGCAATTTGCGGGAAGGTTTACTTTTGTGCTTCCATTTGAAGAAAAAAGCGGTTGAAGCACAACGCACGCTTACTGAGGCTTACGGGGACTATGCTCCATCGATTTCTACTTGTGAGTACTGGTTCCGTCGGTTTAAAAGTGGTGATTTTGATACGGAAGACAGAGAGCGTCCGGGCCAGCCGAAAAAGTTTGAAGATGAGGAATTGGAGGCTTTGCTCGATGAAGACCCGTGTCAAACCCTTCAAGAATTGTCAGAATCATTTGGAGTCGACTTATCAACGGTCGGCAAACGCTTGAAGGCCATGGGAATGATTCAAAAGCAAGGAAATTGGGTGCCGTACCAGTTGAAGCCGAGAGACGTTGAACGGCGATTTTGCATGTGCGAACAACTGCTTCAACGGCATAAAAGGAAGAGTTTTTTTCATCGTATTGTCACTGGCGATGAAAAGTGGATCCATTACGATAATCCTAAGCGAAAAAAATCGTGGGGACCACCCGGCCATGCATCAACATCGAGGGCCAAGCCGAATATTCATGGCGCCAAGCTTATGCTGTGTATTTGGTGGGATCAGAAGGGTGTCGTGTACTATGAGCTGCTAAAACCTAACGAAACCATCACTGGGGAACGCTACCAACAACAATTGATGCAATTGAGCCGAGCATTAAAGGTTAAACGGCCGGAATATGCCAAAAGACACGACAAAGTGGTTTTTCAACATGACAACGCACGGCCACATGTTGCAAGAACCGTCAAGGAAACGTTGGAGGCGCTGAATTGGGATGTGCTACCCCACCCGCCTTACAGCCCAGACATAGCCCCTTCCGACTACCACCTATTCAGATCGATGACGCATGGCTTGGCTGAGCAGCGCTTCACTTCTTACGAGGATACCAAAAAAATGGGTCGATTCGTGGATTGCCTCAAAAGACGAATCGTTCTTCCGGCGCGGAATCCATATGCTGCCAGAAAGATGGGAAAATGTTGTAGCTAACGATGGACAATACTTTGAATAATATACATTGTACCGTTGTTTCTAAATAAATGCTCAAAAACAGAAAAAAAACCTTTAAAATTAATTCCAACCCCCAATAAATGAAATGGGATTCCAAAGTACAAGTATTTGTCCATAATAAGTAATAATAATACAAATAACGCATCTTCGCTCTCAGTATGGCCTTTAATTTGATGTATGACACGGGCAAATAACTTTAGCCGTTCCAGAGATATGGGTCGCCAAGCTGCCAAAAAATCGAGATTTTCAAAACTTTGAGGCCCAATGGCACGGGTTAATATCTTCCAATTGTGTTCAAACTTTGGCAATTCAAAATTTGGCAAACAAAATGAATTATTTAAGGGGGGTGCCTCCAAAAAAAATTCGACATCGATTTTTTTAAAACCACCTTAGTGGACACATAACGTATGCAAAAATATAGTGGTCACAGCTAGGGTTAAGTAATGTTTGCTAAGGGATGGCGTACAGTATTGCCATATAGCTTTTAACTTGCAAATCAGTGTTGATACTTTTTATGCACATTTCCTTGAGTGCATTTTTAGTAAATTTTTTATTGATAGATATATTTTGTCTGCAACAAAAAAGAGGACTTTTAATTTTAAAGTATATAAAAAAAAACTCGAGAAAAGAAGAAAACATGTTCTCTTTAAAAGAGATATGATGGTAACGGTAGTTACAAGGTAGCCTCGACAATGACCTTTTTTCTTACGAGCCACGGTCAAGAAATGTCAAACAAAGGAAAACTGAAAAGAAGAGCGTCCAATCAACGTAGAAATGTAATTAACGAATCAGCAGAGAGAAGTTTAGCATTAATAACAGAATTTAATAATTCAATAACTTCTATTGAAGAGCAAAAACAATATTTGCTGCAAGTCGTAGATAAGCACAGAAAAAAATGTAAATGCATTGCAAAAAAATCATATTTTTAATAAATAAATATTAGAAATAATAAATAAATGTTGTATTTTGAATTTTTTTGCAAGTTACAGTCAATACACAGTAAAATATGTTTCACCTCAAGAAAGCCAAAGTTTCACACAAAAATACAAAATTACAAAAAAAAAAAAATGTCGCTACACCAAATTAAAAAAAAAATTTATTAAAAAAACGATAATTTTTCGTTGAGAGTAAAATTGCATGTTTAAAACTCCGCCAAAAATTACCAGATGCATATTTTAAAAAAAAAAATTGATAAGACTGAACTATTAATAATTGTTTTCTATCAAAATATATTCCAATTATTTTTCCATTTAGACACGACATTTATTAAAATGGTTTAAGTTCTAAATGGGCTCTTAAGATAAAATAGCTCTTAGAATAAAATAGCTCCCAAATTACCTTCAAGCGATTTGCGGAACTTCTAGAGGTAAAATTTTTTCGGTATTAAAATATTTTTGTGCTTAATAGGGCTCGAAATTTCAGAAAATGGACGCGCACCGAAGAAAAGCTAGACACAATTTTCCCTATACACTTATGAACCGATCTAATGTATATTTATTATATAAAACAAAGCCTGAAAGTCGTGAAATGTGTTTGAAATTCCATCACTCAAGAACGAAGCGTCCGATTTGATTCCGGATCTTTTTTTGTTGTGTTCATAATTATAAGGACCAGGGTTGTAAAAGACAACATTGTTGCCACACCCTCTTTCACCGCCCACAAATCAATAAAAACTATATATTTGAGACAGTTTTGGTCGTATAAGACTAAAACTTGGTAATTTATTTTTTATTTTATGGTTGGAAACTGTTATAATAATGTAAATGTACGCCCCCTTTTACCTCCCACAAATCAATTAAAATGCTATATTTCAGATGGTTGTAGTCGTATAAGGTTTAAATTTGGTAATTTAGTTTATAGGCTTACTGTCGGCACTTGTACTTAAAATGGGTTTCCACGCTTCCTGTTACCGCTCACAATTCAATGAAAATTATATATTTCAGACGGTTTTGGTTGTTTAAGATTAAAATTTAGTTAAAAAGTTCGTATGGTTACTTTCAGCAACTATTCTAAAAATGGGCGTGGTCGCACTATGTTAACGCCACTTTTTCAGGGTTCGACAGGTAAAAACTAAATTAAGCTCAAATTTTGGCACTCGATTTGTTTTGAGTTCTAGATTGTTTAAGAGAAAAATATTGTGCCACACCTTCTTCTACCGCCTACAAATCAACAAAATGCTATATTTTTGACGGTTTTGGTTGTATTAGACTAAAATTTGGTAATTTAATTTATATAGTTACGTTCGGCAACTATACTAAAATGGTGAAAATACAAAATTTTTTTCTCCGATTAGCATGAAAATTCGTATATGGCAGTAAGGCGGTGGAATGACAACGTCTGGCAGGGAATATCTTTACACATAAAATTTTTCTGTACATGCTTTTATCACTGAACTCCTCCTAAACAGTACTTGAGAGTATAACTCAGAAACGAGTTGAGAAATTGTCATGATTATTTTACTACACCCTTACCTTTTATGCAAACAAAATTACAAAAATACAAAATTAATAAACATAAACAAAAAAAACCTTAAATTTTTATGATTGGCTCGATTTTTCGATCGTATAAAACGTTTTTAAATTTTTACGAAAGAACATTAAAAAAGCCATTTTTGGTTTTGAATATTTTTTCAACAACAAATATTTTTACTAAAGTTTTTTTGCGGAATAAAGAAATTCGTTAAGATTGTTTTTGGAAAATTATCAAAATTAGAAGTGAAACAAAAATGAAAAAGATTGAAACATGATTGGACGGACAATTAATCAAAATTTAAAAAAAAAAAATAAATGCAATTCTTTGTAACATGACCGAGTTATTCACTTTCAAAGTCAGCACTTTCACTTTTTATTTATTTTTTCTATTTCTTCAAAAAATAAAATTAACACTAAGACCTTTCTGTGTGTGTTTCAGGTACGAAAGATAAGTTCTGAGTTGTGAATGTTTTTATATTGAAACTTGGTGTATATGTGCTATGGGACCAAGTGTTGGTCAATTGGTCTATTTTTGATAAAAAAAAATCAAACTTCAACTTTTGTATCAAAAAAAGAAATAAAAGTCAAATATGAACTTTTATTTTTGATCGATATAAAATTGGTCAAAAAATAACGATCATTTATTGACCTTTTTTAACACTCCGTTGGGCGCATAGGTCCAACCAGACCTTTTTCGATTTTAGTTATAAATTATATATACTTCTAATTAAACTAGCGACTTGAATTTCCGTGAATTTTCTTAAAATTATGTATGCTATTATCTCTGAGAAAATTAGAAGGATATATGGCATACAAGGATAATTACAGGGATATTTTGGTATATACATCACTTTCGTACCTCATGTGGTCCGGCCAGACCCCCATATATTTTATATGAAAACCAATAATATATGATGCATTTTGAACATTTTACATAGTTTTTAAATTTCTTATTTTATCGAAACACACGTTATATTTTGCGTTGTTTTTTCTATCTATGCTATTATATAAAATTTCAGAAAAACTCCAAAAATTTTGGGCCGATTTTTATGAAATAATTCATATTTTAATTATCATATTTGTGCGAACTTACAGTATAAGTGTATTTCCCCAATAAATAAACTCCATGTTACTTTCTAGTCTATTCTGTTTTTGTGCTTCAGCTAGCATAGCGTTAGAAAACAAGTAGATGAGAAAAAAAACAAACGCATCCCCAGCTATGTAGCTTTGATCTTCGAGCATGCGACACATAAGGTACATTCAATGCTGCTCACATAAATTGGCATGTTTGTAACATGTTTGTAACAAGGGGAATCCCCTTTTTTTACAAGATCAACGCCAGCGTAGTGTAGGATATATGCTAGTATTATATATTCGATTTACTAGGCGTTATTCAGCATCAGTAGAAGCTTTTAACCGATAACATATTAATGCTAATAAAACACATTTTACGTCCGAAATTATTGTGATTGTTTTATTTGTTCAAAATGAGTGATGAAGTCGAATTTTTTATTACATGCGATTACGCAGTCAAAGTATCGATATTGATTTTTCATACACGATTGGCAGCGGCTTTAGTCAATGATATAGGACGTGAAACAGCTGAAGAAGAGCCGGATACGATCGAATCATCTGGAGACGATGACGAGGTCTATAATATGGACTATGTTCCTGAAGACGATGCGTCTGATATTGAACAGGAAACTATAATCGAAGCTAACGAAATTTTTGACACTGACGATGAAGCAGAGGAGGGAGAACTGCATGCTGAAAATCAAACTGCAAGCCCAAATGATGATTGTTTCTATGGCAAAGACGGCACAAAATGGAATAAAAATGAACCTGCTGCTGTTGGTCGTTTACATCATCACAATATTATGCGTTTTTGATCTGATCTTCAAAGTATTCAAGAAATTGTTCACACCAAATATTTCATATATTATTATCAACGAAAGGAATCGTTATGCTTAAGATTCTATTCAAAATTGGAATTCAGTAAATCCAGATAAAAAGCAAAGAGTTTGGAAAGAGTTTGGCTTTTATTGGGATCCTTTTGGCAGCTAGTGTTTCACACAACAACATGCAAAAATCAGGAGTTTTATGGCCGTATTCATGTTCAGAGCAGCTATGTCTCACAAAAAACTTCTTGCATTGACTAGATATATCCGTTTTGATAATGGACGTACGCGTGCGTTTCGTCAACAGTCTGACAAAGCCGCACCAATTCGAGGTATCTGGAATTTTATGAACGAAAACTTGGCTAAAATATATGAACCGCATGAAAATTTCACTGTTGATGAACAGCTATTTCCGTATCGTGGCCAGTTTTTTTTAGACTTTTAAGTAAGCAGTGGTTGGTTAAGCCATGTAAACTAGTAAAGAATCTAAAATATATACCATCATGTCGAGTACAAACGGTTGAATTTAGTACCAAAACCGCGAAATTTCCATACAAACATGTGAAAATATATGGGGTCTGGCCAGACCATATTAGGTACGAATGTGACAATCCGAACGGAGGGTTAAAAAAATGAGAAAAGTTAAAATCATTACAGATTAGTATGCCTTAGCTAACAAGCATCGCATTGCTATATTTTAATATCGAAAAGACTTACTCTTTCCATTTGACTTTTTGAAATTTCGAAAATATCTGTTATTCCTGATAATAACAATATGTTATAAAAAATTCTTGAAAATTGGCATTTTTTTATCGAACCAACTTTAGCCCCCTCCTCCCCCCCCCCCTTTAAGACCCTAAAGCATCTTCTAAGCAAAAAATTTAACTTTTAAAATTTTACTTAGGTTTCCCCTTAAGGAGATTGAGAAAAAAAAACGTCCGTGGCGCAGCCGCATACAACAGTGGCGTGCTAGTATAGATATAACAGGATACTTAATTTTTTTTTCTTTTAAGGAATCATTTCAGCGTTTTTTAAACTGTGCAATAAGAATTTAATACAAGGTGTCATCAACATAAGTTTCACTGCTCCTCAAACTGAGTATATATATTTTCTGATCTTGAGTGATTATATTAAACTTGAGTTTTATTCAGTCAATATTACTTGAATGCTTCTCGAACTTGAGAGTCTAATTTTTTATGTTTTCCAAAGAACATAATGCTTTTATGTGTCTTAGTCTTTTTAATTCAAAAATTCTTTAAAGCTTTCGAAAAATTTGTCCTAGTGCTTTTTAAACTCTTTTTAAGTCGATTTTTGAGCGTAAATTTAACATTATATTGAAGAAAAAAACTTTCATTTTGCCTACTTTAAATCGTTTCTGCATAACTGTGTGTATTCGCAAATTGAATAGATAATTGTGAGAAGAATTGAAATTCGTTGGCAAACGTTCTCCCCCCCCCTCCCCTCCCCCCATCAACCGATATATTATTTTCAACTAATAGTTTTGTAACTTTTGAAAAGCTGCTTTCTTGTGTGTTTTGGCAATTGTTGAAAAAGTTTTAAGATGGACAGACTGACATGTAGATTTTAAGATGCAAAACCGAAGTCTTTGGAATCACAATAAATGGTAACATTATGATAACTACTTGGCTTAAACTGCTGCCATGGCAAAGGAAAAAGCAAAGTCACTTCAAAAGAAAAGGGCAAAAACAATTTTAAAAGAGTAGGCAAGAATATAGCTGTGTACTCGTACCCACCCACACCAAAAACATACACACACACACACACTGCAACATGAGTACACATGAAAATGTTTTATGTATCTTGCGTAAGTACATATGTGTGCGTCAGCTTAAAACCAGCTCTTCTGTAGCGCGCCTTCATAATTTTTTATTTTTTTTTTTGC
The DNA here is from genome assembly GCA_963920525.1 of Dichetophora obliterata. NCBI lineage: Eukaryota > Metazoa > Arthropoda > Insecta > Diptera > Sciomyzidae > Dichetophora > Dichetophora obliterata. Next base: position 220,022,372 of record OY986435.1, on the reverse strand, counting down.
CCCATTTTGTTTTGTTTTCTTTTTGACTTGTTGTCAAGCGCTTTTAGCTCCGTAAAAATTTTTCCCAAAGGGTCGTTTTAATCAAACAAACACAAATACACAAAAAAAATAAAAAAGAAAACACGCCCAATAACAAAAAGAAATGCCGAAATCTGTTACCCTGTCCATATGAAGAGCTTGTAATATCCTTTGAGATTTATATCTAAATCATTGCTTTATTAAGTAGACTCTCAATATGATATCGGTGTTTATTTTACCAGCTGTTCTGCCCCTTTTGTAAGGTTAAAGATAACCATAAAAAAACATCTAGAAATTTTTATATTATTTTTACGACATCAAAATATTCCTGCATATTTTGACAAAATAGAAACAAAACAAAAAAAAATTCAAAGTTTTTTAAAAGCAATTTTTTTTTTTTTTTTATCCTGTTGGTATTTTTTTTTTGTTAAATGGCTACTGTGTGCTTATTTTTTATTTCTTTTTTGATAATAGCTCCATGCATAAATAACGTGTTTATGCTTTTCGACATTGCTTCAAAAGAGTTTTCGAAGTGGGCTTAAATCGTTTTTTTGTTTTCAGTAGAAAGGTTTGCCAATTTATAGGCACCGGTTATATTCAGAACAATCCATTTCATATATTATTGTAATATGAAGGCTTTTTTTGCCCAAAAATATAATATTATAGGTTATGCATTATATTGGAGTTCTTAAAACTAATCTTTTAAGTACTATTACCTAAAAAACTAATTGTCTATGTATATGACCCTAGAATATACGGCTGCCATAATAAATCAACAAGCATTATATACATGAAGGCTAATAGGTAATATTGAATATTGATCCCATAAAATCAGTGACAAAAACGACATACTAAAGTTCGTTAATTTCACGTATTGAATAAATTTTACTTTAAAAGAATTTGGTTGTATTAAAAAAAAACGTAAATAAATTGAAAAAAAAACGCAACTTATTCCAACAACGAGCTATTCTTATGAGAAATGACCGTTCAAACACAGAGGATAAGATTCTGGGTATAACAATTTATGGATTTCGTGTGAAGTGGGTGAAATTAAATTCCTGCAGCAAGTAGTTTGGTACCCTGGATTTTACAACTTTATAAAAGAAAAATAGCAAACGAATAATTTTATTGAATATGGCTTCGACTTTTTTAACATTGTAACCAACAGTACCGGAATAAGCATCAGTACAATAAGACAGAGTTGACATCAAAAGGGAATGAGCAATTTTATATTTGACATGTAGTGGTAAATACCGATTTCTCCCGTAAACGTCATAGTTTTTCCATTTCATAGTTTTGAGAAAACTGAGTTTTGTATTTTCATAGTTTTTCCATTTCATAGTTTTTCATGTCATAGTTTTTCCATTTCATAGTTTTGAGAAAACTGAGTTTTGTATTTTCTGCCTTGCCTTTTGTAATTGTCTAAGCAATGCAAATGCAAAATGCAAATAAGTATCAAAAATGTTCTAAATTTGGGAATCACTCCCGAATTTTTGCAAAACATTGTGGTATAGTATCAAATTACTAATTTTGTTTTGTAAAACTTTTTGAATATATAAAAAAAAAACCAAATTTACCATATCAAAAAATAGAATGTGCATTAGAAAGTCTTGCCTTATAGGCAAAAAAAAAGTGTCGGTGCAAACCAGCTTATCTGAAGCATTATTGAAAGAGAGTTTCGAAAAAAATTATTCATTTTTACCGAGCGCACACATAGGTAAACTTTTTTTTTATTAATGCAACTGCACGCTATCAAAGTTCACTCAGTGTTTGTATTTTTTCGCAAAGTGGTGAAAACTGATTTTTTTAACATTTTTAATCAATATTTTTTTCGTAAAATAAAAATATACTATATTTTTTAAATAGAGCCTTCAACTTTAAGTATTTATTTATATACTAGCTGATATACCCGGAGTTACTCGAGAGTCATTTATATAAACATTTTAATATACACTTTTCGATTAAATGTTTTTGTAAATTTTGGAATTTCGTAAAAACGTGTTGAATTTAAGTTTGAGACCACTATAAAAATATTAGTTTAAAAATTTACCAAGCTTTTTTAACGAAGAAATAATTTTATCACTGTTTTTTCACAATCAAACATTGTTTTTTAGTTCTAAACTGAATTTACTGGTTACTGGTAAGCATGTTACTTGCACTTCGCTAATGAAAATCAAATTTATAAAAATCTTCCTAAAAATTTTTAGTAGTTTTTCCAGTTGGAAAATAACAATTGGATTGTCTCTAAATAAAAAATTAATATAAATTGAGTCTGATAGTTGATGTAATTTCTTAAATCTTCTGAATTCCTATTTTATACAAAAAATTGTACAGTCGCTTTTTAATGTAAATTAGCAAAAAAGTGTAAGTTAGGAAAGCGGTCGCTTTTTAATTTTTATTATAGTATATACAGCAACCTGTAACAATATTATCGACGTTAACAGTTGATCGACATAAATTCTGCAAGAACAGTGCAAACATTGGTATTATGTTATTTGCTCCAAGTTTACGCTGTGTGCGAAAAGAACTAAATTGAGTAACAGTTACCGAATTTCTAAAATATTGGAATCGTGTTAGTAATGAAGTACTAATTTCTAATTTATAATAATTTCCAGCATACTTTTCGGCATACTTTCGGTTAGCACGCAATTGAACCGAACAATTTGTTCAATGCAGCCAAGCTTACAACCATGATTGGAGAGTTAAAATGTCAAAATTTCGCTGTATTTTATATGTCGGTACATTTAATTAGCGTGGAAATTTGACTTTCAACAATATTGTTCAAATAGCACATTAAACATGAAAGAATTAACTTTTACAGCAATCTTATTCACAGTCATCTTTTCGATGATATAGTGATATATATAGAACATTTAAAGTACCATTGATAAAGAACTGAGTGACAACGGTGAAACAACAGTGAGAAAAATGACAAATCACAACAAATCAAATTTAACAGGAGGGGGGCGGGGGGTGGGGAGGCAAAAAAATAAGTAGATTACTATAAGGGAGATTTAATACAAACCAAAATGTTTGTAATTACTCTAGACACACAACTGCATTCTGAGATAAATGGGGGACGTTCAAACTATATAGAGAATTTTAACACAAAACTAAGTTTTATTAATAGTCTGGTATGAAAAAATAGATTTTTAGCCATAACTTTTGATTGGAAAGAGATATTGGGGTAATTTTTTTACAGAAATTATTTTTGAGACTTGAATTTTTTGAAAAAATAAGTAGATTACTATAAGGGAGATTTAATACAAACCAAAATGTTTGTAATTACTCTAGACACACAACTGCATTCTGAGATAAATGGGGGACGTTCAAACTATATAGAGAATTTTAACACAAAACTAAGTTTTATTAATAGTCTGGTATGAAAAAATAGATTTTTAGCCATAACTTTTGATTGGAAAGAGATATTGGGGTAATTTTTTTACAGAAATTATTTTTGAGACTTGAATTTTTTGTAAAAAATATAAAAACAACATTTTGGAAGAAATAAATTTCGCGAAAAAATCAAAGGGGGTTTTGTTGTTTTGATGACAAAAACAGTAAAATAATTTTTGCGCTTAGCTGGAAGAATTTTTGCAAATAAATGCTAAGTCATATGAAAGGTAGTCAGATTTTCTGTTTTTAATTGATTTCATTTTTACAACAACAACAATTTTTGAGTAATTTCTTGAGTAAAAAGTCAATATTATGGACCTTTTTTGGCATACTCATAAAACATATATACACTGACTTAACGGTACAGTTAAACTTATTTTTGTGAAGTGATTTTATTGAACTTTTGAACAAAAAAATTTGAATGAAATATATTAATGGACAGCGGAGATATTTGCATCGAAAGACCAATTTTTGATTTTCATGTCGTTTTTTTCTCATTCTTAGGTAACGATGTTTTATGAAAAAGTCGTTGTACTGAAACTTTCTCCAATTTTGAAGATATGTGAGTGTTTTTCATGTCAAAATAACAAAAAAATTTTTAAATTAAATATACAAAAATCTCCGATACTAAAAAGTTTTATAATAACAAAATTACCGTTAGTTGAAAAATTTCAGAGGGGGCGTGGCAAAAATTAAGTATGTAACATTTTAAGTTGGGATAAGTTTAATATGTGTACCTAGTTTGAGCAAAATCCATTGAGCCGTTTAGATTTGCATAAAGGCCAAACAAACAAACAAACAGAAAATGAGTTTTATTACTGAAGATTAAAAAAGGTAATGATATTTAAACGTGCCTCTAGTGAACTCTTTATAAAAATTTAATTTATATGGGAAAATAGCGTTGGTTTTCCAAAAAAAAAAAAATTTGGAATTTCTAAACTAAACTCAAACTTTCTAAAAACTGATACGCTTTTCATTTAATTTTTCTTTTTAACATGAAAATAAGACTAAAATTAACAGTTATGATTTTTTTTAACATTTAGAATGATTTTTGCGAATTTTGACCCCACCCTCCTTCCCATAGTGAGATATCGTGAGATTTGGCTCGACCCCTCCCCCCTCTAATAACACGTGAGATTGTTCACAATGCGTGTTTTCAGTGTAAATATGTTAATCGATGCTTCATTGTATTGAATTTGTTAATATAAATGTTAAATATAAATATTAATGTGTAAAATTTAGTCATATTTTAGTAGAGAAACGCGTTTTACACAATTTTACCAGTTAACTCATAATTCTACACTATTTCTTTGCGTGAACCCCCCCCCCCACGAGAGAGTGAGTGAGATTTTGGCTTAACCCCCCTCCCCTTAAACACCACACGTAATTAGTGGACGCCCACTTACGAAATTTTTTGATAGAAGTATGCCTTTTTAGAAATTGCGAGTTTGAAAATTTTACGCTCGGTATTTTGTTGAAAAGTACTCCTGGTTTAACATGTCTCCAATGTTGCATAAGTTTTTTATACACGGACCAGAAATTATAAAGCATGTACTGTTACCAATTGACCAATTGTCGGAGGAAGCAGAAGAAGCTCGTAATAAAGACTTAAAAAATTCTAGAGAGCAATTCTCTCGTAAATGCAGCCGTGAAAATTCAAATGAAGATGTATTTAGCAGACTCCTTTTAAGCTCTGATCCTGTTATTTCAAGCAAAAGCAAGCAATTTACAAAAAAAATTCAACTTTTACTAAAAGTGGCATTACAACTATTAGTTCAGGAAAGTGATGGCAATTATAGATATGATAAAGAGGATACTGATGATGATGGTCATGATGATGAGAAAGATGATGATGATGGTAATGATAAATTTTACTATTAAAACTTAAACTCTATTCAACTGAATAAAGAAAAAACATTTAAAAACCATACATCTAAATATAATAAAAGAAAATTATTAGCACTAAAATATCGTAAAATACACTTTTAAATTAGTTGTACGTATATACAGTTGCGGTCAATATAATAGCAGTGCTCTTATTTATTTATTTATTTTTTATTTACTTGATTGCTAAACCTTAACAGGTTTTATAGCAAATTTAAAATTGTAAAATAAGATATTTAATACAATTCAAAAATATAAAGTATGATTTTGAATGAAATAATGTATTATTAACAAACTAAAAAGTTTTAGTAAATTGCTTAAAGTATATAATTTTATTAAAGTATAAAAAATAATAGAAAAAAAGTTAAGTCAAAATCGATAAAATCAGACAGCATAGCAGGGTTACGTTTTCAAGACAAACAAGATCAAGTTAGCAACAATTTTTGTATACGGCGGAGTCGTGTGACAAACAAGGTCTCATACCCAATAAAACACCACTCCAATAGGTATATATATAATATATATCGTTCTGTCTCCCTGAAGCCGGTGAAATCCTGGCTTGACAGGGTGGTTACTCGACAAACTAGGTCAACTTCACCAAACCAATTTTCATAAAATAAAAAAAACCAGTTGCGAACGCAGGCACCAAGACAAACTAGGTCTTATCGGCCACTCATATTAATATATTACAAATCGATCTAACGTAGTGTTTCAAGAGGTAAAAAGACACCAAGACACCACGGTACCGTCAACAAATGTTGTCACAACCATCTTGAAGATATGAGGCATTTGAAGATCCCAGGCTTAGGTCCATTCAGATTATTTAGATATATTATACACCAAAATTTTCCATTTTACGCTTAGGTCCATTTAGATTGTTATATTTATGTGTTTACAAATCACCAGATGCATCAGATATATGTTTGAAAGAACTTTACATAATCAACGACGGTACTGCAGGTAATCTATAATTTTATGTTTGATTGAGTCCATGGATTCACTTAAGGATATAACATCAGATACAAAATTAAAATCACCGCAAGCGCTTCTAAGAGGTTCATTTTGCAAATAATTAGTTCTACAAAAGTTCATGTGGAGTAACTCAAAAGATCTTCTAGGACGAAGAGGAATATTAAAATATATTTTACTCAATAAATATGGACTGTTTACATAGCCATGTAAAAGTTTTATAATCCAACAAGCATTTATCATAATTCTCCGATTTTTTAAAGAAGGAAGATTTAAGAGTTGTAACCGATATTCATAAGGTGGTAAGTGAAAATCAGTATTACAATAAAGATAGCTTAAGCAAAACAAAAGAAATTGTTTCTGCACTGATTCAATGTCGTCTATGTAACAACCGTATCTTGGGCACCAAACAACTGAAGCGTATTCTAAGATAGGCCGCACTAGGGAAGTGAATAAGGTTTTCGTTATGAAAGGATCATTAAACTCTTTTGCCCAACGTTTAATAAATCCTAAAGTACTATTTGCTCTATTTATTATTTTATTTACATGAATATTAAAGCGTAGTTTAGGATCCATTGTAACTCCAAGATCATTGAAGCTATCTAAGGACTCCAATGGATAACCACAAATTTTGAAGGTACATTTAATTGGTGGTTTGCGCGAGAAAGACATATGCTTGCATTTCTTCATGTTGAGGTTCATACGGTTCGTTTTGCACCAGTTATGAAGATGATCTATGTCGGCTTGCAAAAATACAGCGTCATTATCATTTTTAAAAGAAAGGAAGAGTTTGACGTCGTCAGCAAATATTAAGATGCTGGAATGCATTATGACAGATGGCAAATCGTTTATAAAAAGTAGAAACAGAAGAGGCCCAAGATGACTTCCTTGAGGTACTCCTGAAGTAACAGGAAACTCGTGTGATTTCTTGAGCTTAAAAAGAACAGATTGTGTTCTATTGCTTAAGTAAGATTCAATCCACTTTACCAACGGTATAGGAAATCCAACAAGATGTAATTTTAAGATCAATAGTTTGTGATTTACAACGTCAAAAGCTTTGCTAAAATCCGTGTAAATAACATCAGTCTGCATGCCTTTTCCAAAGTTTTCTATAGTTTTTGATGTAAATTCGAGAAGGTTAGTAACAGTGGATTTTCCAGAAAGGAATCCATGTTGGAAAGGAGACATTAAAGATTTAATGCTATGCGATAGTCGTGATGTAACAATTGCCTCTAAAAGTTTAGGCAAAGCGCTCAATTTTGCGATGCCACGGTAGTTATCAATTAAAGACCTATTTCCGGATTTATGCAGCGGAATGATAAATGAATGCTTCCAGGCTGCAGGAAAATAGCAGGATTTTAATGATGAAGTAAATAGTAAAGAGATTGGAGTTACTAATTCTTCACAGCAGTATTTTAATATACACGAAGGTATGTTATCAGGACCACTTTTATATGATGTTTTAATATTTTTTAAAAATGATAAGACTGTGTTTGTGTCAATTATTGGGAAATATATATCCCCAGATTGAATATTGAAAGGATAACTTAAATAATCATAGGACGATGATGAATAAGTCGACTTGAAAAAGTCAGCAAAAAGATTGCAAATACTATTATCATTATCAGACTCAACCGAATTATACTTCATAAAAGAAGGATAGGAATCAATCTTGCGTTTTGTGTTAACAAAGTTCCAGAAGGATTTAGCATCAGATTTGATGTTTAATTTTACTTTTGTTAAGTAGGTATTATAGGATTGTTTGCATAACTGTTGATAACTGTATTTAATCGAGGTATAGCATCCAAAATCACATATGTTATGTGTTTTTTGATATTTTTTATAGTATTTAGATTTCAAATTCCTCATTTTTCTTAATTCATTTGTATACCATACCGGACCCGATGTCAAGGAAGCTTTCCTTTGCGGAACAGCTTTAAGAAAACAATCATTGAGCGTTCTATTAAACGCATATACCGCATCATCAAGACTCTGAGAAGATAAACTATTTGTATTAATATTTAGAATAGAATTCCAGTTTATATTAGACAAGTTATTCTTCAAAATCACGTAGTTTGTTTTTTTAAAGTTAAACTCAATAGGTGGTTGAGAATCAGAATACTGCGCAGATGGTTTTGGAAAATTTAAATTCATTCGAATTTAAATTTATATTCAAACATGTTTAGATAAATAATACTAGTCTACAAATTTTCGATCCGGTAAACCGATTATCATTCCTATATGTACTTTCAATACTCGTTCCAAATTTGTACACAGTTTTCTCCGATATTGTAACATTTTCAAGATACAGGGTGTTTTACGTTTTTGGCACGTGTTTAGTATTATTTATATAGAATCTAAACTACTAACCATAAAATAAAAAAGAATATTTTCTATTCTAGAAGAAATATCAACTTTTCCATTAATCTATCAACCATTTTCGTATTATGTGCTGTAGCGGAGCTAAAATTTTCAGATTATGCAACGAAATATCAATAAATTTTGTATCTTTTATTTTAGCAGAGCAGTTATCATCCAAAGTTAGAATTTAGGAAAAACCTGTTGATTAAGTGTGTTTTCACATGAAAAAAAGAGATTTTAAATTTGGACGATTACAGCTCCGCTAAAACAAAAGATACAAAATTTGTTGATATTTCGTTGGATAATCTCAGAATTTTAGCTTCGCTACAGCACATGACACGATGGTGGTTGACACATTGATGGAAAATTTGATATTTTTTCCAAAATACGAAAAATTATTTTTTATTTTATGGTAAGTAGTTTAGATACTAGATCAATAATACTAAACACGTGCCTTAAACGTAAAACCTTTCCTTAATCTGAAAAATTGTACAATATAGGATGAAACTGAGTACAGATTTTGAAGAAGCGTTAAAAGTAAATATAGGAACGATAATGGATGTACTGGATCCAAAATTTGTAGACAAGTATTATTTATACAAACATGTCTGAATATAAGACTACTGCTATTATTTTGACCACAGCTGTAAGTAAGAAATTTAAAGATTCAAAATCAATAATTTATCGCTCAAGTGAATTAATCCTCGTTATCGGGTCCATCCAAACCACTGTGGCATAACATACAGTGATGTGCAAATAAATAGGGACACCTGTATTTTTATATTCAAAGCTGCATGCATTAAATACAAGGTGCCCCAGATATAGCATTAATTCCCTCGGATAGTGATTCTCCTTGATTAGGCGAGTAAGGAAATGCAAGGATGAGGGTGACCCCTCCCCCTTAGGAAACCAGCGAGGAAAAACCAAAAAATAGGTGTCATTACATTTTAATCCATTTTGAATGTATCTCTTAGCCGATTTCCAAAGTTTACAACTTGTTAAGAAAAAAATTAAATTGACATTAAGATTTTTATAAAACATTTTGCATAAAGTCACAATTAAGAAAGTTATGATCAACTAAATTCTAAAAAATTTTTAATTAAACTTTGATAATAACTATATTTTTTGATCGTTTCTGTGATGTAATATCTTTTTATGATAAAGTTTTCTACCGACACGGTTTTTGATCTTGCCATAGTACTTGAGTACTCAATGCAAACATAACTGCTTTTTCATTTTAAATTGTCACACGTAAAACAGTTAAATTTTAGTGTGGTACGATTAGAAAACGGATTTTACTTCATGGGTTTGAAGGTCATGTAGTCTCTTTTTCAAGATGCTATTGACTTTGAAGATCGGTTTAGAGTTACATTAAATATGGAGTAAAATATAATGACACCTATTTTTAAGTTTTTCTTCTCTAGCTCCTAAAGGGGGGGAGGAGGTAACCAGCATCCTTGCATTTTCTTACTCGCCTAATTAAGGAGAATCACCACCTGAGGGAATTAATGCTCTATCTGGGGCACTTTGTATATAATGCATGTAGCTTTCAATATAAAATACAGGATCCCTATTTCTTTGCACTGTATATCGCGCATGGACATATTTCTTCATAACTTCGGTATTTACCGTCCGATTTTAAAAAAGTATATGTCTGTATTTTTGTCTCAGGGAGACTAATTTTTTGTTTTTGCGACTAATTGACCTCAGTTCTCACCTTATAGTACTGACCCGCCGAACCTCAGTTTCTACTATCTTAAGATAAAATTTTGATTTCACAAAAAGAAAGCCCATAAAAAATCAATAAACTTTTACCAAAGAAATTTTTCGCTATTTCCACTAGGAATATTTTTAAAATTTATATTTTAATATTTTTGCAAAACGTAGGGCAAATTTTCAACTTTTTTGTCATATCGTATTATTTTTATAAAATATGCACCGAAAATATTCTTAACATTCAGCAATTCAAACACTGGTTACCACATTTAAACTTCGTCAAACCTTCGACATTAACAGTCCGATCTTAAGGAATAGTTCATTTTAATTTGTGTTTTTTATCATAAAAAAACACAGAAATTGTATAGTAGAAAAACTGTTTCTTAAAAACCTATCTTAAATATTGTATTGAGCTACTTTTTAAATGCGTATTGAAATATCTGTGACATATCAGTTAAATTTGCGTATATTTAACGATGTAGTGTTCAATCCGATTATAAGAGTGCAAAAAAATTAATTTATAAAAAATGTCTTTTTTTATTAATGAATTTAATAACACAAACTGCCAACAGAGCGCGATGTGACTAATTTTTTGTTACATCTGCAGCAGAACAGTGATAGAAATCGAAAGTTGGGTGCATTTAAACAAGAAGCTGTCAGAAAGGTAAGCCTTTGTGGAAACGCGCGGACATTCTAATTATATCTGCCTCAGCTATTCGTAAACGTTTAAATAAGCTTGTGAATGCTTACTAGAATATTGCTTAAAGTCTATCAAAATGCAACATAAATCAGTGGAACAGATTGTTCTTTATTTCTTATTTATAACAGAAACATTCCATGCAATTGCAGCGACTGTAATACAATTACAGACGCTGTGAAAGCATTATTCATCGATCAGTGTGGTCCACGCTTTATGACTTTAGGCGATGTTGATGCGATGTCGATAGAAAGTAACGATGTACAAATGCCGTTAGTTTTTGAACCATCGAATACGGTACAAAGCGAATTCGAAAGCGTTGAGTACGAACCAGACACCGATGAAGAGAATGATTTTGAAGAAATACAGTCTACTTGAATCACGTCAAAATTTGATCGCTTAGAGCACGATGATTTTAATATGTGAAAAATTTCTTAGTAAAATAATAAAGGTGGGTTTTTAATCAACAGTTTTTCCAATATAAAATTCTGTGTTTTATTCAAATGATTTTCTTTGGCATAGTTTAATGGTTTTTTGAGGGCTTTAATTGTATTACTTTATGATAGTACATAAGGATTGTGGATCCGAAAAAAAATGTTTTCGGTGCATATTTTAGAAAACTAAAACGATGTGACAAAAAATTTAAAAATTTGCCTTACGTTTTGCAAAAAAATAAAAAAAAAATTTAATAATTTCCTGTGGAAATAGCGAAAAAGTTTTTTAGTAAAAGTTTATTGATTTTAAACGGGCTTTACATTTATGAAATCAAAATGTTACCTTAAGATGGTAGAAACTGAGGTCCGATCGGTCAGTACTATAAAGGGTCAACTGAGGTCAGTAAATTTCAGAGACAAAAAATACGTCTCCTATAGACAAAAACATAGACATATCAGTCTTTAAAATCGGACGGTAAATACCAAAGTTATAAAGAAATATGTCAATGCGCGACCCCTACATTCGGTCAAAAGAGAAATTTGTTTTTGAAACTTTCTTTCAATAATGCTTCTGATTAGCTGGTGTGCGGCGAAATTTATTTTTTCCATATGGTCTAATGTGCATACTACGTTTATAAAATCCAATATCTCAAAAACTATACATAATAAAGACTAGTGAGGGGGCGCCCATTAATTACGTGAGGCATTTAGGCGGTGGGTGGAGGGTTAAGCAGTATCTCACTAACTTTCACGTGGGGGAGAGGGGGGTTCTCGCAAAAATGACGTAATTTTTTCTCAGCAAGAAACAGTGTAGGATTATGAGATAACTGGTTAAATTGAGTAAAACGTGTTTCTCTACTAAAATATGACTAAATTTTACACTATAATATTTTTCGCGGTTATGCGAGTGCAACAAAGTAGCATAGTAGCTCGTCGATTATTTTACCACCGGCTAGCTGAACACGCGATTCGACGAGCGCTGCGACTTGTGACAGCGACGCATGGACAAGTCTCTACTTGTTGTGTTTACGTCCGTAAATGTTTAGTTCAGTGGTTGGCACACATGAAGCACATCCCAGTAAGTAAATTCATGCATACAGCATTTATTATGTAGGCATACGTTTAATGTTTTGTATGCATGCCAGCATAAATGCAAGCTCATTTCCATTTTACATGGCGATGTCAAACAAGAGCATGTGTACCCGCACAATTGATATTGCTGTATGCATGGGGAATTAGTAGTACTCTATGCATTCAATGTCATTAATACTGCATGCATACATTACCATTAATACTGTATACATACATTTGCATTAATATTGTAAGAAAAAAATTGCTGTTGTCATTAATTAATCATATTATTTATTTCAGTTTTTAAAGATGTTATATTCTGTTATATTAATTTATATTTTGTTAGTTAATTATGTACAACTGCACTCCTTAAAGTTTAAATGCACAATGGCAGTTCATATTTTTTAAGCAAGACTATTATGCATGCAATGTTCATGCCTAAGTACTAATACAGCATGCATATTTTAGTATGCACGCTACTGTGTACAAACAACACGCATACTCAGCGAATTTGGATAATTGTTGGTTTTTTTTAAAGACCATACATGCCTTGTCCATGCTTCTGCCTGCGTACAGCATGCATGTTTCCTGTATGAATGCTACTCTGGACATACTGGGTAAGGCGCCTCACGAAAAAAGTTGTTCGGCACAAATGCTCAATATAATCCATGGTTTATGTTATAATGATTCCCCAAATATTTCGACCCTAGCAATAGCCATCTGTGAGCTGGAATGATTTGAAATAACCTCTAAAAATCGAGTTATTTTGTAAACATATTGGCTTGTGTAGTTGTTGTAAAAAATTAATTGTCAGAAAATATAGCCGGACAAAAGGTTTTCCAATCTGCATCAAAAAATTAAAATTTTTGCATTCGGATTAAAAATAAAGCTTTTTGCATGGATTTTTTCTTATTTATTTTTACTAAAATTAAAAAAACTTAATTATTTCCAATGCGATCGTCCCTTTCAAGATATCGTTGGAAAGGTTTTGAGTACTCGCATTGATTTCTAGTCAGAATTGCTTAAATTGATATATATTAAAGTAAAATATTAATTATAAAATAAACACCTACTGAAAAAATATCGTAAGAAATTAAAAAAAAAATTATAAAAGTAATGAAGTTATTTGAATTCTGAAAGTTTTTGTATGGAAATAAAATAAAAAATATCTAAAATATGCATGAAAAATAGCGTTTTTTAATATTTACAATTTTTGATGCAGATTGAAAGCTCTTTTTCCGGCCTGACAATTAAATTTTTTGCAACTATTACACCAGCCAATATGGTTACAAAATAACTTGATTTTTAGATGTAATTTCAAACTATTCCAGCTCACGGATGGCTATCGCTAGAGTCGACATATTTGGGGAATCATTATAACATAAACCAAGGATTATTTAGAGCATTTGTGTCGAACAACATTTTTTTCTATGGAGCGTGAGGCGCCTTAATACTGGGGCCACCTCCACACCCTATCATGCAGATTGATGGGCATCTGACTATCCCAGATCCTAGTGAGCATGACGGAAAGTTATTTGCTCCCTTTGTGATTCGCCACTACATACCGATTCAACCTTTACATGCCTGTATTAGCTTTTCATCTATCACAAGAGCTGCAGAACATCGGCGCGCAGGCCACCGTGCACCAGCGCGTAAAGTGGACCTTCAAGGATTATCACACGTCGAGCTAATAAGCTTCTGTGTGCAAACGATAACGGTGGCTAAAAGGAGCAGATGATTTTACCGAAAATCACATGGACATGCTGGTTCCAGTAGTCACTCTCGAGACCGCACATAAGTCCAAATGGACTGAATTAGAATGAATATTCCTTCACCAATTTTAGAAGTTCTCATGAATTATTAAATACTTACTTTTACTTAATAAGTATTTTATTGTTCGATTTTTTTATTGTCATTTTAAACTACGATCTCAGTAGACTTAAATTATAGTCTCAAGTAGTCCTAAATAAAAATAATGAAATAAATTATGAGTGTTTTTAAAAAATCCAACCAATGAAGCATTGATTAACATATTTATACTGAAAACACGCATTTTGAACAATCTCACGTGTTATTAGAGGGGGGTGGGGGTCGAGCCAAATCTCACAATATCTCACTAGGGGGAGGGGGGAGTCAAAAAATCGCAAAAATCACCTCACGTAATTAATGGACTGACTGAGTGGCTGTTTTAGATAGAGCAAAAAATTAATATTTAAATTCCGAGGAAAATCCTTGAAATGGCGTTTACTATGTTTTGTGCTTGCACGAATGCATTTATGCAATGCGTCAGATCTGGTAGAATTAAATTTGATAGCTTTGGTTTTCTTAGGATTTGGTGCATCATCTAATCTGCAAGATTGCATGATTATAATTTGCAACAGATTCAAGGACATCACTAAATTGACATTCTTCAGAAAACAACAATCAGCAAGGCCAAACAGTTTACCCAAATAACGATCAATAGCGTTTACTACATCCTCTAAATACAGCATAAAAAGAACAGAACCTTGCGGTACGCTAGAAATATTATTAACCCTATCAGTGGATTTGCCCAATATATTAGACACGTAAGAAAGTAATTTTTATTTTGCAACCCTTTTCTGTAAGTCAAATTGTTTGGTTCTATGAAAAAAAAGATGAACCAACATGATAAAAATAAATTTATCAAGACATTTGACATTAAGGTCAGTTGGATTTTCGATTTTGTGCCAAAAAAAAGCAAAAAAAAATATTTTTTGCCTATTTTATAAGAAAAAATCAACTTTACAAAAATCAAATTTATATTTTTTTATCCTTTTATGGTTTTAATGATAATAATATTAAGAAGGTTTAAAAAACAAAGATCTGAAGGGTTAAAAAACCTTCAAGTGATTAAAAAAGTTTGTTGAGCCGAATGGGAGCAAAACAATTTTTTCTTTGTACAAGCTTGCAAAACGTAAGTGGCGCAGGTAAAAATCAAAGGTATGTTTTTTCATCTTTTTTTGACCTAAATGAGATGAATATTACCTCAACAAAAATTATTTTGTTCTTAGTTTAGCTAAGCCATTGAAAGGGTTAAAGCATATAAAACTACTATTTTAGTGCTCTTGGAACTTTTGCTTCGAGTTTTTAGTGATTTTTCAGAAAGTAATGCAGTGTTTTTAAAACTGTTTCCTTTTAAGATCCCTAAGTATGTAGCTGAAAGCTTTTTCAGTTATTTTCAAAAACTGTTAGTCGGCTTTTAAGTGTTTGCCAAACGTTTTTTCTGGTGCATTTTTATTTTAGTGAACATTTTTAGTGCTTTCAAATTGTTGCTTTCGTACAGCTTTCTCTTAACTGCACTGCAGAGCTTCTTCAACATTTAATATTGTGATATTCAAACTTTTCGAAAACACGTTTAGTTCTTTCAAATTGTTGCTTTCGTACAGCTTTCTCTTAACTACACTGCAGAGCTTCTTCAACATTTAATATTGTGATATTCAAACTTTTCGAAAACACGTCACATTATTTGACGATCGTGCTTTCTACTCATTCTATTGGTTCTCTATTAAAAAGGTTTTTTATCAAACTGTTATTACAGTTCTTTTTAAGCAGTTGAATACGTATAAACATTGAGGTTTTTTCAGGTACTTATTTATGTATGTGTTTTTTGTATGCTTTACTTTTAAATTCTTCTCCATGTTAATGGTACAGTTTACAATGCTTCAAGGCAACATTTACAGAGTTTTTCTTTTTTCTAAGCTTTCTTATGCGACTGTACAGTTCTTGTCAAACATTTTCTTTTAGCCTCTCCAACTTTTTAGTTAAATTCGAGTACAGTTTTAATTTTCGGTCGATCTTAATTGCTTTGCAAGTCGAACTTCATTGCTTTGGGCTACAGTTTCAGTGTATTTCAAACTGTTATGGCATTGCTAGTAGGCCGTTGTCCTTTTTAGTTTATTTTTTGCGAAAACTTATGCGAACTTTAATACAGATATTTTCAAGCAATTGCTCAGTGCTTCTTCCACAATTTAATTCAAGTACATTTTCTTATAGGCTCTAAGACCTTTGACTTTCGTACTTTTCAACCTGTTGAGTAGATTTTTGAGTGTAATATCTAGTGTAATACTATCTAGCATTTCATTAAATTGTTTGACAAGGTTTTAGTGCTTGTCAAAATGTTACATTAATTTTTAATTCCAACTGTTGGATTTCAATACTTTTATAGAACTCCTGTAACTTTTATTCCTCTTATTTTTAATTTTTTTGAGCAGATTTTTAATATCGTTTCTTTTAAGCTCCTTAAACATTTGCATTTAAAAAAATTTTAAATTTTGTGCCCCTCAAATTTATTTTTTAGCAGATTTTTTAATGTTTGTTAAACTTTTACTAAAGTGCTTTTTTAACTTTTTGGCAGGACAAAGGTGTAGGAAGTTTGAGCCACCATGGCGGCCTCGATAGTCTAGTGGTAGCGCACTAAACTGTCGCTCACTGTTTGTGAAACTTCACTGTTCTCCCATTATTTAAAATTAAAAAAAAAATTACATGGGGAAAATTCGCTGAGTTTTTACAATCTAAACTTTCTTGTACAACACGCTTCCTTTTTTTTTCACGTGACTTACGCCCATATTTACCTCTGCCATTCTTAATTAGTTACAGGAACGACAATATTAGTAGATCATACAATTACTATTTGTTGTAAGTCATATGTACAAATGAAATTTTTTATATTAATAACATAAACTTCCGAGAATACGAAGCTTTAAGTCGTACGCATGTCGCGTGAGTTACGATGGCAATGCCTATATATATGATTACACTCAACAAACTCAGATTATGTTCAAAAAATTAGCGAAATCGGATGAAAAGCACGCAAAAGTCCCATACAAAGTGACTTAAAAAATGTGAACCGATGTTGAATGTGAACCACACCTAAACGTCAAGTTTTTTTCAGCATTTCATTTGACATTTCTCAATTTCAGACTAATTCAATTTGAACCATGGAAAGATGCACAATCGAGCAACGCGTAAAAGTTATTCAGGCTTATTATGAAAATGGACGTGATTTTTTCCGTCAATTTAATCGTCCAAATGTGCGTACAATCGGAAAAATCGTGCAAAAATTGGAGCAAACCGGGTCTGTAGGAGATGTGAAAACACCAGTGCATGCTCGTACAGCTCGTGCCGCAGAAAATATTGCTGCTGTTTGCGATAGTGTGGCTGAAGAGCCGTCCACCTCAACTCGTCGTCGTGCCCAACAATTGCACCTCTCACACTCGTCGTTGATAAACATTATGCATAAAGACTTGCATTTACACGCTTACAAGGTGCAATTGACTCAAGAACTAAAGCCTCTTGACCATTTCAAGCTTCGTCAATGATCAGAATGGTGGCAAGAAATGGCAACAGTGGATGATAAATTTTCAAAGAAAGTCATCTTCAGTGATGATGTGCCGCCTCAGCGTCATCGAAAATTTGGACCATCGGATGAAGGTGTGCCGCATCCATAATTAAACCATACCAATATTATCATAATAAAAAGAAATGACTAATTTCTTAAATAATTTGTGTTTTATTCAAAATCAACATCGGCACTTAAAATTTAACCACCCTTTATAATTACTTGGAATTAACCATTTGTTAAATTTAACAGTCGGGAAATCAGAAGACCCCTCACAAAGGAATGGTTTTTAATTCCTCAAACACTGATTTGTCATTAATTTTTTTTTTATTTTGTCAATTACGATGGACGACTATCTTAAAAAATGTCCTAATTGCACCTTATCTCTTATATGACGTAATATTAATTATGTTTAAAAAATTTTTTTTGAGTAATAGGTTTGGTTTGAAATGTTTTTTTTAACCCTAAGAATATGTAAAAAATTTTATCATTTTGATAAGTTGCTCCCAAACTGAAAAGAAAGAAGGTTGCAGATTTCATATAATCAATAAGCTTTGTTTAACTGAAACAAAATATTTTTGGAATTAGTCTTTATTGTATGAACATTTTGCCTGATGGCGAATAAAATTAAGCCACAGTGCGCCGGCGGCGTATTTTCTTTGAGTGGCTCTTGGCTAAAATTTCAATTAATATTGCTTTCAAAGACACTTTACAACATCAACAGCATTTCAAGCCCTAATCGTATCGAACGGGACGGGCG
Source organism: Dichetophora obliterata (assembly GCA_963920525.1). NCBI lineage: Eukaryota > Metazoa > Arthropoda > Insecta > Diptera > Sciomyzidae > Dichetophora > Dichetophora obliterata. The sequence goes on along the minus strand of OY986435.1, from coordinate 220,003,707 downwards.
TACGATAAAACGAATAGAAGAACAGATAAAAGGACGAAAATCACAATCAACTGACGAAAGCTGCGGAAACCATTTCTTTTTTTTTCATTCATCCAAAACAGCATTAAGGACACCAACTTAAAAACACCAAAAATCACTTTCGCTTAAAATTTACAACAGGCTTTGAGAGCTTTCGTATTGTATTTTTGACATTTTTCCACACTTTTCATTTTCCAATTCATACTGAATTGATATAAAAAAATTTAAATAACACATTGTGTAGATAAAAAAAAAATTTTATTGTTAATTCCTTTCATTTTTTGGTTTTTTCCTGAAATTAGATGTTATTCTTTGGGTTGCGTAGATATATTTTTACAAAATCTTTTTGATCAATGATAAGAGATAAATAGTTAAAAAGGGTGCATGTCGAATGGTCAAGACTGACCCAAAATGACAATGAATATTCGTGTTTGTGATTTGTATGAAAAAATATAAATGCAAAACAAAGTTTATAAAATAAACGGATAGTTTTTAGATAGCTTCCAGAAATGTGAGTGAATCCACTTTCAACTAAATTAAGTTGGCTGATAAAAGCACAAATGCTCGCATGGACAACGGTAACTAGGATAGCTGATATACAGCTGTGTGCAAAATAATAGTAGGACCCCCTTATATGGAGACATGTTTTTATAAATAAACACTAGTCTCCAAACAGGATCATTCGTATATGTACTTTCAGCACTGGTTCTAAATCTGTACTCCGTTTTCTTCTATATTGTAAAATTATCAAGAAATAGGTTGTTTTACGTTTTTTGCACGTGCATAGTATTATTGATCTAGATCTAAACTGCTCACCATAAAATAAAAAATTTAATTTTGTATTTTAGAATAAATATCAACATTTCCATCAGTATACATATTTGTAACTAAAGTCAAAAATCAATTCTGTTTTTTGTAACGTGACGCCAGCACATATTTTTGCTTATATCTTTAAATATTTAGGGTCAATTGTTGTCATTCTTTTAACTTAATATAGTGCTATTTAATGTAGTATAACCTTTTAAAAAATTAAACTTTTTCATTCTTTTTTTTTTAATTTCTTTGTACAAATCGTACGTAAAGCCAGTTTTGAAATTTTCATATATCGTTTCAACTTTTAAGATTTGTTGAAAGAATTTTTTTGATAATTTTTGAAGTGAAAACTCCTTTAGGCGCGTTGAACGATTTTCGTAGAGGATAAATCTTTGGTTTGCGTCATCGTGATTTTTTGAGGATCTCTCGTCATCAATACAGACAGCGAGCATGGCAGAATAACCAGGTAGGGTCGACTCGAGCAGAGAAAATCGAGCTAGATGTCAAAATCAGCTGTTCATCTCGAGTTTCTTTATGTTCATGTTTTGCTGTTGACTTTTGGTGTAAATTGTTTTTTTGCTTTTTTGCAAATTAAACACTTCCTCGGCATTTTATAGTTTTATTTACACGGTTTCAGTGAAAATCAATGAAAATGTTTAGTGAAAATCACTCCGACTTGCCATAATCCTCAAAGTTTTATAGAGTGAAGACGTGCGTGAAGGAAAATATATAAAAATGGAAGCAGAAAAGAAAAATTTAATAGAATTTGAACTAAAAAATAAAGTCTGCGCAAACAAAGTCTGTGTAGTGTATGGTCGTCGCTATGACTAGAAAAAAGTAATGTTTTCGCAAACAGTATGTGTAGTCTATTTGGCCCTTAACGTGTGAGCCGCCTAAGCGAGCCGGTCCTACCTGGTTATTCTGCCATGACAGCGAGTAGGTTTATAAATAACGCTTTTGGATCTTTACTACCAGGCGCTCAGCAAGGCATATTAACCAGGTAGGCTCGATACGGAGAGACTTTAAAAATTACCCCTTATATTCTGTGTTTGTTTTGATTAATTTTCGACAATACCAACAATAGCATACAAATACCATACAAATACTTCAGTACTTAAGTATGCATACTTTTACATTACTATTTTGAATCATATATGTAGTTGCAATAAATCAATTGGCACGATTCCGATTACCAGGGCGCCAAGATTTGAAAATGCAGTTTTAAAGTACTCATTGAGAAAATAAGATATACGAAAGGAATTGTCGATATTTTTTTATTTTTTTTAGACTGAACCAACGCTCAGGGGATCCCCCCTAAAAATGCATAAGCATTGTGTTGATTCGAAAGATAGGTAATAGTTAGTTGGAGGGTGGATAGATGGAGTAGTATAGGTGAAGATTTGTTTTAAATTTGCACAGCTCAAAACTACCGGGAAATACGCTCGCAGGGAGACTATTCCACAACCTTACCGTGCGACTTAAAAACGAATTCCCTCGGTAATGCGAGGTTCTGTTGGACATCGAGGCAATAGTAAAGGGGTGGGCTTGAACAGCTGCCAGAGTGGACTGGTGGAGTCTGTATCTGCCATGTATCTCCCTTGAACACTTCCCATGGTAGTACCTGTACAGAAGGCTTAGGCAACCAACATTGCGTCGATGCCCAACAGATTTGAGAGTGGATGAAATACTTTCATCTCCTATCAAATATATCGCACGGCGTTGAATTCGATCCAGAAGCTCCAAATAAGATATTGAAGGCCCTGCCCAAATGTGCGAATTATACTCCATTTTCGGCTCCAATTGTACTGCAATATACTCCAATTGTACTCCAATATATGAGGTGTAGATCATGCGAAGATCAGCAGAAGTGAAATATTTTTGCACCGTTTTAAAAAAACCTAGGCACTTGGCCGCTTCTTTCGGCACATCGAAAATATGATCGTTCCAACGAAGATTACATTGGATCGATGTGCCCAGAACGTCAAGAGCAGCTGATTCTACAAGATCTTCACCATTAATATAGAGGGGAGCTAATGGGCAATCCATCCGCTTGTGGGTTAACATGCAGTACTGGGTCTTGCTTGCATTGAACTCTACTCTATTAGCAAGACCCGACTCGGAGATTTTTTGTAGATCATTTAGGAATGTGTCATTCATAGTTTGCCTTTTTCTCTCAATCTCCATAGGGCTTGGGCGTTTTTTAAATTAATATGAATGACAAATGCTGCTGTTGTCCGCAAACGAATGTATTGGTTTATGCGTCAACGACAGAAGGTCGTTGATAAAAACCAGAAACAAGGTTGGCGATAGGACTGAACCCTGAGGTACTCCTGCGTTGATGAAGTACTTCTCGCACGAAATACCGTCAACTACGCCCGAATCGTTCTGTCTTTGAGGAAACACGTGATTCATCGAGCAAAGTTACCACCAAAACCATATGCACCAAGTTTTGATACAAGCGCTTTATGCCACACTCATTCAAATGCTTTTGAAATATCAAGAACAACAACCCTCTCTCGCCGAAAAAGTGAACGCATTGGTTCCATTCTTCAGTTAAGAACGCCATAAGATCACCAGTAGAGCGAGCCCTACGGAAACCATATTGACGATCACTAAGCAGTTGGTTGAGCTCCAGATAGTTCATGATGTTAAAGTTTATGATGTTTTCCATAACTTTGGAAAGCGTAGAGCATATCGCAATGGGTCGGTAGTTTGCAGGGTTCTTGGCATCGCCTTTTTTAGGTACCGGCTGGACATTTGCCACCATCCAACAAGATGGAAATACTCCTGTTCTGTAGGAGATGTTGAAAAGGTTGCGCATAGGCCGAGCTAGCGAAGAAGCACACATTTTAAGCACAATTGGCGGTAAGCCGTCAGGACCAGAGGCTTTGTTTACGTTGAGATTTGTAAGGACCCTTTTAACTGCTCTCGTTCGAAAGTATATCTCCTGCATTGCAGAAGATCCACCCCCAACAGAGGGCAGTGGCTGATTGCTATCTGAGAGAGTGGAATTTTGAGCAAACAATATAGCCAATAGAATCGCTTTATCAATGACCAAATCAACAAATGACCAAAAATGTTTGCTCCCTTTGGGGCAGAGAAGAACCTGTTCTCGAATGCGAGCTTCGTGCAGAAACTTTTCACGTTTTAAAATTGCGTTATAGCGATTCCTTGCCTCAATGAGAAGTCTTTTTGTATTAGTATTCTTGTAAGAACGCCAATTCTGAAAGGCTTCCTGTTTGGACCTGACTGCAATCCTGCAAGTCTCATTAAACCATGAGTGATCTTTTGGTTTAATGCTTCTCATCTTATTCGGAGTGAAAGACCGCATACCCAATAAAATAGTTTCTTGTACCATGACAGCCGCGGATTCACATTTCTATCAGCGAAACATAATTTCCAATTGAAGCTGCGATAAAAATTATTTAACGCAGTCCAATTTGCCCTTCCATAAAACCACGCAGACCTTTTCGGGGCTTTAGGCGTAGAGGTGCAGGGGTAAGAATATGGAAAAACAGCAGCGATGGTACAGTGGTCCGAGTTACCAAGAGGTGCGTTGACACTCACATCATATTTTCCATTATGCGAAGTGAGCAAAAGGTCAAGGATGTTATGGCTATGCATATCACTTTGAGGAAAAAAAGTGGGTTCCTTCACTTACTTACTTACTTACTTAGTTGGCGCTACAACCGTATGTCGGTCTTGGCCTCATCTAAGAATTTGCGCCAGCCATTTCTGTCTTTTGCTTGCTGGCGCCAGTTGGAAATTCCAAGCTTCGTCAGGTTGTCCTCTACTTGGTCTTTCCAACGAAGATGCGGTCGTCCTCTTCTGCGTTGACCGCCGCTGGGTACCGAATCGAATGTTTTCTTCACTGGAGCATCGTCTTTCATGCGCTGAACATGACCAAGCCAGCGAAGCCGCTCGATTTTAATGCGCTTGACTATGTCGATGTCAGCGTACAGCTCATACAGTTCATTATTCCACCGTATTCGGTACTCGCCATTGACGCAGATTGGTCCGTAGATCTTACGAAGAATCTTTCTCTCGAATGCTCCTAAAGTCTTTTCATCTAAACTGCTCAGCGTCCAGGTTTGTGATGCGTAAAGTAGGACGGGCATGATGAGCGATTTATAGAGCGTGATTTTCGTTCGTCGAGAGAGGGCTCTGCTTCTCAATTGCCTACTGAGCCCAAAGTAACACCTGTTGGCAAGAGTTATTCTTCGTTTGATCTCAATGCTGATGTCGTTGGTTGAATTAATGCTGGATCCCAGATAAACGAAGTTCTTCACAACCTCGAAGGAGGTATTGTCAACGGTAACGTGGGTTCTAAGACGCTGGGACTGTTTGTTTGTTGACACTAAGTATTTCGTCTTATCTGCATTCACTGACAGACCCATTCGACTTGACTCTCTTTCTAATCTGGAAAATGCTGCACTGACTTCGCGCGTATTATGGCCAATGATATCTATGTCATCAGCATACGCAAGCAGCATAACACTCTTGTAGAATATTGTGCCACTACGTCTCAGATCAGCAGCTCGGATGATCTTTTCCATCATTAGGTTAAAAAAGTCGCACGATAAGGAATCACCTTGTCTGAAACCTCGTTTGGTAATAAATGGTGGGGAGAGGTCCTTCCCGATTTTAACTGCGCTGCTGGTGTTGCTCAGTGTCATCCTGCAAAGTCGTATTAGTTTTGCAGGAATACCAAATTCAGACATGGTGGAGTACAGGTGCTTCCTTATTGGGCTGTCGAAGGCGGCTTTGTAGTCGACAAAAAGATGGTGGGTGTCGACTTGTTTTTCTTGAGTCTTCTCCAAGATTTGTCGTAGCGTGAAAATCTGGTCGATGGTGGACTTTCCAGGTCTGAAGCCACACTGATAAGGTCCGATCAGTTCGTTTACAATGGGCTTCAATCTTTCACATAAAACGCTCGACAGGACCTTATATGCGATATTAAGAAGGCTTATCCCACGGTAATTGGCACAGATAGTGGGATCGCCTTTCTTGTGGATTGGGCAGAGCACACTGAGATTCCAATCGTTCGGAATGCATTCTTCCGACCATATTCTGCATAGAAGCTCGTGAATGCATTTAAGTAGAGCTTCGCCTCCGTTCTTAAACAGCTCAGCAGGTAAGCCATCAGCTCCCGCGGCTTTGTTATTTTTAAGCCGAGCTATAGCTGTCAGAACTTCATCATAGTCGGGCAGCGGAACCTCGACGCTGTCATCCGCAATTGGGGTTTCCGGAATATCATCTCTATTGGCGGGATTGTTGTCAGCGTCGCCATTTAGAAGCTTAGAGAAGTGTTCCCTCCATAACGTCAGTGTACTCTGGACATCTGTCACTAGATTCCCGTTTTCATCCTTGCAGGAAGAGGCCCCGGTTTTAAAACCATCGGCAAGGCGTCTTATTTTTTCGAAAAATTTTCGGGCCTCATTCCTGTCACCATACATCTCAATCTTCTCCTGCTCGCGCTTTTCTGCCTCTCTTTTTTTCCGCCTGAAAATATGTCTCTCTTCCCTCCTCTTTTCTTTGTATCGCTCCTTAGCAGCGCGCGTTACAACCGACTGCAGGGTGGCTTTGTAGGCGGCGTCTTTCTCTGCAGTGGCGTCGCGACACTCCTGGTCGTACCACTGGTTTCGGCGAGGGCGTTGGTAGCCAATCACCTCTTCAGCAGCCGCACGCATGGAGTTGGAAATGTGTGTCCACTGCGCGCATATATCATCGATTGGAGAAGTGCTTTGAAGCAGGAGTGAGAGTCGAGTGGCGAAAGCATCGGCTGTCTGTTTCGATTGCAGCTTGTCGACGTCTAGCTTTCTCTGTGTAGGGTTGCGTGTATTCTTAGCTGCGCACAGACGTGTACGGATCTTGGCTGCAACAAGATAGTGATCCGAGTCAATGTTTGCACCACGGATCGTGCGTACATCCAATACACTGGAAGAGTGCCTTCCGTCGATCAAAACGTGATCAATTTGATTTTTTGTTTTTTGATCAGGGGACATCCAGGTGGCTTTATGAATATTGAGATGCTTGAATCTAGTGCTACTTACGACCATGTTTCGTGCTGCGGCGAAGTCAATCAGCCTCATTCCGTTATCGGAGGTGTTGTCGTGGAGGCTGAACTTTCCGACCGTTGGACCAAAAATATTTTCCTTCACTAGTTGTATCAATTGGTTCGATTCAGCAAATAGCTCAACATATTGCCCAACAGGTGTCAGTGGGCCCGAGTGACGTAACCAAGCTGGGTTGTGGACACTGAAATCGCCTGCTACAACGATCTCACTGTCAGGAAAAAACCCCAAAATCTGCGTAATTAAATCAGAGAGAGAGTCCAGTTTGTTAAAAGTGGGCTCCCTCCCTAGATTCGGACTTCTATAAATAAAACAAAAATGTAGCAAGTGCGCGCGAAGCCTGAACCTAACCCACATTGAGCTAAATTCTGGATCGGCCACGTTCAGACTCCTCTCACACAGGTACGCTACATCCGTTCTTACAAAAAGCGCGATGCCCCTATGCAAAGAAAACAATGGCAGTAAGCGACACCCAGGTATATGAAAATCCAGTGGATCTGCATCCTCGGCTACCTGTGTCTCGCTCAGTGCCATTATTTGAGGCCTGTGAAGAATACAATGTACATAGACCGAGAAAAAATTCGCTCTCAGTCCACGAATACTGCAGAAATCTATGCGAAAATGACCCGACATTTCCGCACCATGGCATCATCAAACAAATAAGGGCATATAAGGTGATTAGTTACGGCTGCAAGAGAATTGCACAACATGATCAATATAAAGAGTACTAAAGAAAGTGTTATGCCTTTACTTTAGCACAATTCAGCCCACTGTGCAACCCTACCTACAAACGTAACTAATGGGAGAGGATAGAGGAGAAGACGGACACGAAAGTAACAACAATAACTTACACAGCGAGGAGCATAGAAAAGCCCCTCGCGTGGTCAGCAAAAAAAAAACTGATTCAGTCCAGCGATGTTGATGCTGCAGCTGGCGGCTCTCAGCAAAACAGGTTTTGCTGCTGTAATGTTGGTGATGGTATTGTTGGTGATGGTATTGTTGGAGCTGCTAAGTTGTTGTTGTTGATTCAGTTATATTATATTAAGATATATCGATTTTGAAATATTTTATTTTTTCTAAAATATCTATTCAAAAAAACATCTATATCTTTGTCAAAAACCAATCGAACTTAAATATTGACACGTTATTTGAAAGAAAATTAAATTATCTGTCAGAAAAAATACAAACCATATTTTTTTTAGAAACATATTTCATTGTATTAGAGATTTCATATTATATTTACTTTTTATTACTGATAAACCCGTTATTTTCTTCTAAATTCGCGTTATTAATATGCAAAAAAAATATCTTATTCAAAAAGCCTATAATTAAACCTTTCAGTTGATGTGTAAATGTATTTATTTTTTTTTTTTAATATCACAAGATATTAGACAAAGTATCCCAAAATTATAGATAAAATTTACTCTACATACTAAAAAACAAAAATAAACAAATTTCAAAGGTGTTTTTACAGTATGAATTCACCAAATATGGTATAAAAATAGAGTTAACATGATTTAAAATAAAAATTCCGTAAATTGGGAAATCATGATTCGTTTTGTCTTATTTTTGTACGAGTTAAATCTTAAATATTTCTGCAATTATGAAATTATTTCAAGCGAGAATAAATAAATCAAATGTTTTATACACCAAATTAAAGTTGAATTTTCAGACTTCAATAATTTACTGTCCATAATTCGTAGTAATAACGGTAGTTTTTGAGAAAATACTGGTTTTATTAGGAAAATATTTCACTTTTACATACAAACAGCTATTAAATGTGAAATAGTCTAAGGATTTGGTTAATTTGAAATTTTTGTGAGAACTTAAATTAGCTCTAAATAGCACCAATAAAGCCTTAGCATGAATATATAACCATCAATATAGGTTATATATTAAGAAAAATACAGGCAGTTTTCTTAAAGGATCTTATAAAAAAGAAAAATGTCTTAAAAAATCGATAACTCGATAGCAAATCGATGTATCGATAATTCCAACGGTGAATTTTATTTTCGTAATGAGTACTTCAAAACGGCATTTTCAAGCTTGGCGCCCCGATAATCAGAATCTCCCCAATAAATAATATTCGCTATTATTTTAAGTGAATTTTCTTGAAATAAAAGTGGGATGTTTTCTAAAGTTTTTTGTTGTTTTTCAATTTTAAGGCGCTTATTTAAGTACATACTTAATTCTAAAGTTAATTCTACATTTGAAAAATAACATTTTTTAAATTTAAACACAATAACAGCCCTATTCTGGCAAATTAACAAATTGTTAACCAGTATTTTGAATATTTCTATGTGTTTGTTGTAATTTTTTTGTTTCAAAACAAAATATGAAGCTCAAAAATAAAAAATTTTGATAAAAATTGTCAGCTGCTTTTCAGTTATTGACAATTTCATTAACAAATTTTGTTTTTTGAGATTTAAATTTTGTATTGAAAACAACAAACACATAGAAATATTCAAAATACTGCTTAACAATTTGTTAATTTGCCAGAATAGGGCTGTAAGTATGCACGGCAACCCATATTAACACATGTGTTGAACTAAGGCATTAAGTAAGCAAACAAAATACTGCACTCGACCCTCATCTTGATTTTGTGAAACAGCTGATTGTGACAAGCATTTCAATTCACAATGGGAAGAAGAACAAGATTTCAAATTTTGAGAGCGCCTCTTCTATCGAGCCTACCTGGTTAATATGCCTTGGCGCTCAGCAAATGTAGCAAGCAAACATCAATAAGTTCCTTTGCTGACGCATCGTTCTTTCCCCTCCCTTTGTTCCGCTGCGAAACATTGAATGTTACTGGTTTTTCAATGTATACGTAGAGCTAGCTGTAGGCTAAAATAAAATAAATTTAAAATTTTTGATATTTGGTTTTTGTTTGACTGGCCGTGAAGTCTCTTTTGATGCCTTCACTTGAGATTTTGCGGTTCATCCTCTCTAACGTTGCGCAACCGATGTGATAGTGCTCTTCTCTGTTCGTCGTTGTAGTAGATTTGCTTGGTAATTGTTGTTGTAAATGTATTTTAGTTCAGCTACAGATCTACATATACATTGAAAAAAAAACAGTAAATATCCTTCATAATTTCTTTGTGAAGGAACGATTTGTCGGCAGATAAACTTATTGATGGTTGCTTGCTGCCATAGTAGAAATAGATAAGGTAGTGTTAGGGCTGAATGTGTTCTCTTTCTAAGTGACCATAACTGTCAAACTCATCCATTTTGGTATTTTTGCCAATTCTTGCTTTCATTTTGCATTCTCATTGGTTGCAGATTTTGTATGAAATGTCAACTTCGTTTTGACAGTTTCGGTCACCGGCTCTCCCCTCTAACACTACGTTGTCTAATTTTGCCATGTTAACTGCATTTACTGAGTGCTTGGTAGCCAATATCCAAGAGCATGTGTTTGAGTTTCATAACCAACATAAAAACATTTGTAGTTTTATAAATGTCGCCAGCATATTCTCTGACTGGGACCATGGTATAAGTAATAGGTAGGAGTGAGATTTCGTGTTGCAACCATCAACAGAAAACAAAATATAGAACGTGTGCCACACCAATGGCCGCATTCAGAGGAGTCACCTGTATTGAATGGATCATTTAATTGCAAAGGTTTCTCACTCAAATCTAAAAAAACAAACAGTTGCCAACTATTTACTACGCTGAATGCTGCTAATGTGTGTGACACACGCACTTTATATTGTTTTCTTTTGTGTGAAATTCGATGGTCGCAGCTCGTGAGAATAAAAGTAGTTGTCAAGGCTACCAATAATAATTTTATCATGACTGGGACTGCGTCGTCCAAAAATTTTTGGTTTCTTATTTCAGCTACCATACGCCTATAGTATTTTTTTAAATATAATTCAATAGTTAATGACGCAATCAGTGAAAATAATGTTAATGAAATTTATGTAAATACAAATTAAATGTATATGTATTTTTTTGTGTATATTAATCTATAGTAATGAAACTCATTTTCTGTTTGTTTGTTTGGCCTTTATACAAATCTAAATGGCTCAACGGATTTTGCTCAAACTAGGTATACATATTAAGTACATCCCAACTTAAAATGTTACATACTTAGTTTTTGCCACGCCCCCTTTAAAATTTTTCAACTAACGGTAATTTTGTTATTATAAAATTTTTTAGTATCGGAGATTTTAGTGTATTTAATTTTAAAAATTTTTTGTTATTTTGACATCAAAAACACTCACATATCTTTAAAATTGGAGAAATTTTCAGTACAGCGACTTTTTCATAAAACATCGTTGCCTAAGAATGAGAAAAAACGACATGAAAATCAAAGTTTGATCTTTCGATGCAAATATCTCCGCTTTCCATTGCTATATTTCATTCAAATTTTTTTTGTTCAAAAGTTCAATAAAATCACTTCACAAAAATAGGTAGAACTGTACCATTAAGTCAGTGTATATATGTTTTATGATTATGTCAAAAAAGGTCCAAAATATTGACTTTTTACTCAAAAAATGACTAAAAAATTGTTGTTGTCGTAAAAATGAAATCAATTAAAAATTGCACATCTGGCTACCTTTCATATGGCATAGCATTTATTTGCAAAAATTTTTCCAGATAAGCTCAAAAATTATTTTACTCTTTTTGTCATCAAAACAACAAGGTCACTGATTTGTTTCGCGAAATTTATTTTTTCCAAAATGTTGTTTTTATATTTTTACAAAAAATTCAAGTCTCAAAAATAATTTATGTGAAAAAATACCCCAATATCTCTTTCCAATCAAAAGTTATGGCCTAAAATCTATTTTTTCATACAATTGACTATCTATAGTAATAAAACTCATTTTCTGTTTGTTAGTTTGTTTGTTTGGCCTTTATACAAATCTAAATGGCTCAACGGATTTTGCTCAAACTAGGTATACATATTAAGTGCATCTCAACTTAAAATGTTACATACTTAGTTTTTGCCACGCCCCCTTTAAAATCTTTCAACTAACGGTAATTTTGTTATTATAAAACTTTTTAACATCGGAGGTTTTTGTGTATTTAATTTTAAAAATTTTTTTTTTATTTTGACATCAAAAACACTCACATATCTTTAAAATTTAAGAAATTTTCAGTACAGCGACTTTTTCATAAAACATCGTTGCCTAAGAATGAGAAAAAAACGATCCCCTCCGCCCCCCCCCCTCCTGTTAAATTTGCTTTGTTGCGATTTGTAATTTTTCTCGCTATTATTTCACCGTTGTCACTCAGTTCTTTATCAATGGTACTTAAAATGTTCTATATATATCACTATATCATCGAAAAGATGACTGTGAATAAGAATGGTGTAAAAGTTAATTTTATCATGTTTAATGTGTTATTTGAAGAGTATATTTGAAAGTCAAATTTCTACGCCAATTAAATGTACCGACATATAAAAGACAGCGAAATTTTGACATTTTAACTCTACAATCATGGTTGTAAGCTTGGCTGCATTGAACAAATTTTTCGGTTCAATTGCGTTCTAACCGAAAGTATGCTGAAAAGTATGCTGGAAAATATTATATATTAGAAATAAGTACTGCGTTACCGACACGATTCCAATATTTTAGAAAAGTCGTAATTATTACTTAATTTAGTTCTTTTCGCACACTTGCAGCAAATAACATAATGGCACTTCTTCCACTGTTCTTGCAGATTTTTCAGCTGGATTTATGTCGATCAACTCTTAACGTCGATAATATTGTTACAGGTTGCCCTATATACTATAATAAAAATTAAAAAGCGACTGCTTTCTTAACTTACACCTTTTTGCTAATTTACATTAAAAAACGACTGTACAATTTTTCGTATAAAATAGGAATTCAGAAGATTTAAGAAATTGTAACAACATCAGACTCAATTTATATTTATTTTTAATTTAGAGACAATCCAATTGTTATTTTCTAACTGGAAAAACTACTAAAAAAATTTTGGAAGATTTTTAAAAATATGATTTTCATTAGCAAAGTGCAAGTAACATGACGGGTAAGCATGTTAGAACTAAAAAACAGTTTTTGATTGTGAAAAAACAGTGATAAAATTATTTCTTCGTTAAAAAAGCTTGGTAAATTTTTTAACTGATATTTTTATAGTGGTTTACACTTAAATTCAACACGTTTTTACAAAATTCCAAAATTTACAAAAAGATTTAATCGAAAAGTGTATATTAAAATGTTTATATAAATGACTCTCGAGTAACACCGGGTATATCAGCTAGTTAATTAAATAAGTTTAATTTATATTTTTGTTTATGTGTTACTCTGTTTTTTATATTAATACCCATAATTTTAAATATAATGAAATGATATAAGAAGAAAATAATGTGCATTAATGACGCCCCGAATCGGGGGCAGAAAATAAACTGCACTTTGCTTGCTATGTTTTCTGTTTTCCTTGTAGCAAGATCTCAAATGCAAGCATTAAAAGAGACTTCAAAACAAATCAAACAAAATATCATATATAAAAAATAGAAAATTTCTTTTATTTTATGAGGATTATTTTTCTTTCAATACTGCTCCCTGTATTTTATTTTTATATCAGCAATATTCAGTTTAAATGTAATAATATAGTTTGGTGTAATTGTAAAATAAAAATGCTATCTGAATAAAAAATATTTTCAAAGATATAATCAAAGTCTGAGGGAGTGAAAATATAAAAAGTATTTACGATTAGCTTGAACATTTTTATAAAGCAGTAAAGCGGTCCGTGGCAGTACAAAGTCTTCCAGAGAATACTAATATTTGATATATGGGTTTTCGCTTCGGTCGGCAGTCCCCTCACTGCTATACTTTTTTATTTTAATTAAGGCCAGCAATACATGAAAATTTTTTTAAAACCGTAATTTTTAAACATCGATAAATTACTTCAGAAACATCTTAAAAATATACTGTTAACATTTTAAAGCGAAATCGGAAGTCGTTTGAAAGTTGGAAGCTTTGAAAGCTGCAGCTCTAGCATGTAGAAAGACGCTAGGATGCACGCCAATGCTGAGATCTGTCTTTCCACTCTACACTCGAACTATATATCTATACACTTTTTGGAGTCAAACATTTTTTTTTATTCTTAAAACATGCCTCAGTATACCCTCAAACTTTCAAATAAATCGGTTTAATAATTTACTTTTGAGAAATGTTCATTTTTTAACCTTGATTTCATGTATTGCTGGCCTTAAGGGATATTTTTATTTAATTTTCGATAACAAACTTTGAAAGGATTTAGTACAAGACTGACGTGAAACTATGCAAATTTGATTATGTGTAACCAATTTGGAGCAGAAAAACCAAAGTTCATAGGCACAATTTGTTCGCTCAAATATTGCCAAGTTACGCGATATTAGTTGGTCATTGAAAATGCCAGCATGAAATCGTGTCTCCAACAGCTTTTGTTGACAACTCTAACTGGCATGAAGCTGACTACGAGTTTATTCACCACCCACTTGATATACTTGATACCCACTTGATGATTTCACGAAATGCACCAAAAGACAATTACTTTTGTTAGCCATTTTTGTTTTTGTTTTAAATTGAGTTCATAAAATGCAGGATTAGAAAACTAGAAACAAAAGCAACAAATTGCAAATAAACTGATTAGCTATGTTGACAACAACAGCAACAACAACAAGATGAACAACACTAACATCATTGATGACAACTACGGTAGTATAAGCTCAGAAACAACAATAATGCCAACAACAAAAACACCAACATCACAAACATGGGAAGAAAGCAAAACAATTTTGCCAAACACATAAGGAAATTAAATAGGTCAGCAGCAACAAGAGTAAAACGATTAAAGCCTAAAATGCTACAACGACAACAAAATCACTAACATGAGCAGTGCTACCAATAAAATTGCCTGCCTTAGAATGTTATGCAAATATTAAAAAAAATGGAAACATTGAGAATACCAGCAACGTATTTCTGACGACAACAACAGCAACAATGAAATGCAAACATAAGAAAATCTTTTGTTTAGCAAATCTTAATTAACAGTTGTGCAGTAGTGCAGCAATGAAAACCTGATAACTAAACCAACAACAACAATAGCAAAGGCATTGTACATCACCAGCAATTGCTGCTGCAGCAATTTCTGGTGGCTGCCTGCTTGATGTGATAACAGCAACTGCCAACAACTAAAATCACAGCAACAACTTTGAATGAGGTCAAACTGTTATGGTTTGATAAAAGAATATTTGGCTTAATTAAACTAAATACAATTTTAAGGACTTGCAAACAAAGGCCAATAATATTTAAATGGATTTGGGAAACATATCTTTTAACTCTCGGAAAACACACAGATAAATGTGGCTGCAATGCAGTGTAATTTTTGCTCCACCTAGTTAAAACTCGATTATAAATAAAATAGATAGTTACGTTAGGTAAGGTTAGGTTAGGTTAGGTTAAGGTGGCGGCAGGTCTTTAGACTAGCCCACTTAGACCATATTATTGTGCCGTTGTGATACCACAAAACGGAAGAAGGGAGTAAGCAAGTGAAAAATTCGTGTAGAATGTTCTTAATGTGGCAGAAGCTGTAGAAACATGTGATATTAAATCTGAAGCAAGTGTTATTCCTTGACCTCGGCCAAATCAAGTATCTAAGCGTTTCTCTCCACAAACTTTTTCTACCACTACAATTACAACTTTTTGTCGTTAATTTGTGTGTGTTAAAAGTTCCTTCGATTAGAAATAAGGAAGGAAAGGTTATAACGGTGGACAATGACCTGGCCAAGATTTTAACCCGGAACCCCTGAGCGACAGTCAAACGCGCTACCACTAGAGTATCGAAGCCACTAGTCTCAATAGATATAATAAAATAAAACAGATAGATATAATAGAATAAGAAAAATGCAAAACAAACTAGTTATGAAAAGAAAAGAATAATATCCTGTATAACCCACACTCAGGGAAAAGCACTCTTACCTGATTAAGGTTATTTTTACCTGACGAATTTGGTTAGGAGAGTCAACCACATCGTATTAACCTGATCCACGTTACATTCACCTGGCGTATCTAGTATACAGAAATACATGTAATAAATATCGGGGAAAAATTGGTGAAAAAAACCAAAACTGCCAGCACTCAAATTCTGATATAGTAGTGCAGAATTTGTAACAAAGGATGCCTCTGGATAAAGTAGGAGAAATGAACATGCCTTTATGTTTCCAATTTTATCTAATTCTATAACACGGTGTTACTAAAAATAAATTTTTTTCTGTCCTATGAACCAAATGCACATATTCGGAAAGAGGGGAAAAATAAAAATACACGTGTATGGTCGATTTTCATATACACGTCAGAATTTTTTTTTTTAAGTTTGAAGTATAAAGCTCGTAGTGGCCTGTGTGGAAGCCTTTCGACCGATTTTTAAACCTTTTTCAGTGATCTAATCGAGCTGATTTTTTGCAGGCAGACTCGTGGAAATGTCTGTAGCACGTCAAATTATTTTTTAAAAACAATTTTTATCAATTCTCAGATTTTCCCCCATTTTTATTATTTTTGAAAAAAAAATATTTTTTTCACTTTTCTTAGCATAACTTGAAGGGACTCCAAATTTTTAAACTACTAAAGCGTTAGGAAAAAAAATGTTTTTTGACCCATCCTACTCGATATAGTTGTAGTTAATCAATAGTAACCTTCTAACACTAAACAGTTTTTGACTTTTACAACACTTACAACTGGTCTAGGGGCCCTCAAACGATACTACATGTCCATCCAACTTCCATCGGACATGTCCATCCGCCTTGATTTCTTGCACACGAACGATACTACATGTGTGATGGCTTGACAGGTCGGATGGACATGTAGTATCGTTTGAGGGCCCCTTCTGACAGATGAAATAAGGAACTGCAATATTGTTTTAAGTTATGTTGTGCGAAAACGTATTTCTATATATTTCATCTGAAAAAAATGCAGTGTCCGACGCGAAATAACTTTTGTTACGTTTGTGGCTTATTCGCACCAAGTAAAAATTTCAAAAATATTACTAAAACAGTGGTGAATTCGTTTCAGAAAATATTTAAGACTGCTTATGTTCCTTACTTGTGGTATACTCCGGAAGTCGTGTGCGACTATTGCTACAGAAATTTGTGCAAGTTTACTGATGGAGGTCAACAATAAAGTACGCTGTACCAACAATTTGGCTACCACGCACGAAGCACTGCAATGAATTGTGCTACTTTTGTGTAACTTTTGCTCAAACAAAAGGGTACCAATACATTCACCGCAACAAAATTCGCTACGCTAATGTCGAATCGGTAATTCCAGAAGTTCTATACTCACCAGAAGACCGTGTAGCGGCTTCAGTGGAGATTTTTGATAATGTTCCCGAAATAAGCGATGCAGTATCAACAGTTGTACCAAAACTGCTATCAACTTTTCTTCCATCGAATGCGAGATGCGAGAGTCCACAAGTATCGGAATTTGTGGCAACACCCAGTGAAATTGGTACTGCAATGCCGCATTTTACAACGCAAGCCGACTTCAGTGACCTCGTACGAGACGGAAATTTGTCGAGGAGAACAGCAGAACTCTTTGCATCACGCTTTAAGCAATGGAATATAGTGGCGGCTGATTTTAAAATAACAGCCGCTCGTGATCGAGGTAGCACTATTCCATATGACCAATTTTTTAGATTGCACGAAGATCGGGAAAAAACTTGGCTTATTGACATTGATTCGCTGTTTGCAAAAATCGGTTACACACATATTTCAGAGGAGTGGCGACTTTTCATCGATGCATCGGTCAACAGCCTTAAAGTCGTGCTGCTTCATATCGGCAACACACATCCATCTGTCCCGATCGCATATGCCACAAACCTCAAGGAAACATACGAAGGCATGGAATTAATATTACAGTTGATAAAGTACAAAGAGCATAATTGGAAAATATGCTGCGATCTGAAAGTGGTCGTTTTACTCATGGGTGTTAAGCGTGGATTTCCAACCTACCAGTGCTTTTTGTGTATATGGGAAGGTCGAAAAAGAGATGAACATTACACTGAATTTAAGTGGAAGCCGCGAACATGCTACAAAGTAGGCGTAGAAAGTATAGAGAATCTACCATTGGTGCAGCCGTCTCAAATCATTTTGCCTCCATTACACATTAAGCTTGGTCTCGTATCAAATTTTGTTAAAAAACTGGATCGTGATGGCGAGGCCATTGCAACTTTGCGCAACATTTTCCCGAAATTGAGCGGCGCAAAGATTCATGCAGGTATTTTTTTTAAGAAGTCATTCAGTAACTTTATGTTTTTAATGATTTTTTTGATTTAAGGTGTTTTCAATGGTCCGCAGATAAAACAAATAATTGCAAGTTCTGAATTTTCATCAAAATTAAATGCTATCGAACAACGTGCATGGAAAGGTACAGTTGCCGTTATTGAGCAGTTTCTTGGCAACAAACGAGCTGCCAATTATAAAAATATTGTCGCAGAAATGATTTCGGCATATGGCGAAATGGGAATTTTAATGTCGCTAAAGATCCATTTTCTTCACAATCATTTAGATTTTTTCCCTGATGATTTAGGAGCTTGTAGCGATGAGCATGGCGAAAGGTTCCATCAGGACATTGCGGCTATTGAAAAGCGCTTTACAGGAAAAGACATTACGCATATGCTTGGCGAATACTGTTGGTCTATTTGTCGCGATACTGAAGCAAATGCTTACAACCGCAAAAATAAAAGGCCTAAATTTCTTTAAAAACATTAAAATTTTTAATGTAACAATTCTTTATTTTTATAAAACAAAAGTAATAAAAAAAAAAATTTTAACGAACTGAAACCTTAAAAAAACGATAACCATTAAAAAAATATATATACTTCAAACTTAAAAAAAAAATTCTGACGTGTACATGAAAATCGCCGATACACGTGTATTTTTATTTTTTATCCCCTTTCCGAAAAAGTAAATTTGGTTCATAGGACAGAATGAGTGTAACACGGTGTAATCATTTGGGTCAAAAAAATAAAGTGTCCATAATTCATTTGCTCTAGCTCTCCCCCTGGCCTCTGCTAGGGGCAAAAAGGATGTTTTTCTAGTCTTAATTTTTTTTTCTCGTGATGTGATTGTTGAAAAACTCCAAAAATTAGCATGTAGGTGATTGAGGTATAAACATTTGAACCTAGCATTTGGTTAGATAAACTTGATTTAATTCGATTTAACCACAAATACTGGTTAAAATTCGGTTGAGTTTACTCCATTTTTCAGTTTCATTAAACAACAAGAACAGGTTAAATTGACCTGAATTGCATGTGGTAATCTTAACCTGACGATTCATGTTGGAAAATTTTAAATTAAGATTTATTTAAATTTGGTTAAATTAACAAGATTTTTTTCTGGGTGCAACAACGCATAACAAACTATCCCAAAACAAATGAAGAAAAGCTATTTGCAGACACACTAAATGTCATATTAAACAATAACTTTGTAGTTAAGTTCAAAAGTGTAACTAAAACAGCGTGAAACAAAAAACTGTTTGCAGTTGACAGCAAATGCTGGATTAATGAAGGTTTATATATTTTTTTACTTTTTTATTTTTAAACCATCACTGTTGTGAATCTACAAAACAAATATTTGTTGATGTTGATGACAACATCAAAAGACAAGTACTTGGGGATGCCCCCAACAGAGAGTAATAGGCATTAAGATAAACTGTAGAACGAAACAAAAGTAAGCAGTTAACCTTTAAACAAGCCTCTTATGTTACAAGCTGAATGGATGTTGGTCTTGCTTTTGTGGTTTGGTCGATTTGAACATATGTCATTGGCAAGACTTGAACGACCGCAAACATGACTACTTTACAAGGAACCTAAAGCTTTAGGTGGCAAACTGAACATGGGTTTGAGTCAAGTCATTGAAATCATTCTAGAGCGGACCATGACAAATCAAAGCAACCACTTTAAGGCAGATAATCGGGAACACTTTATAAATACAAAATTTAAAAGTTTTCAAATTCTGTCGGCCTAAGATACTGTCAGATAAATACTCAAAGCTGCCGCCCAATAAAACTCTTTAAGTAGCATAAAACATTATAAGAAGATATTGTTATAGAGATGATTAAAAAAATCATTGCAGTAATTTTAAGCGTAACGTTAAATTCTGTTTGAGTGTACTGTAGTGCGCACTGAATTAAGCAACCATTTGTACTCAAACTTATTGATTGCACTGTAATATTGAACGCAACTATATACATTGTTTTTCACCACGCACAATATGACCCGTGGTTATATATTTATTTTTCATTACGCACTTTCGCACTAAGTTAATATTTTGTTTCTTTCACTCGCACACTTTTATTGTTTACTAGCTGATATACCCGGTGTTACTCGAGAGTCATTTATATAAACATTTTAACATACACTTCTCGATTAAATGTTTTTAAAATCGGGAATAATGAAAAACATGTTGACTTTTATTTGAATTTTATATTATTTAATTTTATTTATCCACCGTTTGCTAGGTAATTGAACGAACATTGCTCCAAAAAAGTTTAGGAAAATTTTTGTTGTTGGTTCCATCTCTTGCGGTGAGCTAATTGAATTCAAAGAAGCGGTACGAAAAACAGATTTTAAAAATTAAAAAGAATTTTAATATCAATCTTAAAGCAAGCACAATTACATTTTCAACAAAATAAAAATTATGGTGGGACTCAATGCGTCCTTGAGATATGGACATTTTAACGTCTAAACAAAGGTTTATATTAAAAAACATATTGAACTTTTTAACAAAAAAAAAAAGGTTATTGAAATATATTAAAAACAGCAGAGTTATTGGCATTAAAAGTAAAAACTTTGATTTTCATGTAATTTTTTTCTCATTATTAGCTATCAATGTTTTATGAAAATTCGTTGTGCTAAAAATGATTGTACCTACTAAAATTTCTAAAAAAAACTGGCAGTACTGCATTATTTTACTTTTTAAAAGTTTGGTAGCAATAGCATTTTCGCAAAACTTATCTGCTAGCTGCATAAGAACATCAGATATTCTTCTGAAAGCAGAAAATAGCGCCACCTGTCTGTAATCCCAATCGTGTGGGGTTAAATTTGAAGAAACTTTTGAAAAAACGTAATTCAGCTATTCAACGCAAGGTGTACGTATAGTTTGTACCCACACATCTTACACATGTGGCGCCATCTATCTGTGAATTTAACGCACAGATCAAAACTAATGAAATAATTGTGCTGACCAGATGCGCATATGTTTTTTATATCGCCATATAGCTGAAACTGATTTCATGAAAATATTAACTTTTACAGCATTCTTATTCACAATCATCTTTTCGATTAAATTGTGATATATATACTATTGTATATATACTATTGTATATACAATAATATTGAAACATTTGGATAAACATAAACATAACATTCTCATTCTGGAATGATTGCATCCAATATCTTCTGTGAATAATTGACTGTTTTATAATTATTATTTTAATATGTTTAATATGAGCTTCTTGCTGAACACAAATTGTCAATAGAAACAAAAAAGATTAAAAAATGAAAAAAAAAAAACTAATACCAGTACATAAAAATTAAACAAGCGCGCGAAACAAAAGAAATGATGAAAACCAACCGAGGCAACAATGATTCTTGCTGCCTATGCTCAAACTAATTCGTGCTTTGTGTCGTTCTTCGCTTTAACAACAGACTATTGTGAACAATAAATATATAAAATATATAACCAAAATAAGAAAGGAAAAACTCTCCGAAGATTGCTCACTGCAATCGCTAGCGCTAGCACTTGCTGTGGGTATAACTCTCACCTTTTCGTCGCTGCTGTTGATCTCTTCGCCACATGACGCCCCCTCGAGTGACTCGCCAACAACTGCACACAATTCGAAATACCAACAAAAGTGATGGCACGCCAAAGACTGAGAGTGGTGATTCATTGGCTCGAAATATGCGTGCTCAGCTTCTCGAAATGGAAGAACGTCTTAAAAAGAACACAAAATCTGAAATTCAGCAACTTGAAGATCGGCTTCGCTTGCACTCTGACAACTCTTTCAACCGTCTCTCCGCAGAAATAGTGAGTTTAGAAAAAAAGCTTTTAAATGTTATTGATGCCGAAGTCAGCGCAATTAAAAACGAAATTAGCGTGTTTGATGCAAAAATTCTCTCGCTTAAAAATCAGCTGTGCGCTTTAACCTCTCGCTGTGACGAGCTGGAAAAAATAAAAACTGAGCAGCTAAGCAACAACAACACCAGCAATACTAACTCTGCTTTTCAATCTGATGCTGTCTTGTTTGGGGTGCCGTTTGAACAAGAAGAAAATTTAAAATCAATTTTTAACCGCATTTGTCTTCTAATCGAGTTTCAGCCACCACAAATTAAAGACATTTTTCGTGTCAAACCAAAATTGCAAAATCCGAACTCACTCATCATAATAAAATACTTCTCTAAGTTTGATCGCAACCGCGTTCTAAAAGCTTTTGGTGCGTATCGAAAACGAACCAGATCAGCTGTTAATCTGAAAGATGCTGGGCTTAATTCTGACTCCAACGTTTACATTCATGAAAGCTTGGCTGCTGAGACTCGTAAAATCCTGCAAGCTGCGATTACTCTTAAGCGCCAAAAGACCATCTACAACGCTTTTACTTATCGTGGCACTGTTCATATCAGAAAGGAAAAAAATGCTGATAGTATATTCATATCCAGTATTGATGAACTGCGTAATCAAACCTTGGAAGCTGATACTGCTGGATTTTAGTTTTTTGTATTTTATATCTGTTGTTCTCTTAAACGTTACTTTTAATTTACTACAACTTCTAACCTTTCTCATTTCTAAACACCTGTTCTCATGTATATTGCCTATATTTTTCTTCCCTTTAGTGATACTTTATGTTAGAACCTAATAGGTCGTCTCTTGGCTTTAATGAAAATCAAAAAAATTTAATTCAGGTGTTATGTAGACAACATGATGGTCTTAATGTTGTCCATTTTAATGCCCGAAGCTTAAATGCGGCTAAACTGGATTATATACGATATATTTTTGAAGAATCATCGGTTGACGTTATTTGCATTTCTGAAACGTGGTTGTCTGATAATATAAGCGATGCAACTTGTAGTATTAACAACTACAATGTTTTTAGAAATGACAGATCTTATAAGAAGGGAGGTGGCGTTGCGGTTTACTGTAAATCTTATCTGAATTCCAAAATTGTAAGTAAATCAAGTGGCACTGGTATTGAATATATAAACATCTGTATTTCTGATAAAAGTACCAAAATCCTCTTGTCATGTGTGTATAATCCCAATAAATGTCATCCTGTGGACCCTTTGTTCTGTGAATTGTCAAACCACATTCTGAATAACGACACAATTTTGGTATGCGGCGACTTCAATATCAACCTCTTAAATAATGATCCTTTACAGCAATCAATGCATGATAAAATATCTTCAGTAGGTCTATCTGTAATAAACGTTACTGTACCCACTCGGTTTTCTAATAATACTACTCCAAGTCTACTAGATTATTTCATTGTGTCAGACACTTCGCTTGTTCTTCTGTTTGACCAAATATTCTTCATATCTGATCACGATTTAATCTTCTGCACGTTAAATGTAAATCTATCTCGTAATGTGACTTCTACGTCGTTTTTGTATCGTGATTTTAAAAATATTAATTATTCCTCCTTGCTTCTTGATGTGTCTATGTTCTCATTCAGTGATTGCTGGCAACTCAGTACTGTGGATGACAAACTTAGTTCCCTTTTAAGCCCTGTCAAATTTTTGTTCGATAAGCATGTTCCTATCCGCACAATAACAGTGAAAAATTCATCTTGTCCATGGTTCTCGCAGGATGTCCTTAATGCCATAAACAAAAGAAATAAACTGCACAAGCTTTGGAAAATCAACCCATCTTCAGCTAACTGGGAGATCTACAGAATGGCCCGAAATGCGGCTGTCAATATTACCAGACTGTCCAAGTCCCGATACTTCTCTTCCAAATTGAATCCATCTCTTCCTAATAAAACTCTGTGGAATAATATAAAAAGACTAGGAGTACGTAATAAGACAACCATGGCATGTCAAATTGATCCAGACTTACTAAATAATTTTTTCTTAGATAATACCTCTAATTTTAGCAATAACACGATTTCCCTTACGCAGCTTCATGTTCCTAATCTCTTTGAATTTACACCTGTTAGTGAACTAGATATTGGAAAATGTGTTATGCAAATAAAATCAAATGCAATAGGAGAAGATGGTGTTCCGATTAAATTTATTAAAATAATCTTACCACATATAATTAGACCATTAACACATATAATTAATCACTGCCTTATATCTTCAACATTCCCAGCAACATGGAAAACTGCAATTGTGCTACCTGTGGAAAAAAAGTCGAATCCATCTAGTCCAAATCATTTCAGGCCCATAAGTATACTGTCCCCATTATCCAAGGTCTGTGAGAAAATAATAAGCCTACAAATCAATAAATTCTTACATGAAAATAAGCTCTTGTCTCCATTTCAATCTGGCTTTCGGTTAGGGCACGGGTGTAATTCAGCAGTAGTTAAGGTTATAGATGATTTACGGCCTGCATACGACTCTGGTGCGATTTCGTTACTTTGCTTATTAGATTTCTCAAAAGCATTTGACAAGGTAAGCCACAAATATTTATGTCTGAAACTCAAGTCTTTCTTTGGGTTTAGTGATAGTGCGGTGAGTCTCATATCAAATTATTTGTCTAATAGATTGCAAAAAGTTCAAGTCGGACAAAAATTTTCCAGCTATAAAACGGTAATAAGTGGTGTTCCTCAAGGGTCGATCCTTGGTCCCCTCTTATTTTCTATCTTTTTAAATGATATTTTTGGTGTTTGTAATCATTCTTCTATACATGCTTATGCGGACGATATTCAGATCTATCACTCAAGTAGTGTTGATCTCCTAGATACCCTCTGTTACAGAATTAATGAGGACCTAAGAAACATTTATCAGTGGGCAATTAGCAATGGACTTCAACTAAATGCTGCCAAATCTTATATTCTCCCTATCTGTAAAAATAAATCTTTCCTTAAAAACATTCCTGACCTCTACATTGGCTCAAATAAACTAAGTGTTGTATCAAAAATTGTAAATCTGGGTTATTGTATGAATTCTTCTCTATCTTGTGTTGATCATGTTAATAGTGTTGTTAGTAAAGTTTATTATATCCTGCGAAATTTAAGAATGTCTGCTTGTCTTTGTACGCTTGATCTAAGGCGAATGCTAGTAAAGCAATTTGTCTTACCTGTTATAACATATTCTGACGTGGTGTACAGTAAACTCGACTCATCTTCCCTGCTTAAACTTAATATTGCATATAACTATGCCACGCGGTTTGTTTTCGGCTTAAAAAAGTTTGACCACCTCTCTCACTTCAGAAATGCATTACTTGGGTGCAGTTTGGTTGATTATTTAAATGCTAGAAACTGTATCTACCTTCATAAAATAATACATAGTAAAACTCCTTATTACCTATATGAAAAACTGCAGTTCAGTTTGTCTAGAAGATGCAAGATACTTATAGTTCCAAGACATGGCTCTCTAACTTCTTCCAATCTTTTTTTCATTAATGCCATAAGACTGTGGAATGCGTTACCACGTAACTTAAGAGAAATCGAACGGGCGGAAAATTTTAGGCAATCTATTTTTACTCACTTCTCAACTTCTTAACTTCTTCAACTTAATTTATTTTTCTATCCTTTCTCTTTTATCTTTACATAATCTTTTTCTTCATTCATATTATTATTCTTATCTTTATTGATACAATATTTTTTATTTTGATTTTATTATTATTAATCTCTTAATCATTATCTAATGTAATTCATTATCTTATTTATAGTCACTGTTATTCATTTGTTGTTATTTCTAAACAATTTGTTTATTATCTTAACTTATTTATAGGTATTTTTACTGGTTGTACTGTAAAAGAACTTAGTTCTTATTTGTACTAATGTCTTATAAATAAATACAAATACAAATACAAATATATACAACATTTAAAGTACCATTGATAAAGAACTAATTGACAACGGTGGCACAATAGTGAGAACAAATAGAGCCATCACAACAAAACAAATTTAACAGGCGGGGGGTGGGGAGGCAAAATATAAGTAGATGATCACTATAAAGAAAATTTTATATAATCCAAAATGTTCGTAATTACTTTAGACACACAACTGCATTCTTAGAGATATATGGGGACGTTCAAACTATATAGTAAATTTTAACACAAAACTAAGTTTTATTAATAGTCAATTGTATGAAAAAATAGATTTTTAGCCATAAATTTTGATTGGAAAGAGAGAGAGATATTGGGGTAATTTTTTCACATAAATTATTTTTGAGACTTGACTTTTTTGTAAAAAATATAAAAACAACATTTTGGAAAAAATAAATTTCGCGAAAAAAATCAAAGGGGGTACCCTTGTTGTTTTGATGACAAAAACAGTAAAATAATTTTTGGGCTTAGCTGGAAGAATTTTTGCAAATAAATGCTATGTCATATGAAAGGTAGTCAGATTTGCTGTTTTTAATTGATTTCATTTTTACAACAACAACAATTTTTGAGTAATTTCTTGAGTAAAAAGTCAATATTTTGGACCTTTTTTGGCATACTCATAAAACATATATACACTGACTTAACGGTACAGTTCAACCTATTTTTGTGAAGTAATTTTATTGAACTGTTGAACAAAAAAAATTTGAATGAAATATATTAATGGACAGCGGAGATATTTGCATCGAAAGACCAAACTTTGATTTTCATGTCGTTTTTTTCTCATTCTTAGGCAACGATGTTTTATGAAAAAGTCGTTATACTAAAAATTTATCCAATTTTGAAGATATGTGAATGTTTTTGATGTCAAAATAACAGAATTTTTTTAAAATTAAACACAAAAAAATCTCCGATGGTAAAAAGTTTTATAATAACAAAATTACCGTTAGTTGAAAAATGTTAGAGGGGGCGTGGCAAAAACTAAGAATGTAACATTTTAAGTTGGGATGCACTTAATATGCATACTTAGTTTGAGCAAAATCCCTTGAGCCGTTTAGATTTGTATAAAGGTCAAACAAACAAACAAACAAACAAACAAACAAACAAACAGAAAATGAGTTTTATTGCTATAGATTAAATTATTTGCATTACGCACTTACACATTAAGTTAATATTTACTTTTCACTCACGCACTTTTAAGTTATTTTATTATTAAACACTATATATTAAAATTGTGCACATTTTTTTATATGATTTAGAAACTAAGCACTGACGACTTTTCGAAATAAAGATCATTATTCCTACAAGCTTAAATCAGCTGACTTCTAATTTTTGAAAGCCTAAGTGCATATTTTTATGCCGGCTGCAATTCAAAAGAAGGAGGATAATCATTAGAACCAGTGGCGTTTTTAAGCGCCGGCAAAATAGTTGAGGCAGGTCCTTTTAATAAAAATACAGAAACTACAAATTCATCACAGTACCACTTTTTATATAAATCGAAAATTATGACGTTTTCGTTTCTCGAAAAAATGTTGCATTATTTCTGCTCTCTTTCAGCCATCTTTGAGAATTCTGCATTTTTTCTACTTTTGAGATTAACAAACCGGCTAATTGAAACGGGAGTAGTAAACCGATGTAACGCAATCCTAATGAAACGGAACTCAGCAGTCTGAGAGCCGGTGTGAGAGCCCGAACAGAACCAAAGCGTTTGACGGCTGAGAAATCGTCCAGAATTGGAGCGGTTGCGGTTGTCGGATCAGGGTTGCTTTTTATTGTATGAATTTATTTTATATTTTGCTTTGAACACACATGAATGCAACACAGACACAAAACCGAAACGTCAGATCATAGCATAAGCTAATAAAATAACATTGAACATACCCAACCAATGTCTAAGCAAAAAATATGGCAACACTTTGATGTCACTCAGAGAAGGATCCGCCAGCAGTCAGAGAAAAAATAGAATAGATTCTATTCTGGCGTTTTCCGTCACGAATTCGTCCGACAAATTCATTTGGGCGAGTGCATACATTTTTATGTATTCAGTTTCACGGCGAATCCGCCAACAGCGACGGAAATTGGTTATGTTCGAGCTCTGCGAATTCTAAAAACTTTTCAGCATTTGATGAAAAAGAATGTGGTTTGAGTAACGACTAAGTATAAGAGCTTTGAGTTTATACGGGGTGATTCATTTATGATGGATAAACCAAAGCAGGATGATGGGGTCGTTGAGTTCAGCAAGAAATTGTATGGGGACCCCTTCTTTCGGAGCTAGAAGGGAAAAACCGAAATCAAAGGTGTCTATACATTTAACTACGTAAATAACACATCTCCAAGTAGATTTCTAATTTTAATATCATTTTCGAAAGAGAATTAAAATACCTTTAAGCTATTCAGTTACAGTTTTTAGATAAATACTTTTAATTTTGCCTTTCTCTACTTCAAATTTATATACACCTTCTTTGTATATGTGATTCATTAAACTTGATTTTGTATGCATATGCTCACTATAACACTATGCGCCACCATTTTTGTGATCGGTATCACTATTTTTTTTTATAGACTTCGGCCCGCTGAACACATAAATTGCAATAAAAATTTTTTTCTATGGATAGGTTTTCGAGAGATATATATTTTTAATTTTTAACCCGATTTTTTTGGATATAGCTCCATACAATTTACCATATATTCAGTTTTAATTGACCGATTTGGTTACAATAAATATAAAATTAAAGAAAAATTTAATGCATCAATTTTGCTAGTTTGTTGAAGAGTTTCCCCATTATCGAAACAAATATAAATAAAGCAAAAATAGAAGACAACGAAATATGCACTGTTTATTATTTTATGCATGAAGATGGCTTTTTAAGGAAAAGAATGATACTGATAATGCTACTGATGAAGAAAATTTATGGCAGAATAACGAAGTTAGAGACAAAAAGGTGAAGAAGTCAACAAAAATTTAATTTTTCCGTTTTTTTAATTTTATTTAAAATAGTTTAATTTTATTTTTTGTCAAGTTAATGTGTAGGTAAAATGTTATTAAAAAAAATGGTAAATGTAAATTTTTTTAAGTGATTTCGTCATCTTTTTTGTTTGTTTTAATTTTAAAAATTTGTTTGTCTAATGAGAAACCATATATAACACTAGGCGCCAAAATCCAAAAAAGTTTCTGTGATCCACATGCCACTAATTTTTTTCGTATGGACTTTGGCCTTCTAAACACGAATATCACAAAAAAAAAATTTTCTATGGATAAGTTTTTGAGATACGATTTTTTATAAAATTTTCCCCTTTTTCCAGGATGTAGTGTCATAAATAGCAACCTATCTCGAAAACGAATTAACGAATTTAAAAAAAAAAATTGAATCAGGACAAATAAATTACCTACAAATGCTTAGAACAAACTTTGTCATTTGGCTCAGTAAATTTGACGGAATTAGAAGAAATTCGGCGAATTTTTTTTTTTTTTTTTTTAAAATCAAGTCGAGTAATGTTTTAATAATAAAAAAAAAATCGAAATCTCAAAAAAATCTCAGCTTATCATTTTTGTACGTAAAGATAGTTCTTTGAAGAAAAAAAACACACTGCCTTTGAGGAAAATTCATGGTAGAATAATGAAGTTATAGACCATTGAGTGAAGGTACCGAAATTCTACTTTTTTATGATTTTTTCATTAAATGCCGATGATTATTTTAATATAAACATATCTGAAATTAATTTTTAATTAAAAACTTTTATTTTTAAAATATTAAATATCTGCATAAGTCCTTAAAAAGTACAGAATAAAAAGAATACCAAAAAATAATAGACTTAAATAGGAAAGGAAATAAGATACAGATGTTGAAATAGAAAGCGATAAAATAAGTTCACAGAAGTATTTGAAAATTAAATTGATTGGCAATGGTTTAAAAATTATTTTGTCCCTTTTTTGTCGATTGTATATCTTTGGATTGTTATTTATATATGAATACATACAGTGGTGGAAAAAATAATTGAAACAAGCAAAATTTTTTTATATATTTTTTTATACATTTTTTTATTTAATAACTTAAAAAAAAGAAGTATGCAAATATTTTCTTTACTTACATTGTCTATCGAAAAATTAATGAAATTCAACATTAACATAACTTAACATAAAAATCTGTTATATTTTCCAATTTACTATTGGATAAAATAATAGAAACAAAAATAAAAGAAAATATTTTATCATTCCATATAGTATACAAGAAATCAAAATTATTTTAACTTAATACTTGGTGGACCCGCCTTTTTTTCGTATTACTTCAATACATCTACGATTCATAGAATTCACTAGATTTTCGCATGTTTGCGGCGGTATTGAATACCATTGCTCCATGACTTTTTCCCAAAGTTGTTGTTTATTTCGTGCTCTAAAGTCACCCAGCCGTTTCTTCAAGACCCGCCATAGATGTTCAATGGGGTTAAGGTCCGGTGATTGCGATGGCCACTCCATTACCTGAACACTATTGTCGCTAAACCACTTCTTTACGAGCTTCGATGAATGCTTTAGATCGTTGACCTGCATGAATTCCCATTTAAGAGGCATTTCCTCTTCCGCGAATGGAAGCATCGTTGTCTTTAATATATTGACATAATCTGGTGCACACATTTTTGTATCTATCAAATAAATTGGACCCACACCGTTTGAGGAAAAACAGCCCCATAACATGATAGACCCTCCGCCATGTTTAAGAGTTTTTTTGGTGTACTTTGGGTCATAGGCCGAATTTGGGGGACGTCGTACATAAACTTTTCCATCGGATTCAAACAAATTTATTTTTGTTTCGTCCGACCACAAGACATTTTTCCAATTTAATCACTCGACGTGTCGTTTAGCAAACGCAAGTCGCAGTTTAATGTTCTTTGCGGATAAGAATGGGACCTTTCGTGGAGTTCTTGCCGGCAAATTTGCTTCTCTTAATCTGTTTCTGATAGTTCTACTGGTAACTTCGATATTTAAATCCCTTTTTAGTTCCTCAGAAGATTTAAAAGGGCTTATTTTACTGCAACGTACTAACAGTTTGTCCTGGCGTTCTGTGGTTTTTCGCTTTCGTCCCCTGTTCTCAGCTTTTTTCCCAGCATGAATTGCAGTAAAAACCTTTTTCTTGGAGCATTTCATCATTTTCGCAATTTTTTCCATTGTTTTTCCACTTTTGCGAAGATTTTTTATTAGTTTCTGCTCCGTTTCAGTTGAGTGGTTTCCACGCCCCATTGCAGTTAATTTTGTAAAAAAATTTCATATAAAAAGCTGGCGAAATAATAAAGTTTTGTATTTTAAGGACTATCTATATATAAAACTCGCTTAAAAAAATAGTTTAAAATTTTACTTACCAGATCAAACGCAAAAACTGAACTTGTTTCTATTTTTTTTTTTCCAAATCAAACACGTGCCTGTATCACTCAAACGAATTTTAAATGAAAATGATTTGAAAAAGAAGCAAATGCAAGTAGCCACAGAATGTACCGTTAGTTAACTTTGAGTTACAGCAGCGAACATCAAATTGGAATGTTTCAATTTACGCAAGGAAGCTATTCAAACAAATTTTAATGTTGTTTCTATTATTTTTTCCACCACTGTATATATATCTATATATATAAAATGGAATGTTTGTTTGTACCTTATAGGAGACCAAACCTCTGGACCGATCTTCCTGAAATTTTCACAGCATTTAACTGGGACTCTGGCATGATTAATAGGGTACTTTTTCGACCACGCCCACTTTTAAGCCCACTTTTTTAAAATTATGTAATTGCTCCCATATAGTTTTTAACAGATTTACTTCAAATTGTATACACATTATACTCCAGGCGAGGTAAAAATAAACATTTCTTACGCCACGCCCGCTTTCACGCCCTTTTCCACGCCCTTTTTCACGCCCTTTTTCACGCCAAATTTAAGTTTTAAACTTTTTGTTCTCTGTACAAATTTGTTCCTTCCAACGGATTATTTTTTATTTGGTAGTATATTGCTCTTAATACTGTTAACGTCGCCATATTACTATGAACCACGCCCACTTCACCGCCCCCTTTTTTTAATTCATATACTTACTTATACCACTAATAATGTATGCTATACAAAATACTTTTATTGTAATATGTATTTACCTAAAGTTTTACATTCTTTTTATCTACAGTTAAGGTAGCCATAGATTTTTTTATTACCAAATTCCCCTTTTTCGCCCCATTTTACTTTAATTATAATTAATCTGCTTTCAATCTATATATATAACAATGTCTGTCTGTCTGTTTGTTTGTTTGTTTGTTTGTGCTTTATAGGAGGCCAAACCCTTGGACCGATCTTCCTGAAACTTTCACAGCATTTTACTATGACTCTGGAAAGAATAATAGGCTATATGAAGTTTTTATTGGACAAAGGGGCGTGGCACTGCCCATATAACCCAAAAATTTAAATCGCCATATTTTGGGCATTTTTGACCTACGTTGATGCTATTTGGTACATATGGTATTGGCATAATTAGAAATACGTACCAGGAGAAAAGTGGGTGGGACCAGGCCCCTTTTTAGGAAAATTAAAAATCGCAATATAGTCTTAACTACTTAACCGATCGTCATTAAATTTTCACAATATTCTTACGAAATAATAAATTCTTGACTATATAAAGTTGTGAGTGGACGAAGGGGCGTGGCCTCGCCCGTATAACCCAAAATTTAAAATCGTCATATCTTGGGCATTTTTCGACCAACGGCGGCAGTATTTGCTATATATGGTATTGGCATGAATAGAAATACGTACCAAAAGAAAGGGAGCACGCCCCTTTGTTTGCGATATATTGGAGGCTGGACCTGATAACCGATCTTAAATTTTCACAGCGTTCAGCTTTGACTCAGGAATACTTATTACATGATAATATTTTTCGACCATGCACACTTCTGCACCTACTTTTTTACTACGTTTATTAACGGCTTTACCACAAATTTAAAATACATATTAATTATAATAGTGGGGTAGCCCCATTCTCTTTCTTCCACCACTGTCTTCAAAACAGCTGATTTTATAATACGTGTTAATTAAAATAGAGAGTGGGGTAACCCCATTCTCATTCTTCCTCAAATGACTGCGAAATAGCTGATTGTGTAATTGCTGCTTTTTGATTGGTCTAAAAATAAAAAGTGGGAGCATGAAGCAAATTACATGCGATTCAGTGCTGAATTCTAATTGGTTTACAACAAAAAAAAAGGCGAAGCATTGCAATAATTAAATTAAATAAATAAATTTTTGTAAATATATAAATACTTTTAATTTTATTATATAAGAGGGGGGTAGCGAAGCACACCGGGTTCAGCTAGTATATATATAAAAAGAGGTCTTATTCGCTTCCACTCAAGCCTTTAACTCAAAGTTAGATATACGAAAAAGAGTAGGCTACAAGCAGGTAAAGCTAAAAATTCAGCATGTGTGTTTACTAGATTCGCTTGATACGCTAGATTTTTCCCTGTTCTTTTGTTGCGGACGTAAAACAGGTCAAACCGGTTTTCTTTTGTATTTTTTTTTTTTATTTTTTTTTAGTTGCTTATAGCGTACCCTTTTTGCATACCTGCTTTTGAGTGAAAGGCTTGAGTGGAAGCGAATAAGACCTCTTTTTATATATATATCTGAATACAATCGACAAAAAAGGGACAAAATAGTTTTAAAACCATTTCCAAACAATTTAATTTTCGAATACTTTTCTAAACTTATTTTATCGCTTTCTAATTCAACATCTGTATCTTATTTCCTTTCCTGCTTAAGTCAATATTGTTTTTGGTATTTTTTTTTTATTCTGTACTTTTGAAGGATTTATGTAGATATTTAATATTTCGTTAAAAATAAATGTTTTCAATTAAAAATGTTCCTCACTGACGTCACCAAAGTTTGGAGGGGAAAAATCCAGGTACTTTTGAAGGATTTATGTAGATATTTAATATTTCGTTAAAAATAAAAGTTTTCAATTAAAAATGTTCCTCACTGACGTCACCAAAGTTTGGAGGGGAAAAATCCAGGTGGGAGTTTAAAAAGTGGATCTTCTATGATATATTTGCGCCTGTATTAAAAAGAACAAATAAAGGAAATAAAGTGAAAAGAGCAAAATAATATTAAAAAATGGAATTACATACCAATTTTTGCATAATTCTTGATGAAATCATAAATGAATGTTTTGTATTCTGGGTTCCTTTTGTTTCCTAAAAAATCAGAAACAACTTGCCCAAATGAATTCTAGGCAGCATAACTATCGACTATCAATAACAAAATGTCGATAATGCTATGTGTAATTATGTGTAATGATAATGTTGTTTATTTATTTTATTACAACAAATTTTTTTAAATAAATCTCGATTTGTAAAAACAAATTGTGAGCATTGAAAATTTTTGGAAATTAATTGAACATTTTTGTTTTTAGAATAAAAAAAAATTAAGAAAACAATCTAGAAACGCATTCCTCATATTTAAAATGTTTTGAAAAAGTTATCTAAAAACAAAATTTAACTTTTGCCTAGATTATGTTGAATTAAAAATGCAAAAATAAAGTAACCCTAACATAACCGCAATTTATATGTAAGTAGAAAACCATACAACAGCTCATTCATTTCGGTCAACAGTTCAAGTGGAAAACTTGGAGAAGAGTGAAGATTTCAAATCAGACAGAATCAAGCTAAAACATCAAGTATTTTTTTTTTGTGTTCCTGATGAAGTTCAACATTGTGCAATTGTGCTCATGGAACCCTTCGCGTGTCAAGCAGAGTAAAAAAAATAAATAGGAAAAGGCAAAAAATCATTGCTCTGAAATCTTTTGTTTTAAATAATAGCAAAAACCCATTTGCACATAAGGAGGAAAAAAAATCATTGAAATGGATTTTTTTTGCAATGAACGTATACATAATATTTCGTTTGTGTACACTCGTCAGGGTGTGCATTGAGCGGTAAGCGTAGTAGAGCGTCAACTTTTTGCTGTTATGCAGCTATTGGCAGATATATGCTATTAAGATGTGTGGGTGATTTCTATACCAGAACTTTATTTAACCTCAGAAAACTGTTATTTCAGTTGAATATTTTATACCTGATAGTTCACCAGCTGTTATATAAATATAATATTTTTGTTTTGGAAAATGCTTTTATAGGTATAGTTCTAAACAATTTTCGACATTTTTGGTAATTGTTATACATATTTTGTTTTTAAAATGTATGTAGATAATTTATTATTCATATTTTTTAGTAAATGTGTTTTATGTGTTTTATTTATTTAAAATAGATTTTAATTAATTCTTGTTATAATTTTTATTCATTTATTTATTATAAAATTGTACAATAATAAATAAGTATACAATTGAAAGAGAAGTCTGTTATAACTTTTATTTTTATTTTATTTTATTCTTGTTTTTTTTCAATATTTTTCTCATTTTATTTGATTTTTCTATTTTTTTTTAATTTTAAAGTTTTATAAAATTTTTAATGTCACAATTTTAACTTTTTGATTTGATCTAATTTTTAATTTTTTTATTATTTTTTATTTTTTTTTTACTTTTTATTTTTTAATTTTATTTAATTTTAAATTTTATTATATGTTTTACTTATTTTTTAACTTTAAACCTTTCCTTTCTTAATTTTTTTTATTTGTATAACTGCACTTAGTAACGCCCTTTTTCTATATACGCGTAGCATATATAGAAAAGCAAATATATTCCTGATCAGTATCACCTTCTGAGTCGATTTTTTCATGTTCGTATGTTTGTCTGCCTGTCTGTCCGTATGTGATGATGAATCGTAATTTTGAGGCTTTCGTTTTAGAATTCAAAATGCAAGCTTATATTCAAAAATTAAAAATCAAGTTCGAATATGAGCAAAATTCTATGAAAATCGCGCTTACCTCCCATACAAAGTGACCTTTTCAAAACAGTAAAAAGAACTTGAGCTTTCACAAAAATTAATATAATGACACAAAATGCTGAGTCATCATCTTTGTTTTTAAATATGCACTCTTCGTTTGAAATTTGATACAATCAAATAAAAACTTATTTTACCTCCCATACAAAGTGACGTCATACAAATAGTAAAACCATCAGAAATTCTGCAAAAACAAATTCCTTGACATGATATTTTACACAACTACAGTAATATAGTCTAAAGTATACATATTAAGTATGACTTTAAGTTATATACTAACTTAAAATGTTACAAACTTAGTTTTTGCTACGCCCCTCCGAAATTTTCCAACTAACGGTAATTTTATTATTATAATACTTTTTACTATAAAAGTTTTTTGTGTATATAATTTTAAAAAATTTTTTGTTTTTTTGACATACACTCATATATTCAAAATTGAAGAAATTTTCAGTACAACGACTTTTTCATAAAACATCGTTGCCTAAGAATGAGAAAAAAACGACATGAAAATCAAAGTTTGGTCTTTCGATGCAAATATCTCCGCTGTCCATTAATATATTTCATTCAAATTTTTTTTGTTCAAAAGTTCAATAAAATCACTTCACAAAAATAGTTTGAACTGTACCGTTAAGTCAGTGTATATATGTTTTATGATTATGTCAAAAAAGGTCCAAAATATTGACTGTTTACTCAAAAAATGTCTCAAAAATTGTTGTTGTTGTAAAAATGAAATCAATTAAAAATTGCACATCTGGCTACCTTTCATATGACATAGCATTTATTTGCAAAAATTCTTCCAGCTAATCGCAAAAATTATTTTTTTCATCAAAACAACTCCTTTGATTTTTTGCGAAATTTATTTTTTCCAAAATGTTGTTTTTATATTTTGTACAAAAAAGTCAAGTCTCAAAAATTATAAATGTGAAAATATTGCCCAATTTTTTTTCCAATCAAAAGTTATGGCTAAAAATCTATTTTTTCATAAAAGACAATTAATAAAACTGAGTTTTGTTTTAAAATTCTCTCTATAATTGAACGACCCCATTTATCTCTAAGAATGCAGTTGTATGTCTAGTTATTAAAAACATTTTGGTTTATATAAAATCTTCCTTATATAAAAACAAAGTAAAATACTTAGTTTTTGCCTCCTTAGTTTAAAATTTTTTTTTTTTTTTTTGTTAAAAAGTTCAATACATTTTTTAATAAAAATTGTTTAGATGTTAAAATGTTCATATCTCAAGAACCCATTGAGTTCCAAAATAATTTGCATATTTTTGAAAAGGTCATTTTGCTAGCTTTAAGATTAAATAAATATTAAAATTATTTTTAATTTTTAAAATATGTTTTTCGTACCCTTTCTTCGAATGCAATCAGCTCACCGCAAGGGATGGAACCTCCAAACACCAAATTTTCCCAAAACTATTTTTGGATTAAAGTCTGTTCAATTACCTTTCTAACGGTAGCTCAAACTTAAAATTCAACACGTTTTTCATTATTCCAGAATTTAAAAAACAATTTAACCGAGAAGTGCATATTAAAATGTTTATATAAACTACTCTCGAGTGACACCGGGTATATCAGCTAGTAAACTATAAAACTTCAAATGTACCTTGGGTTTGAAAATTGTAAAAGTTGGAAGAAAACCATGCTTATTCCCATACGAAGTGACGTCATCAAAAACAAAACCTTTTAAACTTAGATATGCGGGTATTAGAGTGGGGATTAGTATGGAAGGAAAAAAGTGTTAATGGGCGCTTCGCGTTTCTGATTCTTGGGATTGTACTGAGCAAAAAAGTCCACTAGACCATACGTCTGCGGTGAAAATCGAGCTTCCAGCTTGACTTGCAGTTTTTTCTCAGACTTTTGTCACTTTTTTTTTTTGATATTTTGGCATTTAACAGCCAAACCATTGAGATTTTTGTCTTAGTATTGGATCCAAAAAATCTAAAAAATATCCAAAAACAAAAGCGTGACAAAAATCTGAGAAAAAACTGCAAGTCAAAATCTGGAAGCTCAATTTTCACCGTAGACGTAAGGTCTAGTGGACTTTTTTGCTCAGTACAATCCCAAGAATCAGAAACGCAAAGCGCCCATTTTGATGTTCAAATCGGCCCACCCTAGCGGGTATTTTATATAAGTAGAGAATTTTAACTTCGTCTTAGTCGAAAAGACCAGAAGTTTCTTTACCAGTTTTTTTTGTAATTTTATGTCATGATTAATATTTTTAATCTTTTAATATCTAAGATTTTTTGTTCTTGAGAAAATGCCTAGATCAGTCTTATTAGTGTTTTTTGCTAGTACAATTAATGGTTTTTTCCGTATTTCTCTAATGCTCTTAATCGCAAAGCCAAACAGTGTACAAACAAATGTAATTTTTAGTTTTCGAACTCAAACTTTAATCAACACGGTCTTTTTTCGTTTTTAATCTCCTACTATTTTGCTACTTTAATATACCGTTAAGGCCAACAGCTCACCCCAAGCCAAATATGTACACTTTTTTGATGTCATTGCACTTTTCGCTACGCTTCTGTTGGATACATTTTTGTTGTTTTTTTCCTCTTGTTTTAAGCTCTGTTTGTGTCTACGTTGCAAACAGCGGTAAAATCTACAATTTTTCATTAAGCTTGATGACGTGGTAGCTTGCTGGCCTGAATGACTGAATGGTTGGCTGGATAGATGGATGGTTGGTGAGACTGGCTGTAAAGATGGCTTGCTGGATGGCGGAAATGCAGCCATGGATATTTTTTGAATCAAGGGACTAAAACATTGGAAACGGCTATTTGGGCAGACTTTTTCGTTGCAAAGTAAAATAAAAATAAAGCTTTCCAACATTGCTTTAAAACAAATGAATGGAGTGCCGTCGCGATGAAGTTAACTAAGAATGAGGAGTAAAAAAAATAGCAAAATAAGCTTTAAATCTTAACTAAACTGAAGATTATTTTTAACTATTAGAATGAGATTTTTGTAAAAAATTAAGGAAACAGTAGGAATTAAATATAAAAGCACTTGAGACCAATCCCTCTTCTTTGATATTTTTTTTATAATGCTTTTCTAATCATATTTAGCGACACATGTATTATGACAGGAATAAAATATCTGTTTGAACTTGCAAATTCTTACATTAGAGTATAACTCAGCTTACGAAACAATACGGAGTAAAAATGAAATCTAGAGCCTTTGCTAACTTAACGAAAGTTATAAATTATTTTAAACTTATGATGACTTAGTCACTTTGACACATGATATTCTTGGAAACATTTGTTATAACTTTTTAGAAGCTTCTGCTTTCTGTGCTACATACAGAATATTGTGACACAGCTCTTTTTATCGCCGCGCATTCCAGGGGTTATTGAGCAATGTTCAAATGTATTGTGTAAACGTGACGTGGCAAAGATTAATTGAATTGCATATTGGAGGGGCGTATGTTTATGTTATGGTACCACATTACATTACATTGCTCGCTGTCGTTAATTTTTTTTTTATTATTTTCTATTTAATTTTTGTATACAACCATCTTTAATTGTTTGGTTTTGAATTCTACTTTCTTGTATTGGTTAGAAAAAACGATAAGGGGCAGTTTTATTACTGTCGTCGTTATTGATTTTAGGGCATTAATAACACGGTGTGACCGAATTAAGGACAATAAAATCTTCCAGAATGATTCCAAAAAGTCATAATAGTGGGCAACTCTAGGAATGCAATGTAGGTAGTCGGAGGTCTGGGTCACATCTAAGTTAAGAGATACTAAATATAAATATAAATAAACTGGCCATTTCAGCCCTTGGAAGGACTTTGACCTAGCTTCTATTGATCAATTGTGTTGTGCGTGTTATTAATAGTTTGATCACAAATGACCGAGAACTGGACCTACTTCTTTTATGCCGACTCCGAACGGCTTATGTTCTCAAGAAGCTTTACATGGCAATTTATACTCTCTGGGGTTTGCCATTGTCTGCAGAGAGGTGACGACCGAACAGAAAAATTAATTCAATTGAAAAAACTATCTGTCTGAGCTGGAATTGAACCCGGGCTACCGCAGTTCTTTAGCTTAGGGGCCACGCACTCTACCCACTAGGCTATGGCCGCCACGAGTTAAGAGATACAGTTATTTTAAAATTTGTACGTTGCGATCACTTATTTACCTATTACAACGTAAGTTGTGGTCGAGAAAAAATTCAAATATATACTTTACTTTCATAATTTTGGTCGCTGATTCAAAAAAAAATACATTTTTGTGATGAAATATATTTTACTATTATTTTGGTGGTCTTTTTTAAAGAAATATGTTGTTTCTACTTTAATATTTTCCACGTTCTGCAATTATAAAACTTACACCATGTTACATCATGGTGTAAACGATTTCGATACTAAATAAAAAAAGTTATCGAACTATTACCAACTCACAAATGTTGTTCTTAAAATGTCTACTTTTTCTATTGATCGCCCAGAGCAGCAGCACAAGTTTTTCAATTGTTTTACCAAAGAAAAAAGGGTAATAAAGAAGAAAGAGCTTTAAAAAGCACGAGTTTTATTTTCCACTAAACCAAGTGATATTCGCAAAAAAATTCGTTATTTGTTCGTTATATTGTTAATCATGTGGGATTGCGCAAAAAAAGTAAAATTTTTCGACGCGTGTGCAAGAAGCCTATAACAACTACTTTATGATGGATCCTGTGCTTGACAATCAGTGGGCGCCAAATTTGTGCTGTGTTCAATGCACGTCGACATTGACTTCAATTTTTGATCAAAAAAGAAAGCACAGGAAAATAAAAACGCCCTTTGGAATGCCCTTGAATTGGCGTCCGGTATTCGCACATAATGAAGGCAACTGTTATGTTTGCGCAAGTAAAACTGTGCTTAAACTGAATATGAGAAATCGACGCAGATACGAATACGAAGCCACAGCATTGGCTATTTTACCTGTACCGCACTCAGATGAATCGCCAGTGCCGTCGTTTTCTATTAATATTGATGCCGAAGCAATTTATATGGATTTATTGGACCGTCATGTAAGCGATTCTTTAATTTTTGGTGCTGTTACTGCATCAATTTAGCTCCTTATTTGCACTCCATTTTTTTATAACTACTTTTTTGCAACTGCAATATAATCTGTAACGATTCAACATATACTCCATATGATCACCTGCTCCACAAATGTCACAAGATAACCTATTCGAAATACTGCGAAAACTGGAGCTCACGCAACGAAAATCAGAGTTTTTTGTGAGCGAGCTGAAGGCAGGGGCGTACCGAGGCCATTTTGATTGTGGGGGTGTCAATGTATTTCGGCCGACTGGAAACCCTTACGTCCCGACCCTTTTTTTAAATACACCATAGTTGAATTACACTGTGCAACACATTTTTCTAACGGAAAAGCGGACAAAACAGGCTGATAGTACTGGTTTATAGTAAGAAAACCCTTAAAGGGTTTTGCAAAAATAGCTCGGTTTTAAAAGATATACGCCTTGAAAGTTTGAATCTTGCAGAGTATTTTTTCGAATTACAATTTTTTCGAATTAAAATTTTTTTTTTTTGAAATTCGCATTCTAAGAGGTCTCAAAAGTTGCATAGGGTGGTCAAGATCTACAAAAAAAAAAAATAATTAAGAAAAAAAATTATGTCTTCCTCTCCCGCAGGTAAAAAGTTGTTTTTTGAGAAAAACAGTTAAAAATAACGACCTAAAAATACTTTGATTTTTGTAAGAAAAACTACATATAGTCTAAGATCTGGCTGCAAGTTTACTACGTTCATCGAGTTTTTAATCGAAATCAAATTTTTATGTATATATAGGAGAAATCATTTTGGATAGGTTGCCAATCAAAATGTGGCCGCTAGTATTTTTAATTTAAATAATATCAACTGATTTTTCGGACGAAATTGCACTCATCTGTTTTTCAAAAAAAATATATACCAATAAACATATGTATAGAACTTAAAAAATTAGGGTTGCCTTAGCGCAACTGGCCGCAACCTCCAGGCAGCCCGGTGTAAACAGGTATGGTTTCGGGACATTTATACGTTCATAACATGTTTGGATTAATCATATATTAAATTAAAGCTTTTTTTTTATTTATGGTGGAATAGGGTTGCCTGTGTTAAAGTGGCCGCAAATATGGGTTGCCTGCTGTTAAAGATAGATTACATGAGAAATGAATAAAAATTAACATGTTTGATATAAACAAGTTTTTAAACATAATAGTATCCTTCGCTATTATTTTGTGTCAAATATATTTTTTTCTGCGTGAAGAGAAGCTTGTGAAGTGTTTTCTGTGTCATAATGCAAATAATGTCCTAAAGTTCAATCATTTATTATTTAAAAAGTGTGAATTATGTTATTATTTCGTCGGAAAAAAAATAAAAGTACCACGACATTTTAACAATGAAGTCTTTAGATGTTTTCGGATATCATACGAAATGTTAAAAAAAATACAGTTTTAAAACAGAGAGATAAGCGGGAATATAAAATTTTTGTAAAACTCAAACCGCAAGTTAAATTTTTATTTGAA
Organism: Dichetophora obliterata; assembly: GCA_963920525.1. Classification (NCBI taxonomy): domain Eukaryota; kingdom Metazoa; phylum Arthropoda; class Insecta; order Diptera; family Sciomyzidae; genus Dichetophora; species Dichetophora obliterata. Next base: position 219,961,407 of record OY986435.1, on the reverse strand, counting down.
CTTTAGATTAATTGAGTTTTTAGTTACTATATAAATTATGTATCGCCACCTTAACCCTTTCATGTCCAATGTTCATGCCAATAGGCAACATTGTACTTATAGGGTTTTAAGTTTCGTAGTTTTCGTGTTTTTTACTAGTGGTTTTTGCATGATATTGCCTTATGTGTTGTGCAGTGCAAGTTTACAGCTATGTGTTGTATTGAAAGCTTTGCACGTGTCCATTAAGTAGCTGTTCTCCGTAGAGTAAAATGGTCTAAATAAAGGTCAGGATCGTTTCAAAAAAAAAGTGCTTATACAAAAGTGCTTAAAAACATACAAACTAATTGCTTACATGTAAAACCAGGTGCACAACAAAAATACACAAAAATGAGAGAGCTATATAAAAAAAAACCGGAGAAGAGTGTTTAGTTTGTCCAATAACTGCTCAACGTTGCAAATAAGCAACATCCTGTAACTAACGAATGAACCAAGTACCAAGGACTATGAAATTTTTACAGTTTATATTTGAGTAAAGACATATTCATATCTGACTTAAAAAAATGTGTAGCTCCACCCATTATAATTCGGGCATGAGAGGGTTAATTCGAAAGAAATTTCGTTGTTATTATATTGTTGAATGAAAATGGAGCATTTAGCTTTAACGCTGTATTTCTTGTAATTTACAGGATTACAAAAATCCAATGACTCGAAACTACTTGCAAAACTAGAGGGCCATCAATCTGTTGCTTATCATTTGAACTGTTTTACATCATATCAGATGTCTTTCAAGCGACAAAAAGGGGAACGTCCTGAGCCGAGACATGGGCATACAAATAGACAGTTGATATATCTATAATAATCGCGTTATGTACCTCACTGATTTATTTTCCCAGTATAAAACCTTACTGTTGGAATTTGGTGAAGGTAAAGTACGCGCTGAAGACTTTCAGGAATGCTACAAAAACATACAATGAAAAATTCATAAAAAAAATTAAAGGCTTCGATTCGACTAATATTCTACCGTGCTGGAAATCCTTTAAAAAAAAATAGTTGCGGACAATCTTTGTTAATTCGATGTGGTTAAATGCAACTGTGCCGAATTGTATTAGGTTAAGCTCGGAAAATAATGGCTGGATTCTAGATGGTTTACTAAAACCAACATGGATCTTAGGAGACTCAACGCCAATGCAAGTTAAGAGTGTGCTATGTAGTTCCACGAACAATATTTCAGATAATGACGATAATGATAATATTTGTAGCGATAAAAGCCATAGCTGCGGTGAAAGTGAGAGCAGTGATGAATAGGATGTGCAATAAATGGCACGAAAATATCATACAAGTTTTATTTGTCGTGTTTCTTAATATTTAGTTAATTTGTAACCTATTAAAAAAATAATAAAAATCCAGTATCTTCCCAGGCATTACCTGCTTATAAAATATATTTTCGTTTATACAATAATTGAGGTTTTTATTTTTTATAAATACTAATTTTTTTTTAATTTTATAAAGAAAAGACAACTAAGTTTTTCACTTAAGAATGAATTTTTTGTAGTATTTAAGTAATTTTAAAAACCACTAAACAATAAGTTATTAATTAAAAATTTTTGTTAGGTATTGTAAAGTTGTTCACACTACTTACTGTTCGATGTAGCGCGCAAACTCTTTTTCATTCTAATCTATCTTTAACAGCAGGTAACCCATATTTGCGGCCACTTTAGCACAGGCAACCCTATTCCACCATGCATAAAAAAAAATTAGCTTTAATTTAATATATGATTAATCCAAATATGTTATGAACGTATAAATGTGCCGAAACCATACCTGTTTACATCGGGCTGCCTGGAGGTTGCGGCCATTTGCGCTAAGGCAACCCTAATTTTTTAAGTTATATACATATGTAGCTGTGTATTGGTATACATTTTTTTTTTTTTTGAAAAACAGATGAGTGCAATTTCGTCCGAAAAATCAGTTGATATTATTTCAATTAAAAATACTAGCGGCCACATTTTGATTAGCAACCTATCCAAAATGAATTCTCCTATATATTGGGGGTTGGAATTAATTTTAAAGGTTTTTTTCGGTTTTTGAGCATTTATTTAGAAACAATGGTACAATGTATATTAATCAAAGCATTGTCCATCGTTAGCTACAACATTTTCCCATTTTTCTGGCAGCATATGGATTCCGCGCCGGAAGAACGATTCGTCTTTTGAGGCAATCCACGAATCCACCCATTTTTTGGTATCCTCGTAAGAAGTGAAGCGCTGCTCAGCCAAGCCATGCGTCATCGATCTGAATAGGTGGTAGTCGGAAGGGGCTATGTCTGGGCTATAAGGCGGGTGGGGTAGCACATCCCAATTCAGCGCCTCCAACGTTTCCTTGACGGTTCTTGCAACATGTGGCCGTGCGTTGTCATGTTGAAAAACCACTTTGTCGTGTCTTTTGGCATATTCCGGCCGTTTAACCTTTAATGCTCGGCTCAATTGCATCAATTGTTGTTGGTAGCGTTCCCCAGTGATGGTTTCGTTAGGTTTTAGCAGCTCATAGTACACGACACCCTTCTGATCCCACCAAATACACAGCATAAGCTTGGCGCCATGAATATTCGGCTTGGCCCTCGATGTTGATGCATGGCCGGGTGGTCCCCACGATTTTTTTCGCTTAGGATTATCGTAATGGATCCACTTTTCATCGCCAGTGACAATACGATGCAAAAAACTCTTCCTTTTATGCCGTTGAAGCAGTTGTTCGCACATGCAAAATCGCCGTTCAACGTCTCTCGGCTTCAACTGGTACGGCACCCAATTTCCTTGCTTTTGAATCATTCCCATGGCCTTCAAGCGTTTGCCGACCGTTGATAAGTCGACTCCCAATGATTCTGACAATTATTGAAGGGTTTGACACGGGTCTTCATCGAGCAAAGCCTCCAATTCCTCATCTTCAAACTTTTTCGGCTGGCCCGGACGCTCTTTGTCTTCCGTATCAAAATCACCACTTTTAAACCGACGGAACCAGTACTCACAAGTAGAAATCATAGTCCCCGTAAGCCTCAGTAAGCGTGCGTTGTGCTTCAACTGCTTTTTTCTTCAAATGGAAGCACAAAAGTAAAGTAAACCTTCCCGCAAATTGCGTTTTGTTGGAACGAAAGTCGACATGTTCACAGAGAAAAAAATATATGTTGTTTACACTTCAGTGGAATGACACATACTGAAAAATGAAGCTTACACAATGTGCTTTAAAATGAATATAGTCACAGGTGTGCCCGATGCGATCTATTGATAATTACGCCATCTCTTAGAAAACCTTTAAAACTAATTCCAACCCCCAATATAATTATACATAAAAATTTGATTTCGATTAAAAACTCGATGAACGTAGTAAACTTGCAGCCGGATCTCGTACTAATATGTCTTAAAGCAAAAATAAATCTATATTTACTTTACTAACAATGTCTCGCCAAACAAGATGCCACTCTCGATTTCTACGCTCAGTGTCCTATGTGAAGGATATGCGAATCTAAAGGTACACTCAAAATAGCACAGAACTTTTGATTGTTATCTGATTGTCTAAATTTTTGTGGTTTTGAAGTGTTAGCGTTTTCCTTAAATTTGGCAATTAAAGAAATGCATATTTTTTGCAAATGCAATTTTATAAATTTAAAAAAAATTAATATAAGGTTTTATATCTCGGGCATCAGAAGTGGTACCGAAGATAATTTTCTGAATTTGGGTTCTTCAAATATTTCTGAAGAGTATCTTTTTAAAACACCAGGCCAGGACCACGATTCCTTTTCGTATATCAATTTTTTAAAAAAATGTTTCTTCCTAGCATTAAAATTATATATTATTTCGTCAAAACAACTCATCTCAGCATTGACAAAAATGGTAAACTAAAATTTTGAGCTTCTAAGCTTCTGAGCTTGCCATTCGATGGGTCTCAATTGATTTAACAATTGAAGACATGCGTTAATGAAGATGATATGCCACAAAAATTTATTTTTGAGAAAATTGAGTACAAACTTTCTCATTTGTAGTGAAATCTATACTAGTTAAATAAAGCGTGTGAAGTAGTTTATTTCTAAAATAGCCACAGACATGCACTCTAAAAAGTTTTTGTTGAAATTTACTACAACAGTTGTAGGCAACAGGTTAGCTACTAAAACTGTAGTAAATTTACACTCTTATTTCATTCAACATCTTGTTTCCATTGTTGTGTAGTGAAATTCAACAAACAGTGTTGAATTTTGCTTAAAATAGGAAGCAATGAAATTGATATTGCAGCGAAATTAAACATCAATTGTTCAATGTTACTTTCATCTGTGTAGTGCCAATACAAATCTACTACTTCGATTTCAGAAAAATTCAACAATTTACAATATTTAGTTTTACTATAATTGATGTAGTCAATCTAAACTTCTATTGTTATTCTATTAAAGATATAAAAAAACAATTTGTCACTTTTGACGGTTTGATTTCTGTTTCATGTTTATTCTTCTTCAAATTGGCACTACAAAAAACGAAATGAAAAATAAACACTTAGGAATTGAAGAAATGAAACACAAGAAATTTTTTGATTATTTCAAAGAACTAAAACATTCAGATATTGCTGACAAAATATCACTAATAACTTTTACTAAAACCGAATTCTCATTACACTTTTTTTAATCAATAGTCAGAGAACTTTAAGTTAATGATCCTAACACTTTCACAAGCTAACTCAACTGAGCATCTATTGAATATATTGTCGATGTTAAACATTCAACTGTTTAATTTTAATTAAGTTTATGTAAAAAGTTGAAAATAAAATTCAACATTTATTGTTTAATTTTAGTAAGAATTGGTGTAAATTGGTAAACACTCAAAAATTAATGCAAGATTTATAGTAAAATCAGACATCAGCTGGAATTTCAACAAAAATTACTGTAATAATTTTAGTAAATTTACATATCTTTTTTAGAGTGTGGTTGTTTTAAGTTGTAAAATTGTTTTTATGCACATAATACCCTTCATCCATGCATAGAACACTGAAAATCCAAAAATACGACATATCACTTTCATCCACTCATGTCTTCAATTGTTGTTTAGATGTGTTTTAAAGAAATAATAACTAAAAAGGAGATATGAAAACATTTGTAAAATTTCATGTCAAGAAGTATTTTTTAAATATAATAGGAAAAAAAATCTACGTCTTTTCCTGGTGTTTTAAATAGATATTTTTAGACAGCGTTTTTATAAGTAATATTTGAAGAATTCAAATAGCGAAAATTATCTTCGTTAATAATTAAAGGCTATAACATTTAAAAGCGAGCTAACTTTCTTCTAAGGGTTTTGTTGGTCTAGATCAGTACTATCGACCTGTGATGGTCGCTTTTTCGTTAGATTCCATGACCCTTAAATTGTGGCACAGTGTTATATAAAGTTACTCATCCGTTCGATCAATATAAATAAATCTTAAGGGGTCTTTTTCATTTGAACGGCTAAGAAAAACACTTTGTAATTATTTTTACTAAAAACTTTTTTTATTATGAAAAAAACTTGTGTACATCAAAAAACATATAATTAAGTATGCTTTGAACTTTTTTTTGTTGTTTGGCCTTTAATCTGCTCTCTTAAGCTTTTCGCAATTTGGACATCATTTTTCGAATCCAAAAAGGTGGCAACGATTTCTCAGCTTTTACAACAGGTAACTGAAAATTTTTTTTAATTCATCTAAACGATAATATTTTAAACTATAAGATTACGTATAATCAGCCAACTAAACCTCATACCTGTTTTTGGCGCCATTTTCGGTACCGTTTTAAGAAATCCTGAAATTTTTAACCCACATATAGTAACACTTTTCAATCTTTCGATCTTTTTCAAGTGAAGAAGATCTCTTAAATGCAGTTTTCATATCGTTCCCTCTATCAAAGAAAATAAAATAAAAGTATTTCAACATTATCGAATCAGCATTTAAAAATTTATTTTTTTTTGTTTTAAAAATTCATAGTTTATATGTGTTAATAAATGAACAGGGCTTTCAATTTCTTTAAAATTTTTTCTTTTAATTTTTTAAAATTAATGAAAATAAATAGTGTTTTAAATAAAAAATACAAACTTTATTTTTAAGTATAACGCTTAAATATTAATTCTTTTTTTTTAAGGTAGCCCATTGCTGCGCAATATTATCTAAGTTAATAAGATCAACTATGTCCTTTTCCGATGAAAGTATTATTAAGTCATTAAGACGTGAGTCACTTTGCGTGATTCTTTGAGAATTTTTAACTAATTTTAATTTGCTGAACATTCTCTCAGTTCCTGCAACAGTAGCAGGCGCTGTGCACAACAAACGCGACATTTTGCTAACTCGGGAAGAGATTTTTTATTACATTCTGACACATTGTACGCTTTCGCATAGATCATAAAATACTTCAAATTCCGCTTTCAATTGAAATGAATCCAGCAAAAAATTTGTTGGTAACAATTTTATTGATTCTAGAATTCGCTTTTGGGTCAAGTTAGTAGAAGATAAAATTGGATTAAAGAGTTCATACAGAGGCTTTATTGTTTCTAAGCAACTGCTTAATTTATCTCGCATCAGTGAGGTTATCCTATCCAATACAAGTTTAAATTATCTTCTATAAAAACAGTTCATCGAAAAATAAGCCGCGTTGGCATTGTTATCATCCAAACGTTTCGGAGCAAAACGACGGCGATGGCGAATTGAGAATTCCTTTACAGCATCAACATTAAAAGATTTTAACAATGGAGCAGCTCTACAAATTAGGTTATCCTTACCTTCAGAGTCCGAATTTATTTTTTCTAATGATTTAAGGGTAAAAGAAATAAATTTCATAGCATTTAAAATATTCAGTTCAAAGCCTTCAAGAGATTCAGTCAGGAGTTTCATATTTACTTGCACATTTTTCATAAAAACAAGACTTATAATAAAGTCCACAGAAATGAGTTGGTTTAATAGCGAATATGCAGCATTTCGAGTGCACTTGTCAATTTTCTAAGAGATTTGGGAAATTTCGTTTAGAACATCAACAATGACATAAAGCGATGCTTTTATAATAAATAAATTTTGAATGCAGATTTAAAAATGGTGTTCTTTTTGCCATCATCTCGAGTTTCAAAGTTAAAACGGACCTTTTTCAATAGTTTGACTAAATCCTTTAAATTCATTATTTATTTATTTATTATAATTGTATTTAAATTAAAATGTTAAGTCTATGAAATTAAAGATTTTACATCAGAGTTCTTGAGTTAAGAAAATTTCTTTAAATATGTTGGCCGATTTTGATCATTAAATTTTTTTATTACAAGTATTGGGTATTTCTGGATAAAAATTTCAATCTCAGAAAGTTCTACAAAAATGTATTAATTTGGTTTTAAAAAGGGGAATATGCGTGCCGACTGAGTAAGCCTTTGTTTGTTTGGGCTTGTTTTATTCCACTTATTTTTTCAACTTTTTGACAAGGTATTTGTATCAGGGACTGTTATCATTAAGCTATATCCAAAAATTTAAGCATTAATCATTATTTTATGATTTTCAAGTTTTTGCTCAGATATAAAAATAGTATTCTGATTTTATCTTCTAAATCTTAAAGAAAAGTCATTAAAATTTTTTTGGTCAAATAAAAATATCATTTTCGGATATTTTTGGTCAAGGACACGGTCCATTGGTCTATTTTTTCAGTTGGTCCGCTGCTCTCTTTTACTTTACTATTTTCGTACTTTTTTACAAAATTTATACTACTTTTCTGAACTTTTTCTGCATTTTGTCACAAAGGAACACTGGATTCGTTTACAACAATTCAACGCTGATACGAATTAAAATGAGTTGGCCGACTGAAGATAGTCTAAGGTTCGACTTAAAATGAGTTCGCCGACTGAAGTTAGTTTAAGGTACGACTAAGGCCTTTTCCACACTTGGTCAACGCAATTCCAACAAAACTTCAACGCAACAGCGAAAAAAATGAAAAGCAATGTATCTATAAACCGAATGCTTTCAGACTTGCTTCAAAAGTCATGCAACATATAATAATAGTTATTATATAATAACTCATGTTTTTCGACTTCTTGCACTAATTTAATATTTAACACTTGCTCATTCATCTTGCAAACTATTTCTTCTTCTTTAAGATTCTATTAGGAACTAATTAATTAGCTTATTCACCTTGATTAATATAAAGCCTACTGCACTACAAATACTTGAATTCACAAAACAAACAAAATGATGCAACACGTCGCTGATGAAAATTGCGGAAAGCCGCGTTGCGTTGAACAGGTTGAGAACGTGTCGAGAACTTGTTGCGAGCAAGTTGCTTAATCTGAAGGTTCCGGTATAAATACACAGGTTGGCAACTTGAGTTGGATTTGCGTTGACCAAGTGTGGAAAAGGCCTAAAAGTGAATTGGCCGACAAAAGATAGTTTTGGGTATGAATTAAAATGAAATAGCCGACTAAAGTTGGTTTTTGTTAAGAAAATGGCAATAAAAGGTACGACTGGCTTTGATGCGTTCATAATTATTGTTTATAAAAATCAATATATTAAAAAATATTAGTAATAAATAACAATTAGGCCTACTTTAAAAAAGTAAGAAGGGTAGTCTACCCCCTTAACTCCCGTTAGTTACGCCCCTGGATGAAGGCCATAAATGCAATCGAACCAAGCGTTCCTGCTCACATTTTTCGAAATCGTCAGCAAAACTTTACGAAATATTTTGTAAACAATGCAGAAAGTAAATTTGTTTACTGCGCAGATGTGGGTGGATTAATAGCAGAAATGGGAATCGAATATGATTCAGATCAATGGCGCCTCTTTATCGACTCCTCAAAGGACAGCCTTAAGCCGTGTTGTTATTTGTCGATAACACAAAACCGTCTGTTCTGAGAGCATACGCCAGCGTTTCTCAACCTACACTTTTGCGTACCCCTGGGGGTACGCGAATTCTGGTTGGGGGTAAGCGAAAAAAAATCCGTAATGGCGGCTAAGCAAACTTTAAACATCCCATGTAAAATAAACTGTTCAAGTATTTTTTACAAATAGTTATTTAGTTTACTAGGTTATTTTTGCTCATATAATAATTTTGTTGTATTTGGCAGCGTTGTTTCATCAAATATATAACTGATCAACAGCTGTTGAATTCCGCCAGAAAGTAAATGTAACTTGTAAGCAAAAAATGATAAAGTGGCTACAAACTGGAAAACTAAGAGGTACTACTGTTTAAGATACTACTACACCCGCCAGAGGACCTTCGGGGAATCTGCCTGTCCCAAGCCAGGAATAGAAGTGGTGAGGGTTTGTTTTTGGATGGGCAGTTCATGGGGCACGACCTATGAACTGATCTCATAATGAGTTCATTCTTGAGGCACGGCTCTTGAATGTTCATCTGATAATCTGTAAAATAAAAAGGTTTACCTTGAGCCTTGGTTGTTGCTGCCAAATTCTTGGAGAAAACATGGTTTTGATATTAAGTTATCATAACACCGTCATCTGTAATATGCTTTCGATGGACGATCAATCCAACATAACTTGAAGAGCGGGGACAGTCATCCATCAATGATGAGGAGACCTGATCTATCGTTGTTCTGCAGACCTATCTTAGAATAAAGGTTATTATGTAGGAAACATTTAATCTTCGGACCGTTGTATAAGCCAATTGGTATACAACGGCTCATGCTTCTTAGTTTTCTGAAAAAGGCTTTTAATTAAGTCTTAATTAGGATAACGACGTTGCATAAGTAGGATTGAGGTTTACCCGGTTTTACTGGGAAACCTATGGTTATTTTTTTAACCTAGTCATGTACAATTCGAGTGGCTGAAGGTGTCACAGTCAAATATAAATGTTCTAAGAACTTTTGGTCTGTAAGACGGGATGTTGAAGAGCCTTGTCAGGTGGAGCCTTGAGCCCAGGTATTGACTGTCGTATGGGTTAGGCCCACGTGGGGTATTCAAAACGCTCTGGCTGTGGTTAGGCCAGAAAGGCCGGTGTGAGTTACACTTAAGTTGAACTCGGGCTGGTGATTCCCTTAAATTACAAAGAGAATGATGGTAGATTGACTCTCGCTAATTTCAAAAAGTAAATGTTAGGAAGGTAAGCAACTACCGGATCAATATAATGTTACCTTTGGAATTTGAGTACAGGCGACGGGGAAACCTAAATAGTCTGAGTTGTGTCCACTCAGATTGAGGAACCTGATGATAAAGAAACAACGGGCCTATGATGTTTCTGCATTAGTCTATCATGTCAGAGAGTGATGACCTCTGATATGATGTGGAAGATTATTGCGGTTCAAAAATAATGGGTTAATTACTGGTATTGACTACTGAGATAGCCCAAGGTTATTAAAATAACCAAGTCAAGTATTAATTCAAGTAGCTGAAAGTGTTACGGTCATGAATTGCGTCAATCTGACGACAAAGGTGCTGTTGTATATTATTAGGGGAACCTTTCAAAAGTGGTCTTTCTTGAATTCCGAAGGGGCGTTGGCCGACGCTTCATATTTGTCCCAAGCTTTGGAGCACCGTTGAATTAAGCCTTCGCGGCAGGGGTCAACGTTAAAAACATAGTGGCTTTCTGTTTAAGATACTACTGTTTTGGATACTTCACAAGCAGCAACAAATTCTCCGGATGAATTGCAAAGCACATCTTCTGGGATATACTCATCTTTAAAACAGAAAGCGCCGCTTTTAGCCGACGGACAGAAGTTGGTTCTGTGCGGACTATATCAAATTCGGATTTTCATTCTTAGTTGACGAGGACCGCCCTCTTTCTCAATGCGTTGTATGTAAAGAGGTCTTATCCAACAACAGCTAAGCCGTCTTTACTTTTACGGCACTTGAATGAAAGCATCCTAGTTATGCAGGCAAGGATAGTATTTTTTTTTGCGCTAGCAAAAGCGCAAAAACTGACTTCATATATGACGTGTGCCAGAACTGGCATAGAAATGGCCACCGAAGCATCATATCGAGTTAGCTATCGAATTGCAAAATCAGGTAAAAGTCATACAGAAGCTGAAACTTTAATTTTGCCTTGTCTAAAAGACGTTGCTCTCTTCATGTTTGGTGAAGAAAATATGAATAAATTAGGCACCATCACTCTTTCGAACAGTACCTTATCTTGACGCATGTATGATATGACTACAGATGTTGAGGCCCAGATAATAAGTGCCATTAAAGAAAGTGAACATTTTTCCATACAAGTTGAAGAAAGCACTGACGTTTCAAAACCTTGCTGTTTTGCTTGTTTTTGCTAGATATATAAAAGGTTTCGAGGTTGAAGAAAACCTTACATTATGTCATGGCCCGACAAGGCGTACGAGAGGCGAAGATATTTTTAACGCTATCAACACTTTTTTTCAAATAAACAACCTTTTTTTGGGAAAATTGTTGTGGTGTAAGCACCGATGGAGCCAAATCAATGACGGCTGTTTTCATCGTACACTTTCATCAAAAACAAGTATAGAAATATAATAGATGCACGTTTTGATATGATCCTGAATCTTTCATCAGTCGAACCACATTTTGAAAAACTATCATTTTCCTTGCAGGCTCAGGGATCTCATTAATATTTTAAGAAATTTTTGACAAAAATTTGAATTTATTTTATATTAATCACATCATATTTTTAATACTTGTGTTCCTTATCTTACTTTGAAAAACATGATCTCATAAACATGCTTTTATTGAATTTTTATATTTATTTCTGTTTAAAAGATCTTATAAATTTGATTTTAAAAAAAAATGTATAATAACAATTTGAATTAACCGACCATTTAACTTTATTATATTGTTAAGAATAGTTATTTTTCATACAAATAAATCTTTATTAAAAGCAAATATTGCATTGAAATTTTACTTTTGTTTAAGGGGGTACCATTATCTTATTTAGGTTGCCAAGGGGTATGCGGCCGAAAAAAGGTTGAGGAACGCTGGCATACGCCATAGAAATGAAAGAGACGTATGACAATATGAAAACGATTTTGGAATGCGTAAAGTATAAATGATCATCGTTGGCGACTGTGCGGCGATTTGAAAGATGTGTCGATCGTAAAGTATTAGTTAAACAGTACCATAGACAGCTCGGTAAGTGATAAAACAGAGGCAAGCTATCACATACTGGACCTAGTATATTAAAAACCATAAATTTAGTTTTATTAAGGGGGTACCATTATCTTATTTAGGTTGCCAAGGGGTACGCGGCCGAAAAAAGGTTGAGAAACGCTGGCATACGCCATAGAAATGAAAGAGACGTATGACAATATGAAAACGATTTTGGAATGCGTAAAGTATAAATGATCATCGTTGGCGACTGTGCGGCGATTTGAAAGTTGGGTCGATCGTAACCGGAATGCAATCTGGATGGACTAAGTTTGCTTGTTATTTGTGCGAGTGGGACACCCGTTATGTCGGCAATCATACACGAAAAATGATTGGCCGAGGCGAACTGATCGAGATCTCGGCAAATATAATATTGTGCGCGAAGCTTTGGTGGCTACAGTAAAAATACTACTGCCACCGCTCCATGTAAAGCTAGGCGAAATAAAAAATTTCCTTAAATCCATGCCACAGATTCTGCACATCTCCAGTATCTTTGCCAAAAGTTTCTTCGCATTAGTGCAGCAAAAATAAAAGAAGGTAATCCGTTTACTGTATGCCTTTCTCTTTAACATAAAGTTTTTCGAATAGTCAATACACATATTTTTTTTAAGGTTTGCTCGTGGGTCCAGACATTCGGGAGCTTGCAAAAGATGATGAGTTCAATGATCTGATAGAATTCGAGCGTCAAATACTCACTGAGTCGCACGAGCAACGCGAGCGTTTTCACCAAACGTGCAAACATATGGAAAACAGATACCTCGGCAAAAATTTAACATTTTTTATAGAGGATCTGTGTTGGTTCCTAGTTGAAAACTAAATTTATTCATTTCAATCATGTTATTTAGAAACAAAATCTACAAAAATCGAAACTTATTTTAAAAATGTCATATTTTGCAAAAAAAGACCACAGAAATCGTGGTAAAAAAGTATATTATTGCAAAACTTTATTTTTTTTTTTTAAATCAGCGACCAAAATTATGTTTGGAAAGCATATTTTTGCATTTTTTTCGAACACAACTAACGACTTAATAGGTTAGTAAGTGATCGCAACGTACAAATTTTAATGTAACTGCATCTCGGAACTCAGATGTGACCCAGACCTCCAACTACCTGCCTGCACTCCTAGAGGTGCCCACTATCATTATTTTTTAGAATCATTTTAGAAGATTCTTGGTAGTCACACCGTGTAATTTACATAAATATATTTGTACTTGTAAACATAACTAGTTTGCAAATTTATTGGAACCTTTGTATAGATACATAGTTGTCTAGGCTAGTGTTGTGTTTTTTAATTAGTACATTAAAGGCATGAAGTAAAACACAAAAATAATATGAGCTCAGAGATATGTCAAAAATATAATTCAATAGCAATTTAGCGGAACTTTGCAATATATGGGAAAACTTTTTCAAAATACTTAAAAGAGCACTCAAAAAAAGCTGTAACAACTAAGGCCGCGTTCATAGTGGACGCTTTGGCTGAAGCTGATGCATAAAGCTGCTTTGTCAAGCTTTTTTGATCATAGTGAACGCTTATTCAACGCTGCATAAAGTAGCTTATTGAGCTTATTGGTGTTCATAGTGCTTTATGCTTATGACTGATATGCTTTGTTTTCATTTGTCTCTTTGGAAAATAATGCCCTCAATTGCGTTTTGCAAAGTAAATTTTTTGTTTAATGAGTATGTAGATTCGCGATGATCACCAATGAAAGATCAAACCAATAACAAACAAAAGTTCAGAGGACCTTGAAAACACAAAGCATAACAACATTGGAAAGTTCAGCACAACAAGTATCCAAGACGTAAGCAAGAACAACGAAAACTATGTAAACAAACAAGATAGAATACACAAGCGCATACAACTGAAAAGCACCACAAAAGGACCACAACGCAACAACACAACAACAACACAACAACGGTTAAAACTTCAGAACAAAAAAATCAACGAAAATATTGTTAACAGGCAAAATAGATAAACATGTGCCGAATAGCATTTTAAAAATGCTCTACAACAAAGCATAAAAAACAAAATTATTTTTCTGTGTGAGCAAGCGAGATGGAAATATAAGCGCTGAAAAGCATTTAAAATTAAGCTTTATGCTAGCTTTATGCTGGCACTATGAACGCTTTGAGCTTTTTCCATATGATTATACACAAAGCGTTTTTCAGCTAAACCTCTCGGCTAAGCTAAAAGCGTTTACTATGAACGCGGCCTAAAGTGCATTTCATAATCATAAGACACTAGATTTTTTATTAAATATTTTGACGAAGAATTTTGGCAATAAAGTAATATTGTGAGAGAATAGTCTTTAGAAAAAAGGCAACAAACTTCAATAAAAATTTAATTATTTTATTAATTAACAAAAATATTTTTGAACAAAAACATATTTTCGATTTTTTGCAAAATAATAAGACACTTTTCACTCTTATTTAAATTATTACGTAAGCATTAGTTGTATGTTTTTTTTTAGTTAAGGTTTTATTACTTATTAATAATCGATAAAGGTAAATTTTCGCAAAGGTAAATATTACAACTCTCTTTATAATGAAGATAATAGCTTAGGGGGTGTTTTTTCCAACTTCTAGGTAAAAATACTGCCATTTCTCATCAACAAATTTTTAAAAATATCTCGCATTCGATTTTTACAGAGGAAAGGAGAAATGTTAAAAAATTTTGATAGGAAAGGAGAAATGTTAAAAAATTTTTAGAGGACAAGTGGCGTAAGTCCACTCATTTTATATCTCCCTTAATAATGATGATAATCGCTAAGCAATGGTTTTGTCCAACTTATGGGTAAAAATGCTGCAAATGGTTTAAGCCCGTACAGCGGCTGCCGTCTCAACCTAACCTAACCTAGCACGGATCAGACGGAATCCGGTATGTGTGGAAAAAGCCATCCATAAGGATAACTGATCGCGATGTTATTATAGGATGTGAAAATAGTTTATTTAACAAACACTGTAGAAATAAATATGGAGTTTTAAAAAAGAAAACTTGTATTAGCATTTAAGCTTTTTTGCTTAGTTATCTGCTCAATTGTGTTATATAAAGCATGTTGGCAACGCTAATTTCTACTAATTTGACACCACCAACGAGCTGAATATAAACACACGATGCAATTACTGCATAACCAGCGTTGCCATATTCACAGTTTTAACTATAAATTAGTTTTTTAAACAGGCTCACAGTTTTTTTTTTTAAATGACTCGTAGTGCAAATTAGTTTTTTTTAAATTCCAGATCTAAATTTATATAAGAAGAAGCAACTAGAACAGATGGCAACCCTTGATAGAGTTGATGACGGTGATCTAAAATGGCCACTGCTTTGAAGTGTCATATGATTAGCAGCCATACAATTCATGAGAATGAATTAGAGGATCTATACATTCATATGCTAGTTTAAAAACAGTGTGTTGATCACAGCTTAATCACTCAAAGACTACTGATGAGGAATATGTAGCGATTTCCGAAACAGACTGTCTAGTCAGCTAAGTGATTGACTTTATACAGAGTTGTTGTTGTTGTTGTTGCCTTCTTGAAAACTCACTTGATCTAAAGCTCACAATCTTAATTCATGTAATTATTCAATAGATCATAAAAACTAATTAATTTATATAAAAATTATATCTTGATCTTTCAACTTTTTATTTATTTGAAGTTACTTTATGTATATTATTAATTGTTTAAATAAACGTTTAAAACAAAAATTAACAGAGAGAAATGAAGTTAAAAAAAGCTAAGTATATATGAGAAATCTTGGTATTCCGTATATTACTTAAAAATATTTTCATTTCTGTTATTTAATAAGCAAGAAGGAGCATTTTGTGTCAAAACCTTCTTTTCACTATTAAATATTTACTAATAATGTTTATTATTCTTATATTTTACTAATAATGTAATGTAGCATCGGGACTTATAATGCATTTTAATAATTCTTAATATTTTTCTTAATCGAATTTCTTTTGTATAAATTTGTGATTACAAATAAATGAAATATTTTGATGTTTATTCGATTTTTTTGGAATTTTTAGTTTATCACAATATTACCTAACTACTATCACGAAATTGTCTCACCTTAGCACAATATAAGCTTAAATTTTCAAGGGGCGTGTTGCTTTCTTTTTTTACTAAGAGATTCCAAATTGAATAAATCCAATTTAGCTACTTTTAAGAGCAGCAATATGAACGACTTTAACGGTACAAAAATTATTTATGTTGGTTTCATAAATTTCCATTTTATTGACATTTTTTCGATTTCTATCACGATCATCATTCCAGAATCCGCCGTAGCGTAAATTTTGTTTGTGATTCGTAATGTCGTATTTTGCAATCCGAAGCATTAAATCGTATTCGAACATTCGTAGCATTGCTATTCCACAATCCGAACGCATCAACTTTTGACAGCTGTTTTTCGGATTTTTTACGAAAGCTTTGCCTCGACGGATTATAATATGCCAAAATAAAAGTTTTAACTAATTTTTGGTAAATGTAGGCAAAATATTTTTTTATTGAACCTGTGAATATGTTAGTTGAAATTTATTAATTGCATTTCCTACATTTCGTAATCTATTTCCAAAGAGTTTATGGAATCTCGCAATATTCTTCGATGAATTTTCATAGATTCCTTTCCCTTTGTGAGAAATCTTCCTCTTATTGTGCAAAAATTGCATTAAATGAAATCCATTAAAAATCATAGCTGAAAAATACAATGTTAATCAAAAACACTTCAGTTGTTCCATTTTTCTTTTTATTTATTTGTCTGCTGTTGAAATCACTTGTTTTCGAACTCACGAAAGCAAATTCGAAAAGGGGAAATTTCGTTCGGAATTTGGATTAGCAAATTCGTCGTATTCGTAGCGTAGCTTTATGTTCGAAAATTCATCACAACGGATTCTGGAATAGGGCTGAATAGGGCTTCTACCTTCTTTTTGAAATATCAAAATAAAAAAAAAATTGATTTCATAAAAACTCTAAACTTAAATATTCCAAAACTTAGAAGTTAGTTGCAAACTCTCGCATTTTGTGGTATTCTCAGAACAAAAGATTTTATAACAAAGATACATAAAAATGTATTAAATATGATAAATCCACCAAAATGTACAAAAAATATTGAAAAAAATTAATGAATCAAATTTCAAAAAGAAACAAAAAAAAATGTGACCAAATGGTTTTCAAAAAGAGAAATGCTATAAAAATTTTTTTTCACACAGCTTATGTTACTGTAAATGAACTGTTTTTTATTATTTTAAATTTATGTTAAAATACATTTATGCTAAAATAAATTTTAAAAAATAAATAAAAAAAAATAATCCAACCAACTTGGAACCTCCTCCTTTTTGAAGTCGGTTAAAAATAAATAATAAATACCAATAAAATTCAAGTTGCTTCGTTTTTTTGGACAGAGTTTTGTTTTTTGAAAATACCATTTTTTTAATTTACATTTCTTTTAACATCTGGCAACGCTGCGCATAACCTAGTTTTTGCCCTTTCCTGTTTTGAAGTTCAGCGCAGCGCGCGCGTGCATATTAACCTTTAAAACATATATTAAAATGCAAGACTAAAAAAGTAAGACTAATTAAACTATTTGTTTTCTTATTTGTATTCTTATTATTTTTATTTGATATTCGTTTTTACAGGAATTTTTAAGTACCTACTACTATAATACGACTGCTGAAGTTAATCAAGTACTTTAGAAATTGTACTGTCTTTGAAATATAGCGTTAATCGCAACAAAGGCTGTTCATAGTTTGAATACGCAGGTCTGTTATTTTTACGATTTTTTACTTTTACGCCAACTAACGTAAGCGTATTTTGCTTTGCAGCTGTGCAAAATTGCATACATCACAGGGTTTTATAATCATTGAATACGAAAGTCACATAGCGGGGTGCTCACAGTTTCAACAATAGCAAATGCTAAAAATACGATTTGTTAAAGGTACGCTTACACTGTGAATAGCCTTTTACCACAGATAATATAATAGAAAGATGTGCCACCGCCATACAAGCAAGAGGCACAGTAAAATTTGAATGTGGATTTATCATAAATCCACATTAAAGCTTTATGAGAGTCAGCGAGCGAACGATTTAAAGCTTTTGAGAGCGAGAGAATAAGTAAGCGACAATGTGAGCTAATGTGAGCACAATATTGAAAAGCAATAGATATGATATGTAACGATTTGATGCACGAAACATCTGAATAAACGATGTAGCTGCCAACAAAATGTAGCAGAATTGCATTAGGTCTTACTTAAAAAATGTAGGCAATATTTTTACTAAACTACCCTACCAGCATTATATAGTTTAAAGTTATTATATTTTTTTGCATTATATCTTATCTTTTTGTTATAAAATTTCAAGAATATAATATCATAAAGACGACATAATCTAGGTATATTTTGTGTGTTGACTGGGTTTTTTTTTTTTGCCGTTTTGCCACATGATATTTTAGTAGCCACATGATATATGCTTTACTATATGAAAAGTACTCAGAAATTCAATTTTCAAATGTTCTTATTTATTTCATTTTTTCAATCATTTTTTGAGTAAAAATTCAATATTTTGAACCGTTTTTTGAAAAAAAAACATCAAAGGATATATTCAATGACCTAACGCTACAGTTGAAACTATTTTTGTAAAGTGCTTTTATTAAAACTTTGATCAAAAAAAATTGAATTAAATATATTTAAAAATAGCGGATATATTTGCTTTGAAAGTCAAAGTTTTGTTTTCATGTCGTTTTTTCTCATTCTTGGGGAACGACGTTTTATGAAAAAGTCGTTGTACCAAAAATGTCTGAAATTCTAAGGATATGTGAATGTTTTTGGTATTAAAATTACTGAAATTTCTTAAATTTAATTTTGCGAAAAATTTTTTCAAGAAAGATTTTCAATATCAAAACTTACGTAGGTGAAAATGGGTGGAATGAGCGTGATCAAAACTAAGTATGTTACATCTAATCTAGGATGCACACAATATGTGTACTCAAATTGAGCGAAGTCCTTTAAGCCATTAAGATTTGTATAAATGCCAACTAAACAAACAAACCAGAAACAAGTTTTATTAATATAGACTTTGTGTTAAAGTGTATGAGTATTATAGAACGAATGCAACTCGAAAAGAATTTCAAAGATTTTTTCGATTTTTATAAGTTTTGAAAAATATGTCCCCAGTTATAATCCTTTAACTTCAAAAGTACTTTTTCACATTACAAAATTTATTTATACATGTTTACAAATAAGACGCTCTTATCTTTCATTTAAGCTATCATTTGTATTCATCTAATGATTTTTGTTTAAATTTTCTTAATACTACATTTGTGAAAGAGTTTAAAAAATATGGTTAATACTCAAAATTACCTCCTATACAGGCCAAATATATCGGATAGCTTTATAATTATATTTCGCAATATATTTCTCAGAATTCGGTATTCGACCACAATTTACAAGTAGAGTTTCCCTGATAACATGGGATGTGCGTTGGGCAAGGGGGCGTGGCACCTCCTACACCACCCACAATTTCCAATATCGAATTGCTTTGGAGTTATAGGCCGCATAGCCTCGGAATTCGGTATTCGACTACAATTTACACGTTTCACTAATAACATTTTATGAGCATTACCCCTCCCACACAACTGAAATTTTTGATATTGAATAGTTTTGGAGTTATAGGTGACCGCACAGCCTCGGAGTTCGATACTCGACCACAATTTACTCGTGCCGTTTCACTGATAGCATGTTATGGGCGTTTGGCAACGGGGGTGTGGCAGCAACACACAGTGTTTCAGCTAGTTATTTATACCAGCGCGCAGATTTCGTTGTTTTGTTTTGATTTATTTTTAGCATATCTTTGTTTACGTTATTTCTGTTATTTTACTCATTTCAAAGATTTTACAGTTTTGCAAATCCTATTTTAACGTAAAATTGCGGCTTAGGGATTTTTAAATTTAGCTAAAAACGCTAAGTACATTGTTTGTAAACAAAATCTTTTTAATATATGTTAAAGTTAAAGTTAAATATATGATAATTGGGTTTTTAAAGCCTGAAGAATTTGTTTAGTACGAACTCACCACTTCAACTCTGATGCAGGTAATTTTGAGTATTTTTACTAAAACCGAAATACGTAAATATCCAACCTGCTATAATCATACTTTTACCTTAATAGTTTTGTTAAAATATTTTTTTAACAACAAAGTAAAAATAAAACCAAATTATACATCAAAGTCATATTTTTACGCACTTTAATATGGGGGAAATGTTAAATAAACGGTATATTTTAAACTCTTTCACAAATGTAGTATTCAGAAGAGGAGGATCATAACTGGGGAAATATTTTTCAAAAGTCTAAAAGGTCGAAAAATTATTCTAAAAAAATTCGAACCAACCTGGAAAAGTCTTAATGATTTTTTATTATTTAGAAAAAATACTCAATCCAGTATTAACAGTAAACTCAATGTTTACCACTGTTTTATTAATTTGTTATTCACTTTTAAATAAAAAATACAATGAATAAAAAATTTTGTTATTCACTACTATTTTATGAATAAAATGTTCGCTATTAATTTTTTTATTAATTTTTTATTCATTATTAATATTTTATTCATTATTAATTTTTTAATTCATTATAAATTTTGTATTCATTTCTAATTTTTCATTCACTTTTGAATAATAAAAAAAATTAAAAAAATCTTGTTATTCACTTTTGAATAATGAACCAAATTAATAATAAATAAAAAATTAATAATGACTATAAAATTAATAATGAATAACACATGAATAGGCATGAATCAAAAAATAATAATAAACAAAAAAATAATTATTGAAAAATTTTAAATTCTTTTTGAATTGTATTCTTTGCAAATAGTATTCATATGAATAAAAAAATAATTAATTATTCTGAATAACGAAAAAAAATAATTTAAAATAATTGCTAATCAATTTTTTAAAATTCAATGTTAATTAAAAATTTTATTTATCAACAATTTTGAGTTCATTGAATGGATTTGTATGTCGTTATTCAGTTTTCCTTAAGATTCTAAGAAAATATTATAAATTCAAAATAAGGAAATCATCATGAAAATAATGCAAGCAAACAAAAACATTTGTTGCTGTCAAGCAGAGATCACAACCTCTTAGTTCCAACAACAATAACGGAAAAAACAATTACAACATTAAATTTCACGACTCTCGCTAGCTATGAGAAACCATGCAGTGGTGATCTATACCAGGGATGATAATTCCAATTTTTGGTTTGGTACTTAGCGGATTTTAAAAAGTACTAAAAGTACTGAATTAAGAAATAAAATAAAAATGTGCAAGAAGTTTTATGGTTGCATTGAAAATTAGTGATGGGAACTTTTTTAGTAGCATACAAGGCGTTTACACTAGTACAGCAGTAGTACCGTTGAAAAAAGACAGTTGAATTACATTTAAACTCGCTTTTGCAACTCTCGGAACTTTTTTGAAGACAGTTCACGAAACAGAAACTAGGACAGTAATGACATCAAGTATATTGAAGAACAGAAAAGATCAAGAGATCAAAGAATTAATTGGTAATGTACAATATTTTAGCTTGAGCGTATTATTTAAGAATATGTATTCAAAATATACAAAAATCAACAAATTTTAAGTTTTATTAACTGTTTTATCAATTGTCATGCCAACTTTTTACTTAGTACCTAATTACTTTAGTACCAGGTTCTCTTTAGACAGGTTCTCATCTCGAGCTCCGAAAGCACGGTAATGTTCTTTATTTTTTTTTTTTCATAGAAGAAAGTAAATGATTACCTTGAGTTTTTTGACAGTGATTTATTGATTCTTAAAGTGTAGGAAAATATTCTTTTGGTGCATAAATGCGTAACGTGATGTGTCAATCGCCGTTAAACGTCACGTTGAAAAAAAAGGTACCCAAACGTTTTCCATCCCACGACACGTTCATGTCATCTGATATAAAAAAAGAAAACAATTTTATAAATTGTATTATATTCATTGGAGCTTGAACCTATAATATTGAACCTATAAAATTGAAGCTTGAATAAATAATTAAAAGTAGCAAAAATGGCAAACATTTGAATTTTAAGTAGCGTTTTTCACATTTTGCGGTCTTTAAAGTTCTCTTAAAAAACCGGCCAATATTATCTAAATTTAGGTTTTGCATCCAATAAATATTATCTACTCTAAGAAAAAGTCCAAGTCAATTCATAGAGTAGTTCTTGAGATATCGTGGAGACCAGTTTGTAAGGCACGATTTTTCAGAAAACGCGTTTTAAGATTTGGTTAACGATTGTTTCGAGTGCGTTAATAAAAATATGGGTGTGTTTCGTATGCGTTAACTTTATTATGCAATTGTTATCGGCCAAACCGCTATGGGAATATATGCTACACATCATAAGCTATCGAAAAATAAAAAATAAAAATTAAGTTTTTTGGTCGATAAAAACCTGTCCTTAAGTAACGTCACGCAAGATCAAAAAGCCTAATAATCCAGAGATGATTTTTAAATTTGATCACATGGAAAATAAATTTTTATATTATTTCAAATCCTTCTAAAAATACTTGTTTACAAAAAGTCTTCCAAAATTCAGAGAGTTTTGTTAAATTTTGTAATCCATGTCAAAAATCACTTCTGTGTTTTGTAACGCACGTCAGCACAAATTTTTTCTTATATCTTTATAGTGCTAGTCTATTACCATACAAATGAAAAAGTCTATTCTAAAAAAATATTAATTTAAAAAATAAGACTTTTTCATTTTTTTTTTTTTCTTAAATTTCTTTTTTTTATATCGTAGGTAACGATAGTTTGGGGAATATTGACTGTTTTAAAAGTAATGCCTAGTGTAAACTATGTGTAATATAAAACAAGTGAAAAATGTCTTTTACAATATTTGTAAAAAGTACTGAAATCATCGCGGGGGTACTGCGGTAATTTTGAAAAGCGAAAAGTACTGAATTCAGTACTTTAGTAATGAATTTATCATCCCTGATCTATACTGTGAAGCATTGTAGAATGAAGAGTGAAAGAGCATTGCAGAGAGAATGTGCATGCAAGGATTGGAAACTTTTCTCTCAAGAAAGCTTTTTCATCGCCCTCACAAAAGCTTACGTATTGATCTGAAAAATATTTGTTACTTTTTAATGTTCTACGTGGCACATCTTTATACTATATAATCTTTGCTTTTACTGTATGTTATGTTTTCGTTAACTTCGTGTTTTTTCCGCATTTGTCGCATTGTGGTGCATGGTGCTCTTACCGACACAGAAACCTAATTGTATGCTTTTCAGACGGAAATTGTAACGCACCATCACCATTTATTGCAATGGTAAGACGTGCGCTGCGATCGAAAGTCAAGTTTGACTATTGGTTATCTAAATAAAAGCAAAAAATCAGACGTTACTCTTACCTCGTAGCTGGATGAGTGCTTAGACCAACAGAGTTGGTCATGTTTATAGAAGTGTTATTTTATAATAACAGTTCTTTAAGTAGGCAGTATCCATTATTATCTCTGTTTAAAAGTTAACTATTTATATATACAAAACAATGCAATAATATAATTAACTGTGTGAACACACACAAAAATACACAATAAAGCTGACAAAGAAGTATGTGGAAAAAACTGTTGGTAACAAGTTCAAAGAACAAAAAGCCACAACAGTTTATTAAATATTAAATTTTTTTATATTAAAAAACATGATATATTAAAAATAAAAAAAAAGACTAAGACTAGCATGCTAAGAAACAGTTGTTGTAACAAGTTTTTGTTGTACGTGTTGTACCTGTTATTAATAGAGTGTTGGTGTTATTAATGAATTGGTGTAGTTGTTGTTATTGCAGTGTTGCTGTTGTTAATGTTGGTGGTGGTAGTGTTGTTGTTGCCGGTAACGGTGGCATAACTTAAGCCACTTGTGCACACATTTGAAGTGTTGTTTTCCATACACACAACTAAACATGCACAAATACACACACCCGACACTACAAGTGCGCCAGCAATAGTAGGTTAGTGTTAATGTGTTGTTGTTTTGCTTTTGCTTTTTTCTCATTTCGACCTGTCTGCCGCGCTTACAGCCGTGCTTAAATGAAATTCCTCTCCGTTTGACGTCATGATAAAACGTCATGCCACACAAAAGTGAACCAATAATAAATAATCGGCATATTTATAAGTAATTTAATCAAAACAAAAACACAACCACGAAAAATAACAACATTAATAATCAAGCACAACAACAACAACGACAACAGTCAGCGCACAGAGACAGGTTCATTACTTTGTCAATTGCGTCTAAACGATTGATTGACCGTCGTTGTTGGGAAACGTATCAGAGTTGAGTTTAATTTATGTTTTTAAATATAATTAAGACAAGTAAAAAAATACTGTCTGTTAGTATTTTTGAGCATTTTTTCACGATCTATATGATTGACTTTTTAAGTAAGCTTAATTGTTTTATAGCAAAAAATTTAATTTTATTCCGTAGGAGAATTAATTTTTTGTCCTATTTTTTATCTGAGCTGGGAATTGAACCCGGGCTATCGTGGTGCCTAAGCTTACCAGCCACGCACTCTACCTAGTAGGCTATGGGCTCCACCGATGTTTATAAGTAGTATATTATAAATAGCAAAGAATGTTAAATAACAACAATTTTATTTACAATTCATATTCTAGGTATTTCTTATTTGGATTTTATGTTTAAAATTATATTAAGCTTTAATTTCTTATTTTAAATTTTTTTATTTAATTTTTAATTTTATTTTATATTTTTTTATATTTTTTATTATTGTTTTATTTTATTATATTTTTTTATTTATTTTCTTTTACTCTGTTTTATTAAATTTAAAAATAAATTTAAAAAATTTAATTTTTGAGTCTTTTGACAGCTAATACATAGCATAGGCATAATTTTTTATAATAATATTTTAATTTATTTCCATTATTAATTAAACAGCCCAATCATGAAACACTTCCTCCCGGAAGTTGTAAAAGGGAGTTTCCGGTTTAAGATAACAGATAAAGACATCTGATTTTTTTTTGTTATACAGTAATTACTATTGGCGGTTGATACACAAAATTGCATTAAAAATTTCCAAAAAGTTTTTAAACTTTATCTTTAAAACAGAAATTCCCTATTACAACTCCCGGGAGAAAATGTTTCATGGATGGGCTGATTAATTACACAGGGTGACAAAATGAATCTTTTTTTCTGCGGCGTAACTTTTTGGAGTCAATTTAGAGACGTGGGATAATGACTTTCTAATCCTATAATTCAGATTGTTGCAATTGACTTTGGCTCTCTCGATAAATCGCTTTTTTAAAAATGAACAAAGTTTCTCCACATATTTTAGCATAACTCAAGAACATTTTGTCCGATCTGGTTTTATAACATATCCAAAAATCCGCAGCTTTAAGGTTATTTAAAGTTACGTCTAAACTGTTTTTAAATTAGCTTAATATTTTCGGAAATATTCAGAAAGTTCACCTGGTAAAAACATTTTTTTATGCAAAATTTAAATTTTGTTTTTGTGTTTTAAAAATTTGATATTTTTTATCTGTATTTATAAACACAGATTTATAACAAATAACATAAGCCATATTTTATTACAATCAATGGACAAGTTTTGGTTTAATTCACAATTTTTTGATGGTATCTGATTTTGATAAAAATTTCTAAATATAAATCAAAATCGTTTTGTATGGAATTTTCTTTGTTATTTTTTGTTGGGACAGTCTGTTTGCAGGTTTCAGCAGTAGTTTGCCATCATATGACTATCCCAAAGGCCTTAATTTCTTTCCTCTATAATCTTGATGTCCTGGTGGAATTGTTCCCTTGTTCTTCACTTTAATCACCAAGGCTTTTCAAAACTCAATTTCTGGTTTTCTTGAGTGAAATCTCAAAAACAACACTTTTTTCCGACACCGTTTTCTTAGAATTGATGTTTCTTTTTTGCTTGCCATCACTAAATTGTGAATTACACAAAAATTCGTAGATCGATTTTAAGAAATATGGCTTGTATATGAAATATATACAAAACCATGCAATAATATAATTAACTGTGTGAACACACACAAAAATACACAATAATATACACAATAAAATACATATTTTTCGAGTTATTCCAATTACATGAAATATTTTTCTTAGCTCTACAAAATGCACTTGTCACCACCCTCAAAATGCATTTCCTTTTACACTTTATGAGCTTTTTTCTGAAAATTTTTGCATGGAACTTCGAACAAAATAAAGTTTTCAAATTGCTTTCCTCGCCATGGGCTTAAATGCATTTAAGCCCTTTCACTATTTAGGTCGAGATATCTGTATTTATAAATAAAGATAAAAAAAGATCAATTTTAATTTTTTGTGTATTTTGAAACAGCAAAAAAATGTAAATTTGGCATAAAATTATGTTTTTTCCAGTGAACTTTCTTAATATTTCCGAAAATATTAAGCTTATTCAAAAACAGTGTAGACGTAAGTAAGAGGTAGTTAGCTGTGGATTTTTAAATACTTTATATAATCAAACCGGGGAAATTGTTTTTGAGTTATGCTTAAATATGTGGAGTAACCTCCTTAATTTTGCAAATAGCGGTTCATCTCGAGAACCAGAGTCAATTCAAATAATAAGAACCAGCGGCTTAAATCTTCAACATATGTACAAAAAGTGACTAACAAACCCCATTCCGCAAAAGCAAAGTTGTTCTGTATTATTAATTAGTAAATTATAAATTATAAATTATAAATTATAAATTATAAATTATAAATAATAAATTATAAATTATAAATTATAAATTATAAATTATAAATTATAAATTATAAATTATAAATTATAAATTATAAATTATAAATTATAAATTATAAATTATAAATTATAAATTATAAATTATAAATTATAAATTATAAATTATAAATTATAAATTATAAATTATAAATTATAAATTATAAATTATAAATTATAAATTATAAATTATAAATTATAAATTATAAATTATAAATTATAAATTATAAATTATAAATTATAAATTATAAATTATAAATTATAAATTATAAATTATAAATTATAAATTATAAATTATAAATTATAAATTATAAATTATAAATTATAAATTATAAATTATAAATTATAAATTATAAATTATAAATTATAAATTATAAATTATAAATTATAAATTATAAATTATAAATTATAAATTATAAATTATAAATTATAAATTATAAATTATAAATTATAAATTATAAATTATAAATTATAAATTATAAATTATAAATTATAAATTATAAATTATAAATTATAAATTATAAATTATAAATTATAAATTATAAATTATAAATTATAAATTATAAATTATAAATTATAAATTATAAATTATAAATTATAAATTATAAATTATAAATTATAAATTATAAATTATAAATTATAAATTATAAATTATAAATTATAAATTATAAATTATAAATTATAAATTATAAATTATAAATTATAAATTATAAATTATAAATTATAAATTATAAATTATAAATTATAAATTATAAATTATAAATTATAAATTATAAATTATAAATTATAAATTATAAATTATAAATTATAAATTATAAATTATAAATTATAAATTATAAATTATAAATTATAAATTATAAATTATAAATTATAAATTATAAATTATAAATTATAAATTATAAACTATAAATTATAAATTATAAATTATAAATTATAAATTATAAATTATAAATTATAACTTATAAATTATAAATTATAAATTATAAATTATAAATTATAAATTATAAATTATAAATTATAAATTATAAATTATAAATTATAAATTATAAATTATAAATTATAAATTATAAATTATAAATTATAAATTATAAATTATAAATTATAAATTATAAATTATAAATTATAAATTATAAATTATAAATTATAAATTATAAATTATAAATTATAAATTATAAATTATAAATTATAAATTATAAATTATAAATTATAAATTATAAATTATAAATTATAAATTATAAATTATAAATTATAAATTATAAATTATAAATTATAAATTATAAATTATAAATTATAAATTATAAATTATAAATTATAAATTATAAATTATAAATTATAAATTATAAATTATAAATTATAAATTATAAATTATAAATTATAAATTATAAATTATAAATTATAAATTATAAATTATAAATTATAAATTATAAATTATAAATTATAAATTATAAATTATAAATTATAAATTATAAATTATAAATTATAAATTATAAATTATAAATTATAAATTATAAATTATAAATTATAAATTATAAATTATAAATTATAAATTATAAATTATAAATTATAAATTATAAATTATAAATTATAAATTATAAATTATAAATTATAAATTATAAATTATAAATTATAAATTATAAATTATAAATTATAAATTATAAATTATAAATTATAAATTATAAATTATAAATTATAAATTATAAATTATAAATTATAAATTATAAATTATAAATTATAAATTATAAATTATAAATTATAAATTATAAATTATAAATTATAAATTATAAAAGGGCTTTATTGATCAATTGTGTAGTGCGTGTTATTAAATTTTTTAACACAAACGATCGAAAACTGGACCTATGAGATTAATGCCGACTTCAAACGGCTTATGTTCTCAAGAAGCTTTACATGGCAGTTTGTTACTCTCTGAGGTGTGCCATTGTCTGCAGAGAACAGAAAAATTAATTCAATTGAAAAAAAATTCTGTATGAGTCGGGAATTGAACTCGATCTACTGCGGATCTTTAGCTGAGGGGCCACACACTCTATCCACTAGGCTTCGGCCGTTTTTTACTTTATACTCTTTGTTTATGTGCTGGTTAAGGGGTCGATGACATTGAATCTTACATTAGAATTATAAAAAATTTCGACACTAGGGTGGATCTTAAAAATGTGTTTTTGTTTTATTCTTTTTTAGATGCGCTCGTCGCTGATTTCGAATCTGATGTAAAAATTTTAAAATGTTTTTGACACTAGGGTGGACCCTAAAAGTGTGTTTTTTTTTTTGTTTTATACTCTTAAGTACAGTTTTCAATCCAACTTTTCAATGCTCAAATCCTTGTTTGGTCATTAAACAAACATCGCTGGCAACGGTTACAGCCTATTTTCATCTCTCATAAGAATTTTACATTTGTATTTTTATTTGTACTTATTCATAAGACATTAGTACAAGTAAGAACTTAGTTATTGTGCAGTACAACAAATACAAATACCTATAGATAAGTAAAGATTATAACAACAAATAAATAATAGTGACTATAAACAAGACAATGAATTACATTAGATAATGATTAAGTGATAAATAATAATCAAAATAAAATAAAAAAAAACATTGCCTCAAAAACTATAAGCATAACCAGTTTAATGAAGAATAAGAATATGGAAAGAGAAAAGAGAAATGATAGAAAAATATATTAAGTGGAAGAAGTTAAGATGTTGAGAAATGAGTTAAAATAGATTGAAAATTTTCCGCCTGTTCGATTTCTCTTATGTTACGTGGTAACGCATTCCACAGTCTTATGGCAACAATGAAAAAAAAATTGGAAGAAGTTGGAGAGCCATGTCTTAGAACTATAGGCATATTACATCTTCTAGACAAACTGAACTGCAGTTTTTCATGTAGGTAATAAGGAGTTTTACTATGTATTATTTTATGAAGATGAACACAGTTTCTAGCATTTAAATAATCCACTAAAAATCTTAATCTTCTTAAATTTATTTCATCTTAATTTTCAATAAATAAATCTTGTTTTCCTAAAATATTAAAAAAACGTTTTCATTTGATTGTTCATTTATATTATTTGCCTTGAAAGAATTATATAAAATAAAAATAATAAAAATATACACAAATCAAAAAACATTCTTAGTTGAAGAAAAAGCGTAAAGAACTTCGTTACTGACAGAGGTCCTCCGACCGCACCGCTTTTTTTTTTAATGTTTTTCTTCGTCAAGATGTGCGTAGTTTCACATCAAAGAAACAGAATTTTCACTTTGGTAGAGATTTGCACGGCTTAAATTTTGAGTGTCAACTTTCGGTATCTGCTGCGACGCCATTTTAATATATTTTAGAAAAAAGTTTATAGAGTTTGTTTTAAGAATGTATTTATAAAGCTTTATATAAGTTTATCTTTCTGCCAAAATAAAATTTTTAAAACAAACTTCACCTTAAATAGGTGAATACATGAGTGGAGGTGATATGTCGCTTTTTCGGATTTTCTCTGTTCTATGCATAGATGTAGATGTAATGTACATACAAACAATTTTTAACTTTAAAACAACCATGTTTGTGGCTATTTTAGAAAATAACTTTTTCACAAAGTTTGATTTCGTATAAATTTCAGTACAAATGCGAAACTTGTAACTCAATTTTATCGAAATTAGAATTTTGCGACATATCACCTTCATTCACTCATGTCTTCATGTATGCTGATTGTATTTTAATAAGAAAATAAAGATTTATAATTATTTGTTTTACAAAATCTATACATCACTTTATATGTTTCCAATTACGGCATATAACGCATTTAGACACAATATGCAGAATTAGATGTTTTCATTTTATTTTGTTAGGAACTGTGTTCCTAACAGACTGTGGTCTATCTACACTTTTTTGTCACTAAAAAGACCTAAAAATATTCGGTTTTCTTTCCGAATATGTTCCATTGATGTTAATTTTTAAATATATTTATTTTAAATATTTATTATTTAAAAAACTATAAAAAAATTAAATGTATTTTAATAAACATCTAACATTTAGTAATTTAATTTGGTTGATTTGTATTTTTCAACATTTGTTTTTAATTACGGTATATAACGCATTTAAGGACAATATCCAAAATTTAATGTTATGTTTTTTTTTTATTGAATCTATTTTTGTCCCGAAAAAGACCAAAAATGATTCGGTTTTACTTTAAAAATTTCAATTTCAAAATATATTAATTCAAACTATTATAAAAGAGTTTAGTGTATCTATTTTTATATCCGAACTAATATTCTTTGATGTTTTTGGTAGATAGTAGATAAGTAGTTTTAAAAAAATTTCAATGAACTTATTATTGATTTTAACGAACTTTTTCATTAAATGAAACACAGCCGCGAATAACGTAGTAAGCGACAAAATTGTAAATGTTCACTTTTATTCATTTTACAAGCACTTTTATTCATTTTTTTAATTTTTTTTTTTGGTATGCGATATACCCCATACTCTAAACTGCTCAACTGCTTACTCAGTTCTGTTTTTATATGATATAAGATAGCAATTTTAACAGGTATTTGCCAAAAAAAACTAACAAAAAATTTCGCTTGCAAAGTTATTTGCGGCTGTACTTCATATATGTATCAATTTTTTTTACCTTTATAACTTTTTTATTGATTAAAATTAACTTCTTCATTAAATTAAGCTTTTTCATAAAACTGTTTAACATCTTCATTATTTTAATGAAGTTCTTCAAAAAAATTTACCGCACTTTTTCGTTAAATTCAATCGACTTTTTCATTATTTTTAATACACTTATTAGTTAAACTAAAGTGAAATTTTCACTAAATTACAGGGTTGTCCATATTCGAAGCGCCCATCTGGCAACACTGTAACTTTCCGCAGTGATGCCAAATCGATTAATGACATACCGCGTTTGAAGCGTCATTCCAAGCAAATGTTTACAATGGAACAGTACACGCCACGCGAACGCTCTAAAATTGTTGAAATTTACATTCAACAAAACAAAACAAGTCAATAGTGAATGAGTGAATGAGCAATGAAGCTCATTTTCAGTTGAACGGAACGGTAAACAAACAAAATTGCCGTATTTATGCCACTGAAAATCCACAAGAGATTCAAGAGGTACCTCTTCACGATGCAAAAGTCACTGTTTGGTGCGGCGTTTGTGCTAAAATGCTCATTGGGACGTTCTTTTTCGAAGATGATAATGGCCATAGAGTTACTGTCAATCAGGAGCGTTATCGCGATATGATAAACAATTTTTTCATGCCAATCGTTCGTCGAAAGCGTATCAGGCACTACTGGTTTCAACAAGACGGCGCGCCACCACACACAAGCCGCACTACAATCGATTTTTTGAAGCAATTGTTCCCTGGCCGTTTGATGTCAAAAAATGGTGATTTCGATTGTCCGCCAAGATCACCAGATTTAACGCTTCCAGACTTCTTTTTGCGGGGTTATTTGAAATCAAAGGTTTACGTCAACAAGCCAAAGACCCTAGAAGAGCTGAAAACCAACATCCGTCAAGAAATAACCGCCATTCCCATCGAAATGTTGAAATAATGTAAGCAAATTATTTGAAAGTGGAAAAATTTTAATGTAAAAAAAAAAATCTACTTGAACCCAATTAAATGATATTCATAACGAACAGACAAAAAATTGTGGTTTCTTTGATTTATTTAAAAATAAAATGGGCGCTTCGAATATGGACAACCCTGTATAAATAAACGTTAATTTTGTTCAAAAGTTTTCAATTATATGAATAGCATTCATTAAATTTTTTAGTGTTGGTGTAAAAAAAAAACAAATATTTTGCAACCACGCGCAAATCATTAATATTATGCACATTTTCCGTTCCCTGTACATTGTTACAGTGCAATACATACAAGGATTTGGATCCAAGTCGAAACTACACCTACTATCAAAATTAATATAAAATACAGGGTCCGCCATCTAACTTTTTTTTCAACTAGTGCTTATTTCATGAATGGTAACACTTAGCTCATGTCAGATTTAGCAGTTAATTAGTTTTAGCCTTCTGCTGAACGAATATGGTTGTGCATACGCTTGAACAACGCTGGGAAATATTGCGACATTACTTTGAAAATCATGGTAATGTTGCAGAATGTGTGCAAAAATTGCGTACGGATTTTGGAAGAAGAGAAGCACCGTCAGCTCCGTATGTTCGTTATCTTGTGAAAAAAGTGAAGGAAACTGGCATCCTCATCGATAAACCAAAGCGTGAAAAGCCAAAAGCAGTGCGCGTACACCCGAGAATATTGCTGCTGTGGTAGAAAGTGTGCGTGAAGCGCCATCAACATCAATTCACCGTCGTTCTCAACAATTGAACATTTCGGAGACATCATTGAGACGAATTTTGCATAAAGACCTTGGTATGACGCCATACAAAGTCCAATTGGTTCAGGAGTTGAAGCCAACTGACCATCCAATGAGTTTTCGCTTCGCTAAGTGGGCCTGCGATCGACTTACAGAAGATGCCGATTTTGCCAAAAAAAAAATCATATTTCGGATGAAGCTCATTTTGATCTTGGCGGGTATGTAAACAAGCAAAATTGTCGCATTTGGGGCACAGAAAACCCGCACGCATACATTGAAAAGCCGCTGCACCCAAAACGAGTCACTGTTTGGTGCGGATTTTGGTCCAGAGGCATAATTGGGCCATTTTTCTTCGACAATTATCAAGGAGTGGCCGTTACAGTCAATGGCGATCGTTATCGGGCCATGTTGAACGAATTTTTGTTCACAAAAATTGAAGAGGAGGATATTGGCAACATTTGGTTTCAACAGGACGGCGCTACGTGCCACACAGCCGAAGCTACAATCGATGTTTTGCGCCCTGCCTTTGAAGATCGCATTATCAGCCGCAGAGCTGATGTCGTTTGGCCACCTCGGAGCTGCGATTTGACACCGTTGGACTATTATTTGTGGGGTGCCCTCAAAGATAAGTGTTACGCCGACAAGCCAGAGACAATTGACGTTTTAAAGAACAATATTCGTGAAGCCATTGGTGAAATACAACTGCACACAATCGATAATGTGCTTCAAAATTGGACCGATCGTGTAGGCTACTGCATGGCCAGCCGAGGCAGACATTTGAATAAAATTATTATCCATTATTAACCGGAAAGATTGTACTTTCAAATAAATAAAGAAATTTGAGAAAATATCCAGTAGTTTTTTTTTATAGAATTTAAAAAAAAAAGTTATTTGGCGGACCCTGTACATATTGTCCAAGATTTTAATGCTCAAGAAGATATATGCAGGATATTTTAATAGATTTTGAACAAGTATATTTAAAGCATATTTTTCCTTTTTTGAATAAAAATTTATGTTAGTTATGTTAATAAAAAGTTTATTCTTTTTTACAATTCCACAAAAGCAACCCTTCAAAAGTAATACAAATGGTAATAAAACCAGCTGAATTATGAGTACAGTTTCTTTAATCTAGCTTTATTCAGTGTGGACCACATTAGAAATATCATAAATCATTGCAAACTCGATTCTAGGTTGCTCAGAGTTTACAATGTTAATTAATTAATTAATTTTTTTATAACAATAAATCATTATTTTACTTTGGAAGGAAGGAGCAAGAGCTGCTAGGGCTCTCGGCTTATGTTAATTAAATAAATAATAAACTAAAGTCATGACTAAGATTCAAATTGTGCATTTATAAACTTTTTAATCTTTACTGTAACTTGTGATTTCTGCATATTATTTAAAATTCAAGTGCAGAACTAATGCACATGCGTAACTCAGACACACTTTTGCTCCAAGACAACGCCTTCAAACTGTGATGCATATATTAAAATGTTTATTATTGAAGCTGTTATTTTTGGCACAAGGCTAGTAAAGACGTTAGTATTAAAGTCTAACAAAATGTTGATGGTTTAAGATTATTCAGGCGATGTAAGAGAAATTTTTCTCTTAAGCTGTATAAGAGTTTTTTTTTTAGAAACTTATTTGATTAAGCGAGGGACAAAGTCAAAAACGAGCCAACAAAAATAAAGTCGACAAATGATGTCGTTCAGTTTTCTTCATTCCTGATATGGGTACGAAAAAGGTCGAGACGAGGCTCCTTAACATTTCGTTTCAAAAAACAAAAGTCCCACCTCGAAAAAACAAAAATAAAAAATGACAAAAATATTTGCTTAGCTGAAAGTTGCTGCCGCAATCTTAAGCCTATGAGATAATAAATTTACTAAGGAACAATATTATATCCCTCCCCCCCCCCTACCGAATCAGCAGCCCACCATCCAACACTAGCTGTTGTGGTATTTCGGCATAGCTTGCAAGCTCAGTGCTTAGTTTTTTTCCTTTGGGGCTATAGAGAAGAAGTCGTAATTAAAAGCAAACAAAGCACAAATGATGATGAATGGTTGGGAAATGAACATTCCTGAGGTAATAAACAAACAAACCGCAAAAACTTTTAGTGTAAAGTAGCTGAAAACGCCGTACAAACAACTAGCTAAACGACTTCGTCTGGGTCATGGTTCAAATATTTGACAGGCAGTATTTGCTGCAGGGGATGCCAATTTTAAGGCAATCCTATCCTATTCAGCATTAACTTGAAGGCTCTGTACAGCCTTCATGGCTTAATTTTTGGGGACGAGTTGAATTCGACAAAACTTTTCGAAAATGCACCACCATTAAAGATTGTTTAATTAAAATTTGAGTTTAGATTCTAATTAAAATTGAAAAATATTCCTTAAAAGTCCCTGAGTTCGAACATTCAACTCGCAGCCTGATTAAAAACATTTCCAAACTATATAGCTATATTTTATTTTTTTTAACGTTTCTTGTTGTTACATATTGAATCTTTCTATTAGAAACTAACAATAATTCATCAAATCTTAACTTAAAAGTAAATATATACAAATTCATAACCAGTGCTAGGACCAAATGTATAGTTAGCAAATATAATACAATAATAATTTTAATTTTTGTTAGTATTTGACATAATTATAAATATTTGTAGGTCTTGTATCGTATATGTTTCTTCGTTATAAATAGAGCGATTGATAAGAGATGTGCTCAGATACGCGAGGCTAGTCGGGCGTGGCCTAGCTCCAGCTTATGCCAGGCAAGACATGCGTGGTCTCGCTCTGGAAAATCATGTTATATTCCAACGGTGGGCAAATGTGGCTCTTTGTTTAGTAAAGTGCGGCTCTTTTCTATTTTATATATTTAAAAATATGTCCAAAAATATAAAAAATTTTTTATTTCTGTCAAATTCCATGGAATTTAATGTTGTTCTATCGTTGTTGTTTCAACGATTTGAAGCAAAATTTGCTAATGTGAACCCTATTTTTTCTTTACTGAACGTTCTCTTTAATGATGTTGTACTTTTTCTCCATTAAACCATTACAAGGTAAGCTCAGATTGCAGAGAAGTCACACAAAAGTTAAGCTAGATGTCAAAGTCAACAGTTCGAATTGTAGTTATTTTAGATGTTGTTATTGCGAACGGCTTTAACCAATACAGAACCAAGTTTTCAAATATATGCCAAAGATTTTTTTAATCTCGTTTTTGTTTTGTTATGTTATTAACGTTAAACAACTTGATATTAAATATTTATTTTTTTTTATTAGTGTGTAACAAAAAGACGGATGTATATCGCACCCTGTAAGCAAAAGTGTCCAAACTGTAAATTTTTAAGAGAAGCAAAACAATTTTGTTTTTCAAGGGACTCCACACAAAACAAAGGGACAACACTTTTTTTATTATTAAAGAGTAAGAAGATACAATGCAATCATTTGTGATTTTAAATCACGTGATTTATATTCAAAATGAATGCAATCATTTTTTAAAAATCATTGATTGTGATTTGAAATTTCAAGTCAAAATCAATGATTTAAAAAAAATGAATGCAATCATTTTTTCATATCTTTGGTTGGAAATTATTGACTGCATTCACGATACTGCATTCATTTATTTAAATCATTGAAAAAAGTCACTGTAATCTCAATAATATAATGTTTTAAAATAGTGTGAAGTAAGATTATCTTATTATCAAAAGTATTGATATCTCTGTTGAACAAGTATTGGAAATTCTTAGACTAATATTATTTGTTTAACAGCTTATTTTTGTTACTTGCAAGCAAAATTAATTTTTGAAGAGCTTTTTAATTTTATTTTGTTATTTATTGTTCGGTTCGCTCTCGCGCTCTTTCATACGTTTAGCTTACTCTTTTAATATTTCAATTCCTTATACGCGGTTAAAAATCTTGGAATAAATTTTCGTACAACTAAAAGCATATTGCATATTTTTTAACTTTGCAGTTTAAAATTTAAACTTTCACAAATACTAACCTATAACTAAAATGTTTCTGTACTAAAATTTAAACCAAAGAAATATTGCAATTCTGAAACTCAATATTAGGCTATTCGGTTCATATACATGGTTATTTCTTTTGTTTCGTATAGCGTAATAGCCCAGTAGTTAACGTAGTAATAAACAGGCAGTACAATTAAATTGTCGTGAAAAAATGTTGCTCAGAAACATGTTGCGATAATTTCACGTAGCGGAACAGAGTACTGCTCTGACGAAACGGTTGTGAAAATTTCCACGCTTTAAAAATTTTAATTTTGTTACTTCTAACAAAATATTTTATATTAAATAAAAAAAATAAACAAAAAATGATTAATATGAATGAATGCATTCATTTGTGATTTAAAATCATTTAATTCCCAATCAATGATTTGAAAAAGTGATTGCATTCTTTTTTTCAAATCATTGATTGTGATTTGAAATTTAAAATCCTAATCAATGGTTTGAAAAAATGATTGCATTGTTTTTTTCAAATCATTGATTGGGACTTGAAATTTCAAATCACAATCAATGATTTGAAAAAAAGAATGCAATCATTTTTTCAAATCATTTATAGGGATTTTTAATTTTAAATCACAACCAATGATTTGAAAAAATGAAGGCAAATCAATTTTTTAAATCATTGATTGGGATTTAAATGATTTTAAATCAAAAATTAATGCATTCTTTTACACCTCTGACAAATAGTTTATAGTTTTTATAGTGATTTTTGAAAGGCTGTAAATTCTTAAAAAAAGTATCGTATGGGTATTTAAAATAAAAACATTTTAAAGCTTAAAGTTTCTATTTTAACGGCCGAAAAAAATTTCAAAATTTTCTGATTTTTTGATGCAAATTAAATTAATTGATGTGTAAGAAGCAATATGCGTGCTCCTAGTTCAAAGTTTGACGATTCAAACCGAAAAAACTGTTAAAACTAGCCAGGGCTTTTAGGGCATGGATAAAAAAATCGAAATTTTAAGATACATAAAAAAAACTTATTTCAATCATCAATATTTGATGTTTAAGGAGCAATACGCGTACTCTTAGTTCATAGTTTGACGATTCAGACCGAAAAAACGGCTAAAACTAGACAGGGCTTTTAGGGTATGGAAAAAGCCTACAAATACCTAGAAACATGAAGACTTTTTGGCAATTTGTAATTGCTACATAAGGGTTGGTTTATTAAAACACCCGAAAATTCATTTTTTTTGCACTTTTTTTTCAAACCTTATCAATCAAGGAAATCAAGGATTCAAAAACGAAAAATAAAAAACGAATGAATAGCTTTTGTAGGGATTGTACTTTGGTGTAAAAAACCGTACTTAAATTTTCTGTGCGATCATTAGTTGCTGAGATGTCGATGATCAAAGACGAAAAAATCCCTTGACTTAGAAAAATAAAACATAAACAAAATTTAAGCTAAATGAAAAAGCTAATAAACTTTGTACCATGATTGTGCCATAAAATAATTTTTTTAAATCCCGGTATTATAATTTTTTTAAGAAGTTACAGCTTGTCAAAAATAACTAAAAAATTAAAAAATTTTCTGCTCCCTTAATTTTTTTGCTGAGTTTATTAATATTTGGTAAGGTTTTTTTCTTTATTTGAAGTACGGTGTGGCTCTTTGGAAGGTATTGAAAATCTTAATGTGGCTCTTATTGGTCTCACTCGTGCCCACCCCTGCTCTATTCTATTAGCTGTGATCATTTTAACGAAAGTAACGATTTGTGTCTAGTACTACAGTAAATACAGTCTTTTAAGGCGTGTGGTATTAGTGGTTTGAGCAAGCTTTTTTGCCAAAAAATTCGGATGGTGTTGAAGTCGCTCTTTGTATTTTTGATTGAGTGTACTAAGACTGCTTTTAACTTAAGGAACATTAAGGTCTTTGTGGATATTTTCATTCTTTACAATGGATATTACATTCGTAATTGTTCGTAGAATTTTCGATTGGGAACGCTGTATTAGCTCAACATTAGAAGAACTGGCTTTTCCCCAAAGCTGTGATCCGTAAGTGCAAATTGGTTTAATTACACTCGCGCTCAAAAAAAAAAGCCAAGTTAATAATTTGATAACTAATATTATTTTTCTTGAATTGTAAAACAGTGTACCATACCATAAATAAACAAGCACATCCAAACTTTATAGAAATTCTTAAAGGACATATTGAGATTCCTTCGCACTTGATTGGACCTCTCAAGGTAATCACAATTTTTTCAACTTATTTTTAAAGTTTAAGTGTTTCAATTTTGTTGTGCCGACATTAATTGCATTTTTACAGTCATTTGGCTTATTGCAAAAAAAAAATAAAATAAACTTTTTCCAATACAATTTGACGTAAAATAAGGTTATGTAAAATAATATTCGATAAAATATAAAATGAAGCGTATAGCGAAGCAATTTCTTGTCTTTTTTTTAATAAAAAAAATGGTGTTTCTATAAATTTTAGTTGAATAATAAAATTTTTACTAAAATGTATTACACAAAAAATTAAAAATTAAATTCATTTTATGGCGACTAATATCTCGCTATAAGACAATTTAAGTTTAAATATAAAATTATTTTAGACAAATAAATCAGGTATTTTTAAAATAACAATTCTAAAAACAGTTACTTTAAAAATTTCTTCTATTAAATTAAATTTTAAAGATTATGCACCTCCGATAAGACCAGCCAATGCAACTTTATAATCTCCAGATGTTTCC
Organism: Dichetophora obliterata; assembly: GCA_963920525.1. Taxonomy (NCBI): domain Eukaryota; kingdom Metazoa; phylum Arthropoda; class Insecta; order Diptera; family Sciomyzidae; genus Dichetophora; species Dichetophora obliterata. Next base: position 219,921,561 of record OY986435.1, on the reverse strand, counting down.
GAATCCGTAATTGCGCTTAAAAGAGTGCGATTATAAATACGCTCAAACTCATCCTTAATTGTGCCCAGATCTATTTCTGAGCGGCTCACACAAATACGTATTAATGTGGCGTCATCAGTGCCAGCGCCGTCCATGGCTTGGTAAAGTCGATTGGCAAAAAAAGCCGCTGGTGATTGAACGCACTCAACAATAGCCATCATGGCGTCGTGCAGCTCATCATCCATTTCATGTTTGATGGCTTGCTCGATTGTCTGTCCCGATAGCTCTTTGTACTGCTCGAATATCAGACGCAACTGAGCAAAACTGGCGTGCGACATTATGCGATTAAAAACCTCTTCATCGGTCCCTAGTTTAGCCTCACCGGCCGCATACAATGCCGCTGCCTGTTCCTTAGCCTCATTGGCATCCACTGTGCCGGCTGGATCGCGTACTCCCGTCACTATTAGTGTCAACATGCGCCTAAAGTAGCCCGACGTTTCACTGCACATCTGCTCGGCCAAAGGACGACCGTATTTAGCCTCATAGGTGGCAACAATTTCGTGCATTTCCTCATTGCTTTTAGTGCAGAGAATTTCTACCAATGTTGGTTCCCATACCTGCCATAGCATTATGCAATTGCTCGCAGAGGTATTCAACAGGAGGCATCATTAGTGCTACAATGACATCTTCAAAATTTCCACCCAATTCACTCTGGAGATCGTCGATGAGATCTTGGTCGAATTCACGCTGGAATTGTTCCTTGATTTGCTGCCGTTGGGTGTTGGTGCGGCTGGTCAATATATCAATGATTTCCTGCTCATCGGTGCCAAGCCCCTTCATGGCGGCACGCAACGCTTGGCTATCGGCTACGGCATCGAAAGGTGAGTACGGCACAACAGTGGGGTGGGGAACGTAATCCATTTTAGTAAAATTTAATTGAGGTTTTCACTTTATTAAACAAAAACTTTAATAATAGGCACTGATATTCTAGGTCAGCTTTCGGTACTACAAAACTGTTTCTATGTTCGTATTCCGGGCACTTTATGTTGTTTTTCGTTGTCTATCTCAAAGCTGACGAATAATATTTGATTAATGCCATTTTCAGTATCACAAAAATGAATTGCACGTAAATATGCCTTTCTATTTGACTGAAGAACATCGAAATCGGTTAAAAAATTGCTAAATGGCGGCAGTTTTAAAGTTGTTTTTTTTTTTGGCAAAAACTGTGTCCTATGTAATTAATTAATGCTTGTTACAATACAAACGCTCCTATTACATCAAATCTTTTTAAATAGCCTTGTTTTACGTCAAATTTTATTTAAAAAAAGTGAATTTTATTTTTCATTTTCAATAGGCCAAATGACTGTAAAAATGCAATTAATGTCGACACAACACAATTCGAACACTTCAACTTGAAAAATAATTTTAAAAAAAATGTTGATGACCTTGAGAGGTCAAATCAAGTGCGACGGACTCTCAAAATGTCCTTCTTTAAGAATTTCTATAAAGTTTGGATGTGCTTGTTTATTTATGGTTTTGGCACACTGTTTTACAATTCAAGAAAAATAATATTAGGTATCAAATTACACTGGTCAACAATTTAGCAACTTTTTCGTGCCACACGAACTTTGATAGCTAATACTGTGTAAGCTATATTCTCACGTTATGAAACTGATTTTTTTTTATTTGGCCTCAGATTTTTTGTGATTTTGGACTTTGTGTTTTTACGACTTTGATCCTGTTTTTATGCTCTGGAATCCAAACAACTTAACGTAAAGCAAAAAAAAAGCACCATCCTATAGCAAATTAAACAAGCTTTTTAGTGAGGTATTTTTTATTGTTCTGCCATATTTAGTCTGTCAGATTTTCAGGTTCAAAATAAAATTTAGGATTCTTTTGTTAAAAATTTTGACTTTTACAAGTAGTTTTTTTATATTTAGAGCCATATTTAAAAGAAGAATTTTGTTTTATCGTATTACATATTTAATTTCCTTAATTCTGATACCAAAAACATAAACATTATCCGAGAGAAACAATTAAAATAAAATAAAATAAGCGAACTAGCCATATAGTCATATGAAGCATTAAGCACTCTTAGTAATCCACTTGCACCTAAATGACATTCCCATACCTTACATTTTCTCATTTTTTACCACTCAGCAACACTGTTTTACACGGTGAACTGCTTGTAATAATGAACTTTTTTGCACGCCTTTCAAAATGTTCATCCTCTCCAACTTTCAATGGCTTTCTACAGTTTCACATTAAAAGCAACACAAATTCCCCAAAATATGTGATGCAAAGATAAAAGAGGGTATTTTTGTAGGACCCTAAATCAGACATTTAATAAAAGATGCACTATTTCAAGAAAAATTGAGCGATTTAGAAAAACCGGCATGGAGTTCTTTTAAGGATGTTGTTGCAAATTTTTTGGGTAACTATAAGAGTGACAGTTACAGAGAGATAGTTAGCGAGCTGTTGTTGGTTTATCGAGCATTGGGCTGCAACATGTCACTAAAGATTCATTTTTTACACTCACACCTCGATTTTTTTCATGAAAACTTGGGGTCTGTGAGCGATGAGCACGGAGAAAAGTTTCACCACTTCAAGATATTTTGAAGATGGAAAAGCGTTACCAGGGCAAATGGAGCCCATGTATGTTGGCAGATTACTGCTGGACAATCAAAAGGGACCAACCAGGAGCTAAGTTTGCTAAAAAATGTTAGATGGTGAGTTTATAATAACATTTATTAAAATTTTTACATTGAATGTCATTTAGATACAAGTGGATTACTAAGAGTGCTTAATGCTTCATATGACTATATGGCTAGTTCGCTTATTTTATTTTATTTTATTTTATTTGTTCCTCTCGGATAATGTTTCAGAATTAAGGAAATTAAATATGAAATACGATAAAACTAAATTTTTTATTAAATATGGCTCTAAATATAAAAAAAATACTTGTAAAAGTCAAAATTTTTAACAAACAAATTCTAATTTTTATTTTGAACCTGAAAATCTGAGACTACATATGGCAGAAAAATAAAAAATACCTCACTAAAAAGCTTGTTTAATTTGCTATAAGATGGTGCTTTTTTTTTGCTTTGCTTTAAGTTGTTTGGATTCCAGAGCATAGAAACAGGATCAAAGTCGTAAAAACACAAAGTCCAAAATCACAAAAAATCTGAGGCCAAATAAAAAAAAAATTCAGTTTCATAACGTGGGAATACAGCTTAAACAGTATTAGCTATCAAAGTTCGTGTGGCATTACCACTGTTGACCAGTGTTATTAACTCGGCTTTTTTTTTTTTTTGAGCGCGAGTGTACAGTATTGTATAGCAACACCTTATGTTCTAATTGGAGCCTGGAACTCCTGTTAAGTAGCCAGTTTAACTAAAGAGCCTTTGGCTTAATTTGAGTTTTCTTGGTCTCAATATGCTTTCGATATGTTAACCGTCTGTCAAGTTGAACACCCAGATAGGTCACGTTATTCGCCTGAGGAATAGGTATTTGATTGAGCATAACTGTAGGACATGTTTAAATGTAACGTGCGTACTTTTCAGTTCATTGATTCTTATTCTCCAGTTTCTCAACCATGTTTCCAGCGTTTCTAGATGTTCATTTAGGTCCTTGGGTGCAACTACAGGGTTTGAATGGGTGCTCAAAATAGCTGTATCATCATCAAATGTTAAAGCAACCAACCGATTGCTAGTTGGTAGATCCCCTGTAAATATATGGTATAATACTAGACCGAGGACGCTACCTTGAAGAACTACAGCTGAAATTGGAAAATTAGATGTAACAATGTTTTTACATTTTACTCTAAACTTTCTATCAAAAAAAGTTAATTCATCTAAGCTAACCGCAACTTTAGTTACTTAAATACATTTGCTAAGTTTCTGCATATTTTTGACTTTTTGTGTTTTTTATTGAAGTTGTCACAAATGTCGATAAATGCTCTTAAGATGTTCCGAACAGTATTAAAGTCGTGATATTATGTACACGTTTTTTTGTGTCAACCATTTCACACAGTTGCCTCGGAAACATTGTCTATATAAACAAAATATATATTCACACAAACAGAAATGCCCATACACAGGTACAAAATTGCGACACTAAAAATTTATGAGCTTCGAAGAATTTCAAATGATTCAAATTTATATGATGACAAAAATTTTTCGCATTCCTTTGCGTTGCTAACGACGCCAAGCAAACGATAACGTCAAAAGTCTAAAAGACAGAGTGTAAAAACAGATAGAAAGGTGAATGGGGTTGAAGCAACGAAATGCCAGATATGCAAATAAATAGCGTTACAGCTAGATGGACATAATTTAAAGATATTTATAAATCTTAATCAAACACAACTTTTGGCGAGGGTAGGGGAGGTGGTGGGGAGATAAGCCCAGGCTGAAATCAACCATGTGATGGATTGATGCCAGGCAGATGGAATGACAAGCTGAGGGTTGCTGCCAGTGCAGTAGTAGCTCCCAGCAGAAGTGATGAATGACAACAATGAAGGCTAAGGAATGCTTTAAGTGTGTGTTTCCAGGCGTAACTTTACTAGTTAGAAATTCTTGAAATTGTGAAAAGTGAGTGAACATTTGCTTATCGATTTTGGGTTAAATTTTTATAATCGTATAAAAGTTCGCAACACTTCACATCAAACTGCCGCAGCATTTTATTAATTTATAGACTATAAAAAAGAAAGCACGGAAGCAAAACATTTACCTTTGTAAGTAAGTTATGGCGTATTCGTTTATCGAAATCAATTTTTCTGCTCTTTTTGGAAATTTTGCAATTTTGAGAAAAAAAATTGTGACCTCTAAAACTGAATCGTATTCTTTTCTCGAAAATGTGGACCTCACAAATAGAAAATAAATTCATAATTCTCAAAGAGAGCAGAAAAACTGCAACATTTTTTCGAGAAACGAAAACGCCATAAGTGTCAATGAAATAAATTTTACAGTAATTTCAGAAATTTCTATAGGTTTATCGGGAATTTTGAAATTGTAAATTGCGTATAATATTATGACTGGTCCACTGTAATAAATGAAAAGTGTCCTCAACAAAACATTGCCAAACTTCTGCGTATTTTTTTTTTTTGTGTCAACATTAAACACTTCGTTTCGGAATTTTCTGCAATTCAGCTCCGTAATTTTCCGTAAAAGTTTAAAGTGCATATATTACTGTGGTAGCAATATCTTTTAATGGGAACTTACAAAAAATGTTTGATTACTGGAGAAATCACGAATTTTTGGTTGGAATGTAATGTTTATATTTGCTACGTTAGAACAGTATTTTCTACGTTTCATTTTTGTCCATGTTGCAGAGAAAATATGATCTTTCGATGATAATACTAGGTGCTCTGCACGAAGTAATGATGAGACCAACATAAAAGCCTCAAAATTTGTTATTGTATTGAAGCTAGAGCATATATTTTTTTGTCAAATATTTTGTAGAGTTAATAGTCAATTCATTATCTTATAGAAAACAAATTTCATTAACTTAAAATATAATTAAAACAAAAACGAAAATATATTACACATGGGCGTCGCCAAGATGGGAAGGGAGGGGCAGCTGCCCCCCTATAGATGAAAAATAACCCAAACGCAAAGCAACCAAAGTTCTTAGTCCACTCACTTGACTTGCTTGACCGATAATTCCTGCACGTCAAAACTCGAGTGAATTTACTATTTCCATTTTAAGCAAAATGTGATACTGGATTTATATTCCTCAATATGGATGTTAACAAGCATTGCTGGCCACCGTGAATACCCCTATAATTTTGGGTAAGCTTTAGAATTATTTAATGGCAACACTTATTTTTTGTTCGGCTCGTTTCTCATCATTGTAACAGCGAAACGAGTAGAGGACACAAAGATATTTTTTATCATCTTTATATAATTTCTTTTTCATATTCGCTAGTATTAATAATTCCAAATTAAATAATAGGAAATAATTAACACGCTGTAGCAACAATGGACATCCAACAAGTGCCCAGTAACTTTAAATTTTTTGATTTGCAGTAAATTTAAAACGAAAAAACCTGAAAGATCAGCGAAGAACAGGATGAAAATGTAGAAAAGAAAAAGGAGAACAAAATAGAGATAGTATCGCAGGTTTTTAGCTCCATCACCAGAACGGGAGATACCCAACCTCAGGCAGTAGATCAAGACCCTAGTATTGGCGCACGTTTTTGTGATGATTCTTTGGGTTACCTTCCGAGACCAATCTCATCAAAAAATCTGGACTCGGAACCCGATTCTTGGACACATTAAACGCATTAAACGACAAACGATGCTATTATTGTTGCGAAGAAAGTCGAACAAGGAAGACATCACATCAATGTCGCGAATTGTTGGAAAACAACGTCGTCAAAAAAATCACTAATCAGAAAGCCCTTTAGAATTCTGGAAGAGGTCATTAATAATACCATACTTGGACTCCGTTAATACATCTCTTAAAGTACGTTCTACTGAAGAAAACGCTCAACCATTCGCATTATCTAAATTATACCCTGCGCAATTGCAAACGATGTCAGTCGCAAATCTCGCAGAAACTGGCAAAACTTTCGCCCAAATTTTTTTTGCCCAAAGTATTAAAAATTAAAATTAACTTTGGCAGCAAGTGTTAGTGGCAATCAAACTATTGTTGATGTACTAAGAGACCAAAACCTTCTTTCCCGAACCGGGAAAACATTGAAACTCTTGATTGCTCTACCGAGCACAACGTGTACAGTAGAACGATCGTTTAGCAGCCTCAGGCGACTAAAAACCTGTTTACGAAGCACCCAGCAAAATTTTTGATACAAATGTGACATGCATTCTTAGGAACCCTCCTTCCAGATGACATTCTATAGATCCAATTGTGATTCTTCTTAGCCTTATCAAGAAGCGCTTTCAAGAGACATTCTCATAAACTACTTCTGGAAGACATTCAAATAGCATTTAAATTCAATCAAAGTAAAAAATTATATAGAATTGTAATTATTGTTTAAGATATTTTCCGTGGGATTTTTTGAACCCCCAACAAAACCCAACCACTTCCTACTTCCAACACCAAAATGCCGTGAAAATCGGGAAAAGGGATATTTCACGTGGGATTTTTTTACATCCCAACAAACCCCTAACATTTCGCATTCCCAATACCAAAATCGCGAGAAAATTGGGAAAAGGGTTATATTCCGTGGGATTTTTAAACCCCCTTCCCCCCCCTTAACCACAAAAACCATTCCATTCCATGGAAAGTCTTTTAAAATTTCTCAAGGAAAACACCTACTACAATCGTTTCAATGAAGGGCTCAAAGAAATCTTCCATTTAAAAAATTCTGGAAGCACTTCTAGAGAAGACTAAGAAAAGATTTTCTTCCAATGACATGCATATGTTAAAAGAATGCCTTCTGGGTATGAAAGTGGAAGGGATGGAATTCAAAACTTTCCCTTCCACTTTAGCTTCTTTTGGAAACACTTTTTTGCTGGGACCATGGGGAAAATCGCCCCAATGCTCTGGTCACGATGAGTGTGAATAGAAAACTTATTTATGAAAACTTAACGGATAACTTTTTTACAAGTTTTTGTTTTTGTACAGTCAAGAGCTCGTGGAGCTTCACACATTGGACTTCTTACCGTTCTTATTACAATCGCCGTAAGTAGAGTTAGTAAGACTCGCACTGCAAATAAGTGTAAAGTGACCTTGACTCTACCTATAATTCATAATTTTCCCATCCTCAATACATCACCTTCCCCCCCTGGGTCATCGGCTGGCGACGCCCTTGATATTTCATACGAAAAAATATAAGTATTTAGTGTTATCCTTTATTAAGGGGGGGAGGGTAAGGTTTGTTCGGTCGAAAAAGGCCTACTTTCAAGGACTTTTTTATAACATATTGTTGTATATTAAACCTATTAATATGAAAATAAGTATATTATAATGCATTATTTAGAGAATATTTTAAAAAGTGTTGGTAAAAAAATGTTAAGAAATAACGGAGTTATTTTAACGGAGTTGGTAACGGTTTGCTCAGATGGTTTGCGATTATCTGAAATCAAAAAACAAATTGTTTTAATTAGTTTCTCTCTCAACTGACGTCGAGTTTTTTTATTTTATTTTTTGATTTAGTGATTTTTTTAATACTTGAATACTATCATATACTGTATTAATTTAAATAAACTTATGCAATTCAAATCAAAACAAAACAGTTCATAACAACATAACGGTTCATAACAAAATGAAATACCGTACTGGCCAGATAAAATTTAACAGTGCGGAAATTGAGAGTAAATCCCATAAACCAAGGTTTAACTCTGCTTTTTTTCATTTAGAAGTTGTAAAGAATTGCTTTTAATGCTAATATTTAATCTGATTTTACGGTTATATTAACGGTCCGGGTATGACAGCTTTGGCGTCTGTACCCGTCCTCGTTATGGGTTTATATATTATATATATATTAGCCACAAGAGCCAAATTATTGTCAGCTTGCGTCTTAATATATTTGATAATTTTTTATAAAAATATTGAAATCAAACGAAGTCAGCAGTTTTCTTTAATTGCACAGCAGTGACCTTTATTGGTTGACGTTTCGATGCGAATGATCACAAAAACTTTGTGCGTTCAATATTTAACAATCAATTTGAGTGTGAACATATTAGGGAAAGAGTAAACATATAATTAATCTTTGAGCATAACGAAAATGTGTATACTTAAGCATATAATTTTAAACAGACTTCACTCAAGAGAACTTTTTAGTTAAGCGATTAGCAAGTGATTAGTTTGAGCATTAACGTTAGTGAGCTCTTTTACACAAACAATAAGAAAGAGCGGTTTAAAAAAGATGTTTAACTAGTAATAGAAATCAATTATGTTCAACGCAAAACATACAGAAGTGGCAATTTAATTGAAACTTAGAAAAATGAAATAAACATATGAAATTTAACTTCATTTATAAGTATTGTAAATAATTTAAAATGAATAAAAACTTGAATAAAACATCCGCTACAATCTCCCCCTCTGCTGCAGAAATCGTCCCGATGATGTGGCAAGCTTCTAGGTTTGTTTGACAGGAATTCTAGGTCTGAGTATTCTATCTGATGTTGTGTTGTTTTGCTGTGCTGTAGCTTGATGTGTATCTGGAACGTTTGTGTTATGTAGTGTTGTATCTAAGCTTGATGGCGGGATTGGATTTTTTTTTGGGCGACCGCGGCGCCTTATAGGATAAACTGGTGCATCTTGAACACCGCTATAAAGTGTTAAATCCGATACATGATGTGTTGAATGTGGAGTATTTGGATCATCTTCTGATGCAATGGTAAAACATGCTGAACCTTTTTTGCCTATTACTGTGTATGGCCCATCTCGTCGAGGTACAAACTTTGATGTCAACCCTTGAGCTCCTTTACTTAAAATATGTGTTTTCACTAAAACTCTATCACCAACGTTAATAATGGGCTGAGGTCTCCTTTTGTTGTCTACATACATTTTATTCTTATCTTGAATTCTTTCTTCTGCTTCTTTTGCCTGTTTAAGTGTGTCTGCAAGTTGCAATAAATGTGGGGTTATTTGTGGCAAGAAGTTTTCTGATTTAACTATGGCCTTAAAATCGTGTTGGACTTCTGTTGGGGTCCTTAAATTTCGACCGAATGTCAGATATGCTGCAGAATAGCCAGTGCTTGCACATTTTGAAGTGTTCATTGCAAAACGAATAGCAGGTAATTTTAAGCTCCATTTCGTATGCTCTTGGCCAACGCATATGGAAAGCTGAGTTTTGAGGTCTCTGTTTTTTCTTTCTACCGGGTTTGCTTCCGGGTGGTATACAGGAGTAAAGCTTTGCTTAATTCCTAAACAGAATGTGAGTTTTTGCATCACTGCCGAGATAAACTGACATCCATTGTCAGTGTGTATTCTCCTTGGAACACCGTATCTTAAAAATATTTCATTTAAAAGAAGTAGAGCACAGTTTTCAGCTGTGCCATCTTTCATGGCAAACAGCTCAACCCAACGGCTGCAAATGTCTTCCACAATTAAAATCCATTGGTGGCCTTCTATTGTGCGCGGAAGTGGACCAAATAAATCAACTGCAATAATCTCAAATCTTTGGCTGCTCGATACTGTTTGAAGCAAACCAGCTGGTTTCAGGTTCGTCGGCTTATAGCGTTTGCATTCAATACATGATTTGATGTGATTTGCTATATCTCCTCTCATACCTGGCCAGTAATAAAGTGGCGAAATTCGACTTATGGTTCTATCGATGCCATAGTGACCAGCAGTTGGATCATCATGATAGTTAAACAAAATCTTGGTGCGCATTGATTTCGGTACTACAAGCTGCCCATTTTCAGACTCTTCGTTGGAGCAGAATCGGTAAAGAACACCATCTACCATTATATATCCCCGACTTGTGTGCCGCAATACGTTTTCATCGTTGTTTTCAAAAGACATAATTATATTTTTTAGATCAGGATCTTCCAGTTGAGCATTTCTGAACTCTTCCGCCCCTTTTCGTGGAAAGTCAATTTCAATAAACATACATTCACAGCTTTTTTCGTCATGATTTTCAATTGAGCATGGTGGTCGAGAAAGGGTATCAGCCACGACATTTTGTCGTCCAGGTGTGTAGCCAAACTGGATGTTGTACATCTGCAGTTGAAGTGCCCATCTAGCTAGGCGTCCTGTAGGTGATTTTAGGCTAAATAGCCATTTCAGTGGTTGGTGATCTGTGAGGACAGATATCTCGGAGCCTTCTATATAACCGCGAAATTTTTGCACGGCCCAAACTACCGCTAATGCTTCACGTTCCGTGGTGGAATAATTTCTTTCTGCTGGGAGCAGTAATCGACTGGCATATTCGATAGGGTGCTCCTGATCCTTCTCCCCCTGCAGTAGAACTGCACCGATAGCATAATTGCTTGCATCTGTTTTTAAAAAAAATGGTTGATCTTCATTAACCTGTTGCAATATTGGTGGTGACGTTAGCAGCTGCTTTAACATATCAAACGATGCTTGTTCTTCCGTTGACCATTTCCAAACTGAGTGCTTCTTTGTTAACGTAGAAAGAGGCTTAGATATTTCGGCAAAGTTTGGCATGAAACGACGATACCACGAGCATGTTTGAAGAAATGAAATAAGTTGTTTCATATTTTTTGGACTTGGACGTTTTAAAATGGCATCCGTTTTTTCTGGGTCAATTTTAAGGCCATTGACTGTAAGAATGTGGCCCAAATATTTAACTTCTGGCCGACAAAAGTAGCATTTTTCTCTGTTTAAGTGAAAACCAAATTCTCTTAATCGCCTGAACGTTTGCTGTAGTTCTGAAATATGAGTAACAATATCTTTGGAACAAATTATGATATCATCCAAATATGCTAGTATTAAGATATTTGGTAGTCCAGAGCGAAATTTGTCTATTAACCGCTGAAAAGTTGCTGGCGCATTTTTTAAGCCAAAAGGCATTCGGTTGAAAACATATATGCCGAATGGAGTAGTAAATGCGGTTTTCAGTTTGTCCTTTTCTGCAATCTTTATTTGCCAATAGCCAGATTTCAAATCCAGCGTGGACATATAAGGCGTTGTTTTAGCTGCATGCAGGAGGTCGTCTATCCTTGGAAGTGGATACGTATCGGTTTCGGTTATGGCATTTAATCGGCGATAATCCACGCACACTCTTATGTTTCCGTTTTTTTTCGGAATCAATACAACAGGGAATGCCCAGGGAGATTTTTTTTCAGAAATAATACCTTTATTAAGCATGTCATCGATTTCAGTCTTCAAGCTTTGCTTCATTTTAGGAGAAATTCTATATGGATTTGTAGCAATAGGTTCATGTGACCCCGTTTTTATATAATGTTCAATGTGAGGAATCGGGTTTGTGATATCCTCAAAAATTTCTTTCTCTTGTTCTAGAAGATTTTCCAATTGATTTTTCTCGTTTGTGCTTACATGAGGTCCTTCATCTGGACGTAACTTTATTTCAATAGAATTTAAATTTATGCCATGACAAATAAAACTTTCAGGTTTTTCATCGGCTTTCATCTTTTTCATAGGAGGAAAAAGGTTTTCATATTTCTTATTAACTTTGGGATGAAAATTAAGAGGAACTGAGTTTTCAAAAATTTTATTAATGTTGCCAGGTGAATAATCGTAGTTACTGAACTTAAGGTGTGTTGGAGTTTGATAACCTTCTTTTTGTGAATTTGATTTCTCAAACCAATCTATAAATTCATTGATATCCTTTGAGTTTGTATTTAAATTATTGTCATGCTCAATTATATTTGCTTGTGTGAGAGTCACACTGTAGGCATTGTGTTGATGCATTTTAAATTCAAAATGCTTGAAAGGATCATCTTTAAAATGCCAGTTTCTTTGAGCTAGATCCATAACGATTCCACATTGTTCCAGAAAGTCAATGCCGAGTAAGGTTCTGTTGTCCTTGGCATTTGGCAGACAAATAAAACGAATGCGTTTATATCTACTTCCTATAACTATGTCAGCAATGGTGGCGTATACAATTTCTTTGCGTGGTATTCCGTCTGCTAATATTATTTCAGCAAATACCCTTTGGAATTCAACGTTCATTTTTTTTAGTTTTTCATACAAGTAAAACCCTGCGACACTTGTCCTTGCCGCGGTATCAAAATATGCCTCGCCTTTTAACCCGTTAACGTTTATGTCAACAGTGGGTACATTTCGTCCAACGACAGCCGTCTGTATCGCATTAAAATCTAGCAGCGCTGGGCTATTTTTTTGGTTGGTGTGATTACAGTGTGGACAGTTAGATCGGTAATATCCTGCTGCACCACACCCATAACAATTAATGTTGGTTTCCTGAATATTCGCTTTGCTTTTTCTATCCGCTTCAATTTTCTTAAAACAGTTTTCAGCTACATGGTTTTTTTTTCTACAGTAGGTACAACGTTTGGTTGACTTTTCGGTTTTATCAGAAATTTTTGAATTTTCATTTTCAGCATTATTCCTACCATGCGCTTTATTTTCATTTACTAACATCTCAATTTCCCTGGCTTTAGCTAAAAGATCCTGAAACGTGCTAACGCTATCCCTGGAGACTTTTTCTCTTATCTTAAGCTGCAGTTGTGAAAAAATGATATTGAGCATAGTATTTTCCGACAACTTTTCTGATAACTGTGCAAACAATCTTCTCTTTTTGCATATAAAACTGTCAGTTGTTTCAAAAAAGTTTTGTTTTTCCTGACAGATCTCGCTAAATACGCGCCAATCTGGCTTAGGTGGAGCAAAAGCTTTTTTTAAAAGATCCATTGCCTCATCGAACGATTTTGCTTCATGTTTAACCCCTTGCCACCATGATGATGCGTAACCTTCTAAGAGCAGTGGGAAGCTCGATAAGGCGTGACTGTCAGAAATGCTTTCAGCTTCTTTGTATACTAAAATGGTCGCTAAAAAATCTTCAATATTTGTATTATAACTGCCACCACTGAAACGAGCAGTACACGTGCTAAACGTCGATATATTTTCTCGTCTAATGCTAAGACCTCCTATCAACTCCCTAAATTGTTGTTCTGTTAAATTTATATTAACTGAGCCATTACTTTGAACAGCAGCATTTTGGTTTTTCTGACTATTTGACATATTTGCTTCGTTTGGAACACCAGTATTACCATTCGTCGGTGTATTTCGGGGGCTTCTACGCATTTTGCGATTAAGACAAAAAAATAGTTTCAGCTAATGACGATATGCAAATTGCAATAATTAGAACTTCTTGTATGATTTTATGCAAGTATGCCAAATCCCTCAAGCACAACAACAACACTGATGATATAGCAACAACAACAACAATAATTCTTCGCCACAGCAACAGTGTTAAATTCGGCAACTGCAACAACAACAACTATTCTTAGCCACAGCAACAGTGCTAAATGCGGCAACTGCAACAACAGCTCAAATGAAATATAGCGGTGATAAAGCGGTTCTTCAATATTATATTTGCAATTAAATTTGTTTATTTCTGTTTCGCAGGTTTTTTAGTTGGGCGCCAATTGTAAAGAATTGCTTTTAATGCTAATATTTAATCTGATTTTACGGTTATATTAACGGTCCGGGTACAGACGCCAAAGCTGTCATACCCGGACCGTTAATATAACCGTAAAATCAGATTAAATATTAGCATTAAAAGCAATTCTTTACAAAGTACATTAACAATGTTGATTTTATTTCAAGCCATTTTGGTTAATAGCATGGTCTTGATTTACAATCAATAATAAATAAAGTAACGAAATTTCAAATTACTAACCAAAAGTAAAAAAAGTACAAAAGAAAATTATTATGTCAAAAAATTTTAAAATGGAAAAAAATTAAATAATATTAATACTTCAAAAATATAACAAATAAAATATAAAAAAATAAAATCAATATTTTATATGGCCTTTTCTAGCTTTACTAACGGCCTTTATTCGTCTTGGCATTGACGATATAAAATTTTGGCAATATTCCAAAGAAATGTCATTTTTCCAAGAATCTGCGATGGCAGTTTTGAATTCTGCTTTAGTTCTGGAATTTTTCTTGAAAATTTTCAACTTTAGATGTGACCAGCAGTTTTCCATTGGGCTTAAATCTGGGCTGTTTCCAGATCAGCTTAGGATTTTTAACTTAACTCCCGATAAAAAATTTTTTAACTATGAAACTTTTTTCTTTTTGTTGTATTAATAAAATATAGACATAAAACAAAAGTGGCTTACTTTTCTAGCTCGATGACAGGGCGCAGATTCGTCCTGGAAAATTGGGTCAAATATGACCGAAAAAAGTACGTCAATTGATGTATGTCAAATATGACCGAAAAAAGTATGTCAATTGAAATTATTTTCAGGTAGATCTCAGAGTTCATGGAGCCAGTGCAGAAAGCCGAGTCACCAACTCCGTAGTAGCTAATACATCCCCATATCATGTAACTGACCGGAAATTTTTGCCTGGTAACCACACAACCATCAATGAATTTTTTACCAGTTCTACGCCAAACATGCCGCACCCCATCCGACTGGTTCATGTTACACTTCGATTCATCTGTGAAGATGACCCGTTTCTACTCATCCATAGTCCAATTTCTGTGAGCTTTCGCGAATTCTAGCCTCGCTAAACGCATTTCAGTGGTTAGCCCGGCTTTTTACATGGTACACGCAGAGAAAAAACATAGTTTCAACAAACATGTTCTTAAACATATAATATTTTCTTTGATCATGATAAAATGATTACAACAATTTTATTTAGAAAAGGAACTTTTTTGTAGGAACCAAAATATTAATGAAACAATCATTATTCTCTTATTGGGTCGAAATTAGAATGATTGCAACAACTATATTATGAATTTACTTTTAGGATCCAGAATATTATTGAAACAATTTTATTTTTTTTTTTTTTTTTTTGTTATTTTCATGCACTCCAATTTTTACAGCTATAAATTAAGATATCTAAAGAGGTTTGCCTAGTCATTGTCTGTGCTGAACAGAAATGTTAATTCAATTGAAAAATCTTTTTGATACAATTTTCTGTCCGAGCTGGGGTTTGAACCGCGGCTTTTTCGCTTACAAGCCTTGCACACTAGCAGTAAGCCACAGCCGCTACTACGGCCTGACTAATGCCATTCATAAACATGGTACATTATGTGCATTGTCACAAAAATATCAATATGTGTGATAAACAAAATATGGTCAGAATTGCGAAATATATTTACGGTAAATAGAAATATGTTTGCTACAATTAAAGTAGAAAATGTCACTTTTCCGCGTGCTGTTTTTAGGATAAGGCGATTTCAAACAAAACACAATAATTGAACAGTTGACAAACAAAACGGCACATAGCCAGGAATCGAAATCTTATTGTGTCTAAATGAAGTGAAAGTTTTTCCTGCAAACTGTTCAGACACAAAAATTCTTTCGATTTTTTGTTATGTTCTGCTTCGTTTGCCAACAATCAAAGAATAGTTCAGACAAACATTCAAAATTCTTATATGTTTGTCTCTTTAATAATATTCACATTTATCATGATTGACAGAACTACAACATTTTTTTGCAACTAATAGTTGAGGCAATCACAGTATGTTGACAATTTTAATGATATTATGATTTCAACTATTATGTTATTTTTGGTACCATTATTAGTAAATAATGACTTTATTAAGGCAAAAATTTGTGTTTGCAGAAATAGTACAATAATTTTAGTAAAAAAATTATTATTGCAGTAATCATGTCTTAACCATGTCTTTTCTCTGCGTGTATTCTTGCCGATAATCTTCTGTTCTGAAGCCTTCTCCTGACCGTTCGATCGCTTATTCTTGTACTTGTCATTTCAAGAAATTCAAACTTAATTTCGCGGGATGTTTTTTTCCTATCCTTAAGGCAAATGTTTGTGATAATTCGATCCTCACGTTCCGTGGTGCGTTTGTTAGCTTTCCCTGTGCCGGTTTTTTTTTTGCTCGTACCAAAAATGCTACTTTTTTAATTATCTTAGCAAATATGACATGGCTACAGCCTACTCGAATTGCAATTTGCCGTGTTGATAACCCTTCTTTATGCAGAGCAAAAACAACACACTTTTGTTCTTCACTCAATTGAGCGTCAAGTTAACAGCATGAACTTGAAATTGAAACGAAACAATATAATGCAATAAAGGAAAAAGATGATGCAATAACAGGGCTGCCACTATGTCTCAAAGTAATCTAATATCTAAATTGCTGCTTATTTCTATTTAAAATGTTGCTTAGTTTTATTTAAATAAGCAACAATTTAGAAATTAGATTACTTTGAGACATAGTGGCAGCCCTGTTATTGCATCATCATTTATTTAAATAAGCAACAATTTAGAAAAAAATAGTTCGTAATGCCGTTTTACAAGCTAAATTAAAATATTTTAATGGTGTACACTTTTATCTGGCCAGTACGGTACATGCTATGTAACGGACCAAAACGCAACAATTCCGAATTTGTTATCTAAATAACTAAAAAATTAATTGCCAGATAAACCACAACAACTGTTTAAAAAAATTTATATCCTACTGGCTTGAATTACATTTTTTCGTTTATCCAAACAAGTAAAAATTATGTAATTATTGCGTTTTGTTATGGACCTCCTCAGTTAATCTAATCAAGAAAATTAGAATGAAAATCTAACTTTTTTAGTTTACCAATTAACGCATTGTGCAAACTTTGTCAAAAGCTTAGGAAAAATCTGTGTAAATGACATCTACCTGATTTCCAGTTTCAAAGGAAGAGATACAATATTCCAAAAAAAACTGCTAGGTTCGTGACAGTTGACCGACCAGTAACAAATATATGTTGAAAAGGGCTTATTATATTTTTTACTGCAAAATAAAGTTTATTTTTTACAATAATTTCAAAAAGTTTCGATACCGTTGAAAGCTTTGAGATAGCTCGATAGTTTTCTACGTTACTTTTGGAACCAGATTTAAAAACAGGCCTAATAAAAACCTTCCAAAAACAGGCCTTCCATTCATCAATAAAAATACCCGCACTTAAAGATTGGTTGAAAATAAAAGTTAGTGGATTATTTAGAGAATAAACACATTTTTTAAATAAGAAAGGAGAAAACTTGTTTATATGTGGCTTAGAAGAATTTTTTAGGGACATTATACAATTTAAAACATCCTTCATCGTGATCGGAAGATTTCCAAAATGAGTACAAGGTGCTATATTATTTAAAGTTTCAGCATCTGACCAACTTCTATTATTTTCATAAACAAAGCTAAAAAAATCAGCAAACAGGTTTACAATATCTGAAATAATATTTGATGTCATTCCATTAACCCTCATCGGTCCCCTTTATGCGCACGCATACAATTTTGATCTTTAACCTTGAATAAAATAAAAACGGTTCAGCGAAATGACCTTGTATTTTGCAAAGTAGAATTATTTTGCCTGAACAACCAAAAAACCCGTTTTTGAATTTGTACCCTTACTGTATTTGCCTTTGCAGTTATAGTTACGAATCGGTCCCTGTGTATGCGCGCGTATACACATAAACAGGTACCTGGAATTGCCGCTAATTTTTGTGTGTGGATTTATAGCACGCTCTTATTTTTTCGTTTTATGAAATTCAGTTTGGTCTGGAACACACATAAGTGAAGTTTGTTTGCGCATTTATTTGAATTTTGGTTGTGTTTCGAAGTATTTGATAAAAAATGGATAGAGTTTTACGTGAAAGAAGGCAGCGAGATGAACTAGAAATGGATTTTGATTTGGAAAGCGAAGCGGGCGAATCTCCGTGCAATAGTGACGATGATTTTGCATTATCAGACGAGGAGAATGATGAAAGTGAAGTTAGCGTGCATTCGGATGAAGACGACATTGAGCCACCTGAGCAAAATTTAGAAGAAATGCAGCAAATCTTGAAAATAAATATTTTTTAATAAATATGAAAATTTAATATTCATCGCAACCATTTGAAATAAATCGAAGAAATTCATTTCGACGTGCAGAAAATTTCACTTCAGGTAAAAACCTACCCTCTTTGTTATGGGTTCATGTTCATTATATGTTTCATTTTTGTTATAATTCAGGTCCAAAAACATTAGCAACTGCTACTATAGTTGATGTTTCGTCTGCATTTCACATGTTCCTTAAACCCGTTGAGAACATTATTTTGAACATGATGAATTTATATGGTGTACGAAAGTACAAAGACGATTGGGGAAACATTGATTTGGACACTCTGCACGCATACTTTGGATTGTTGCTGCTTTCTGGTGTGTATCGGTCATACAGTGAATGTGTCACTAAACTGTGGAATGACGAAACTGGTCGGCCAATATTTAGAGCAACAATGTCTTTGAAAATGTTCAAGCGTATCCATGGTTGCATTCGATTTGATGACCGCGAACAACGTATGGAAAACACTGCATCTATAAGTACTTCTGTACGTGGCAAATTGGCACCGATTCGAAATGTATACGATAAATGGAATCATAATTTGAAAGTTGTACCAGGAAAAAACATTACCGTAGATGACAGTTAGTTCCGTATCGTGGGTGATGTCCGTTTCATCAGTATATTCCATCCAATCCGGTGAAAATGGCATCAACATTTGGGTGCTATGCGACTCAAAAAGCTGGTATGCATACAACACACAAATTTATGTTAAATAAATCTACCTTTATGAAGTTTAAATGTATTAATATGAGAGTAAACAATGTAATAAACATAAAAAATCACAAAACATAAATGGTTGTTAATTGTTTTTGGCTTTTTTACAGTTAAAAATATATGTGTATGCGCGCGCATACAATGGGACAGATTAGGTGTAATTCTCGAGGGACCAATGAGGGTTAAAGGACATTGTAGATGGTATAGAAGAACATGCTTTTTTAGATTCTATTAAACTCCAAAAAGCTTTAGGATTTGACTTTATGTTCACTTCGAAACCCATTATATATTGATTATATAAAAATGTATGGAGAAAATAAAATTCTCTCATGGAATGTTTATACTTTGACTCAAAAACCAAATTATTAGTTGCCTTAAATTTTTTGCAAAATTTATTACGTAAATTTCTTAATTTCATAGGTCCCTTAGTGTATCAGTTCTTTTTACGAAATCTTGGTACATGATGATTTAAAATCTCAGTCACATCACTAACAAAAATTTTAAACGATGCAGTAACATTGTTGCAAACTAACCTATTCTGCCAGTCAACACTTCCTAAATGAAAGTTTTCATATGCAAAATCACATAAATTATAATTAAACTTGAAAATATCAAGATCTTCGGCAAATTGAATATAGTTAAAAAATTCAACATTTAAAATTAAGGGCACATGATGCATGTCTATAGACAACAGAGAAAAAAAGCATTCATCAATATCATATTTTATTTCAGAGCTTACAAAAATAAGATGAAGGAATTTACCTAATTTATTACCAAAAGTATTAATCTGACTTAAATCTAAACTAAAGAAATTATCAGTTAAATAACTTTCATTTGAATGGTTAACATTAATAGGACTTTTTCATTTCCAAGAAAAGACCAAAAATACAAAACTGATCTGCATCCGAGGTTGATAATATGAGACTTACAACATTGTCCACATGAGCAATGTATAAATCATCCGCCTTACTTGGTGGAATGTAAGACGCACTAATAAAAAGCTTGCCTGATTGTCCAGAGATCTTTACACATAACTGATTCAGCAGAGAGCACATTTAACTGCAATCAAAACTCCACCACCACGCGAACATCCAGTTTTTGCAGAATCCCTATCTTTGCGATTGACAATGTTCGCTTTGGGGTCAAAATACTTAGCATAAAAAAAATCACAATTCAGCCATGTTTCCACAAGCACGATGACGTCATAATGCAACTGTGATGTTTCAGCTCGTACAAAACTTGCCTTTGACATCATGCCAGACATATTTTGAGAATATATTTTCAAAGATGAAGCCGGTTTATTAATAGTGCATAAGGAATCATTATGAATATTCATTAGATCAGAGACTCTGGGTCTCCTGCTGTAGGAAAAAACACAAAAGGTCGAACTTTAATATTGGTTTGCCAGAGAGACGGCTGCAGAAGTTTTTCATATAGCGAAGAAGATATCCCTAGTATAAATGAAATACTCTTTAAACTATTTACATTCACTCCTCTTTTGACCAAGATTTTTCAGGAAAGACATTTTTTAGGAATTTTACCAGGCTTAACAACACAATCAATAATGTTATCAGAAGTTACAGCTGGTTTATGAAAGATATATAACTTTTAATGGCATTTAATATTACATGCATTTAATTGCGAGCTTTAGATCAAGTCAGTTTTTAAGAAGGCAACAACAACAACAACTCTGTATAGAGTCCATCACTTAGCTTACTAGACAGTCTGTTTCGGAAATCGCTACACTTCGTCTTCAGTAGTCCTTTGAGTGATTCAGCTGTGATCAACTCACTGTTTAAACTAGTATATGATTTCACACATTTTGGAACTCATTCATATGAACTATATTGGACAAATTGAACGTTCAAATCGGCTACTCAATCATATGACATTTAAAAGCAGTAGGTTATTTATAGATCACCGCCATTAACTCTACCAAGGTTGCTATCTGCATTTAATATTTTTAGAAATTTTTATCTAGAAGACTTCGCTATTAACTCAAAAAACAACAAGATAGATACCAAAGGAACTCTCACTTTTCTCCATTTTATCTGTTGTTGCGTGGACATTAGGGTAAGTTTCATTAATGTAGGTAATGAGCCGATTATTGTAAAAGCACACATATGCTCATACAAACACATACACGCACATTTGGATCCAAATAAAACACAAGTTTAAGAAATGTTGCGGCGATAAACTCCTGGCTGGAAGCATGCAAAATATTTCTATTAAGGTTGATATTAAATAGTCATTAAATATTCAAACAAGCCATTTCGCACACAGCATGTGGCCAATGACCTCGCTCCTCCTCGCAAAAACACTGGCAAACAGGCCGAAAGACAGAATGAGAGACAAAGACAGACAGAGAGTTAGATGCATGCAAATGACAGACAAGCAAATACTCTATCTTCGACTAACTCGAAAGTTAGAAAGAGTGGAGTAGATGTGAGCAGAGCCTCAGTCAACAACTTGACAATGTTTTGTACCTGAACTGTAGCAACAACTGCGCCGTCCTACACCTTAGGTCATTTAATTGTATGCACACATGCATGGGCGCTCGCAGAGGGGATGGCAGGCAGGGGCATTTACTTCAGGAAAAGAAAACAAAATTAATTGCTTACAAGATCCAAAATATACGACTAAATTCTAATAAATCCTGTATTGCATATATGATTACAAATATTTAAGTTCAGGTTTATTTTATTTCACATGAGATTTAAAATATTTTCGATAAAAATAAAAAATAATTTAACCTGTGGAATTCGAGCCCACAACGTTTGGGTTATAAGACTTTGACTCTAACAACTGGAGTATGAAGCCACATGTACCATGAAATAAAAAACATATCAATATTTTAAACAATTTAAATTCTTATAAAAGAAATTTTTAAAAATGCATGATTCTAACGATATTGGTTGCAAATTAGTATAGAATTTTTTACTGTGTAAGCTGCATTTCAATTAGCTTCGTTTAAGAACATTTAAAAAAATTATTTTAGCTGAAGTATTTGCGAAGGAATTTACAAATAGTCCAATCTATTCAGTCTATGCTATTATATAAACTTGAAGTGGACATTTTTTTGTTACAGGTTATGTCAAAAAGTTGTGGGCCGATTTTTATGAAAAAAATTTTAAAATATCATATTTGTGCTGCAGCAACTGTTAGGAATGTTTTCTTTTCGAAAATTTAATAATAAGTATATTTAATCAATAAAGTAATTTGTTGAGAAATGCTGCCACGCCTTGCTTATTCGTTTCCTTTTCACTCATTTGTGAATCTGCTACTCTATTTTGTGCTCAGCTAGCACCGCGTAACAAAAAAAAAAATGAGCGTGAAAACCATATAAAATAAAAGAAAAGAAGGTATTTTTTATATTGTTGACATGTATTGTCTTAAGGTGATTGATAAAAAAACGTAAGTGGCGAGGCCGCGTACAACTGTGGCCAGGTAATATGTATATATATTAAGGCGCATTGAAACTTTTTTCTACCACTTCATATTGCAATACTACCAGGTTGTTCAATAAATTTCTAGAATAGAATTAAAAAAATAGTTTTATGGATTGAAATGCTTTTTATTACTCAGTATATTCTCCTAGAATATCTCCTAGAATATACACCTGTTTCAAAGGTTCTCTATTTTAAGGATGCCAGTGTAAGGATGCTGTAGTGGCCTTTCAAAATAATCTTCTGTCGCTGCTTTCGCCTCTTTGTTTAATGAAAATC
This sequence comes from Dichetophora obliterata, assembly GCA_963920525.1. NCBI lineage: Eukaryota > Metazoa > Arthropoda > Insecta > Diptera > Sciomyzidae > Dichetophora > Dichetophora obliterata. The sequence continues at coordinate 219,898,742 of OY986435.1, read as the reverse complement.
CTTTTCCGCACATACATTTTTTGAGGTATGAGATATGCGAATAGCCATAAGTCAGAGCCAGCTACATCTGGCAAATAGGGTGGATTTTCCAACAATTCGTACTTTAATTCACTGATTTTAACGATGGTTTTTTTGATCTTTGTGAGCAGGTGCGTTGCCCGGATGAAAAATTGATTTTTTCTTCAAAAATCTTTGCGTCAGGCTGATCCAAGAGGTTGCAATAATATTCAGAATTAATTTTTTTTCAGTTTGGAGATAGTCCACCAGCAAAATCCTTTTTAATCTACTTTAAAGCTTCTTGTTTTGATTCAGATTCATGCTGTAGACCCAAGTCTTATACATAGTGATGAATTAACGTATAAAATCCTTTTTATCCTTTTCAAAACTTTGTTGCTGAGAAAGTCGCAGTCGAATGTATTTTTGTTCCATTGTTAGCGAATGCGGAAGCCATTGTGCACACACCTTTAGAAACTCAAAACTTCACTTAAAATATGATTCACACCAGAATACTGCACAAGCCTACTTCAAGTTTATTTCAAGTACTTGCTTAAAATACAAGTTTAAGCTTGCTTGAGCTTGATCATTTTCAGTCAAGTATAACTCGAACTTGTATATAAATAAGCCCACGGCAGCTTGCGACTTGCAAGTATGCTAGCTTACAAGCGAACGACACGAAGTCCCAAGTAAAGGAAAACTTGATGCCTTCGGCAAAGCAAGTATCCAAATTAATGCAAGTATCCAAAAACTTCAATGAGCTTGTGTTGAGAAAGCTAAAGCGTATTAGGATTTTTAGGGGTTCTGTGCACTCCGTGGTTGCCAGTTGTAGGGGGTAGCTGATTTCGGAATTGATGTCAAAATTTAAAATTCAAGATGGCGGATAGAGTTTCCACCTAGATTTTTTTGTATTTTTGCCAATTTTTATAATTTAGAAATTCTGACAACGGATTTCATTTCGAAACTAATGTCAGTTTTAAAATTTAAGATGGAGGCTAGAGTAGCCACCTAAATTTTTACCACAGTATTGCCACCTAGTAAAATGTATTTTTAAGGGTTTTAAACATAATTTAACAGTCTTAAGGGGTCGCTGATTTCGAATATGAACTCAGAACTTTCAAATTCGATATGGTGGAAGAAAATACCATTTTTAGAAAAATAAAATGGCGGCCTTGCTACTGCCATCTATGTGTGATTCTTGAAACATATTGAACGGCATGGAAAGATATTTATTTAGACTTTTAACAATATAAATTATCCAAAAATGTATATTCTTGATTATCTAAACTCAAGTTTGGTTCCAGCTTAAGTAGCATTTTTTCTGGATTTATGAAATAGTAGTGAATATAAGAAATAAATACTTACAGTAAGATTTATTTCTAATTAGTTAATAGCATTTAGTCCTTAGTTCTAAATTGAAGTAGTCTAGGATTAGTTATACATAACCTTCAAACAATTTGTTGATATAAGAAAATGGATTTCCCCTTTTAAACAAAATCCATTTTTTTCACAAAGGAACTATTCTATTTGTTTTTTAGTTTTGTCAAAGCAAAAATTAGTTAAATAAATAATATAAAAGTAAAAATAAAAACATATATCTAAGTATTAAATTAAAATCAGAAATTTTAAGATCATGAACACAAAAACAATCAAAAAAATTAAATTCAAAAGATGATTTCAGTTTTATAAGCAATACTTGTTCTATTTGACTTAAGCTTTCCACACAAATATTTCCCTCTACCAAAAATCCTGCGGACGCTCTTGCGCACATGAGTCCATCAAGTAAGCATGCATGTTATGAATGTGTGTGTTTGTTCATTCTTTAATCGCTGTTATACAAACATTCATTGTTATAATTATTCATTTAAGCCAACACGAGTAAAGCAAGATACATGCAAAAATAAAGATAACAAAATAAACAAAAAAAACAAGCGAAAAACCTGGCTAATGCTCAGACACCACAACAAGGATATAATAAGTTTTTGTAGCTACATGATGCAGCATCATTATCAATAACGACGGCCCGAACGACCTGAGCCGACTGTTTAAATACTATGAACCATGAACGAGTGCGTCGCACCTCTGAGTTAAGTAAGAGTTCGTTCGGTGATTGGAGCTCATACAGAATTGTGTGTTCTGTAGGAAATATTATTTATTTATTATTTTTTTTTTTTTTAATTTATGGCTTTATCTTGTTCTGCTGATTTTAAGCAACTTAAATCCTGCTGGGTGGTCGTTGCCATCGCCGTCGTCGTCGTTATCCTCTTCTTTGTAGTCGCAGCTTTTTTTATGTTTGTTGTTTTGTGGCTTGATTGAATTTGAGTATTGGGCAGAGTGACGCGCCGTGACGCTGAAGCTGTCTTAGTTTCATGGCTAAAATAATCGCTAAGGTGGCCTATTCGCGTAGATCAGTAGTATCCAGCCAGTGGCTCGATTGGTTTAGTTGACTCAAATGACTCCATGGCCAATTGATCATGTTCAGCTGATTTTATACAAGTTAGATACTAATGAAAGGTTGTTAGTGGCTCATTTGGTTCGATTGGCTGATTTTGTTAAAACCTTAGGTATAGAAGAACTATAGAAAAAATAGCTCCCTATACGATTTTGGCCTAATAAGTGGATCAATTGGCACAGTTGGAAATATTTATTAAATTTTTTTAAAGCTTTTTCCGTCGAGTTGAAATTGAATTGTAGGTCAAAACTATATCTGAAGCGACCTATTGACTTAATACGGTGTCTTGTTATTGACTCAATTATCCCTTCTTGTTGTTGATTATAACTATTGATTTTTACACTTTGTATTTTTTTTCTTTTTAAAGGAATTGATAGAAAGACTTGATATATTATTTAAAAGAAATATTTTTTAAAATACAGGTGAATGATTCATTTTGCTTTATAGTAGCCAAACTCATGTTTATGCACCCAAAAAAAATGGTGCAACATTAAAAAAATTTGTATGCCTATTAAAAAAAATCTTTTAATTTTTACTCCAAAAAGATAGCTTTTTAATGCAACAAGAAAGGTGTTGTTATAATACAAACTAAGTAAACAAAGAATTTAGCGAGAAGCATCTCTTTATAATAACAAGCATGTTGTAACTCAGAGAAATGGCAAATCTTTATATTAAAGACATTTTTTTTTACTAACAAGAGTCTGGTAATATTAACGAAAATTTTTAAAAGAAATTTAACAATGCTACTCTTTTTAGTAATACAACAATATTTCTTTGGGTGTGTTTAAACGAGTCAGTCTCGCGATTACTGTGCAAGTAACTTTAAGCTACTGTGTAGTCGGTGCTTTTGTCATTATTTTCTTCATGTGAATTGCCGCAGCCTTTACGTTTTTATTTTGTTTTTGTACGAATTGTATTTGAGTCCTGAGTAGAGAGGGAAGCAGTTGAATCAATTTGTAAACCATTATTTAATTTCATTATCATGTTCACATATAAGACAAAGTCTTTTAAATGCAGCATTAAATCAAAGAATAACAACAAGTTATAACCAACAAATAAATAAAAACAAAAAATTTTAAATTACTTATTTTAAATTAAAAAAAAATTGTAAGCAACGACTAAATTTAACTTTAAATTTTAAATTTAAGTTATAATCAACAAACAAATGCATTTGACTCAAGAAATTAAATTTAGTTATAAGCTTAAATTTTAACAATAAGTTATAAGTTAACTGAATTTAGACTTATGTATAAATTACTTTTAAGAAACTTTATCAAATAATAAGGAAGATAACATTAATAAAATAGAAAAAAGAAGAAAAATAGTATCAAGAAAAGTGTTGGAATACTGCATGCTTAAAGTTGTGCTTATTTCGGATACTTTTGATTCTTGAAGGTAGCGAATTCCACATTCTGATAGCGTTCACAAAAAAGAGTCTGTTAAGACCCAACCAAGTTATGCTTAAGCAAACAAAAGTCTCAGAGAAAAGTTGACGAAAAGTATGATTAAGTTGAAAACTTGTCCAAGTTGGCAGATTTCATGCTTAAAAAAATGTCAAACGTTCACAAAATCTTGACAAAAATATATTAAAAACGTTAAAAAGTTCTTTGAAAAATTTGTTTAAGTAGTGCCTGTCAGCTTTTTCACATATGTTTTTATGTTTTTGGACACTTTATAATAAAGTTTTTCAACAAAATTGGTCTCTGCGTTAATTTGGAATCAATAAATTAACGTATTTTTTCGATTGACAGATAAAAAAAATTTGTAAACATATGTTAAAAAGGGTTGCCATCAGCTAACACAAAAAAATATATTTATTGCGCTAATTGGCTTATAAGCTGTGGTAAACGAAAAATTTCTCAGCAAAAAGATACAAAATTTCCATAATTTGCTTAAATAGATACAAACAAAACAAAAACAGTATTTTTAATTGAAAAATTTGACATACAAATAAAAACATTTTAATTAAACACATTCTCAATGCTTAGCTAACTACGGTGTCAAGCGCTCTCTCTCTCAAGTTTCAAAAAGTAAACGAAAGTTGAAAAACTGAACGAAGGAATGCTTAGACAAAACTTGGGCGACTTCATATATTGCTGTGTAATGTACTGAACACATTGACGACGACTGCAACAGTGCGAAACAACATGAAGAAAGAAACAACAATCTGGAAGTATCATTAGATTGTTTCATTCACGTATACACAAACAATTATATTGCTCTGTTGTCGCATGTCAAATTAGAAAAAATTCTAAACCGACGACAGCGACTTTGTTGCAATCACTCATTGTCGTTGCAACATTTTCACCACTTTCACCTCCATAAGAAAAGCATGTAAAAATAATTTGACATTTGACGCACTGTTGCTGTCGTCGTCAATGTGTTCAAGGTATAAGTCCGTGCTTTTGCTCTCAAACTTTTGTTTGCTTAAGCATAACTTGGTTGGGCCTTTAGAATTAAAAAAATAGTATACAGGGACAGACAGCTTAATTGAATAATTTTACGAGTATTTATATCGTCATTTTAGGATTGAATTTGATTGATTGGCAAATTTTTAATACACATGCTCTGCATATTGCAATCGAGTCATCAGTAGAGACTTACAGTTGGCTTGATTGGAAAAATATTTAATAAACATTGTTTATGAAGCTAAAAATTAATCCTGATAGTTGGCTACAATCTTCATCAATAGCCTTCTTTTTGTTAGTTGAAGTTGGCTATGAAATAAGGTGGGTACTTTTTTTTACAGTGACGTTTGAGGGCGTATTAGCACTAATGTGAAGTGAACTTTTTTTTATGAACCCAAAAAATATTTTCCTATAATTTAAGAATCAATTAACAATTTCCAAAAAACTCAATGTGTTAAATTACTTCTTTCTATGAAATAAAAATCAAGAACATCACCGTATTTTTGGCCTCTAGATGAGAACCTATCCTTAAGGAGATTGATAAAAAAAACACGTCCGCGTACAACTGTGGCCCGCTAGTGTTAAATAATATCCTTCCGAAGTTTTCGAGAATCTCTTTTCTTTGAAAAATATTTTAATTCAGTTTAAGCCCACGTTTTGTATATCTTATTTTTTGGCAAAGAGAATAAGAAAGCAGCTGTGAAGAGTACACAAAAACAGTTTAAGCTCTTTATGGCCTATAATAGGCCATAATGGTCAATTACATATTTATTAATTTTCTCATATAATTCTCATACAAAGGGCTTTATTTGAATTTTTGCAATTTCCATCAGGATGGAAAATGAAATAAATATTTTATTCAACTTTTGTTATTGCAAAGCTTAAGGAAAGAATACAAAAAGAAAAATAAACTCGGTTTAATGTCATGCTGACCAAAGTTCTCAACCTACGCTCTTGGTTATCAATACACATTGTCTTGAATTTTTCATTTGCTGTTCAAGTTATTTACTACTTCTTTCTATTTTTTTATTGATTTCAATAAAATTCTTAAGGGCAAAACAACGAAAAAAATCAAAAAATAAGGACAAAGGAACCCAAATAAATAAGTAAACCGAGAATAAAATGTTTCGCCCACAAAAGTTATGTTATGCCACTTCAATTAAGGGATTGCTTCACGGAAGGGGGCTATACTATACTTTGTGGTTTGGCAACATGATTTTTGGTCTTCTTCCTTTTTTCCGTTCTTTTTTATGTTCTTCGTTGTCATTGGCATTTTTATGTTAATGATTTCTTTTTTCTATGCTTTGCTCTCTTTAGCTACTATTTTACGTATTTCGCTTGCGTAATGATAAAACATAAAAAGTACATGTTTTTCTGCCAGTATTTATCCCACCGCCCATACTGGCCCCAACCTTTGGCCAACTTCGACGTCAATCAATGTAGGAATTGATATGAATTTCCTCGAAAATTTTGGAAAATAAAACGTCGAAGCTGTGAAGACCGTTGATTTTGTCAGCGAGGAAACGACGTTGTTTGAATAAAGTTTTTTTACTCAAATAACGACGACATAACCATGGGACAAGGTCATTTTATGCATTGATTTTTTTCGTATGAATAAAATTATTATAGAAAAGTGAAAAATTTAGTATGATGAGTGTGTAGCAGAATGGGCTGTGATGTGAGCTCATTTAAACATTGATTCTATAGTTTGTTCATTTTGACATTTCCAACTGAAAAATCTTCTTTTTTTAATGACCAGGGCTAGAATTTCGATAAAATTTCATATTTTTTTTTTTTTTTTGCTGTTTCTAAGACATTTCCTGCTTATTTAGAACGTCCAGTTTTGTTTCCTAAATACCAAATGTGAAAAGTTTTTAGGTAAATTTTTCGTCATTTTTCATCGGTTTTAGTTTACAGGTCATTTCTAGATTTCCCAGCAAAATTTTTGATGCAAATGTGACATGCATTCTTAGGGACACTGCTTCCACAAGACATTCTATAGATCAAACTGTGCTTCTTCTTAGCCTTACAAAGAAGTTCTTTCAAGAGGCATTATTATAAACTACTTCTGGAAGACATTCGAATGGCATTTAAATTCAATTAAAGAACAAAAATTATATATAATTTCGGGAGTGACTTTAAATAATTTACCTTGATGTTTAGAAATTAAGTTATCTTTGATTTTAATTTTTATTTTTAAAACTCGTTATACAACTAATTGTGCCTTATATCACATACTCAGAACTAGTATATAGTTATTTAGATTCACACTCAGCGCACAAAATACTTGTTGCCTTTAATGATGCGACCAGATATGTTTACGGATTGAGCCGGTTTGACCATATCTCATCTTTCAGTAAGAATATTTTGGGTTGTAGCATAATTAACTATCTGAAAGCGAGAAATTGTATTTTTTTGCATAAGCTCATTATCTACAGGACTCCATTATACCTTTTTCAAAAATTGCGCTTCTCTGTTTCCAACCGAACTGGGAATCTTATCATACCTAAATTTAATTGTTTGCAATCTAAGCGTCTTTTCTTCGTCAATGCCATTAAACTATGGAATTCACTACCAGTTAATATTAAATCAATCGCTAGTACGAAGAAATTCAAGCTATCTGTTTTATTATATTTCTCAAACGACTAAAGCAATCTAATTAAAGTTTTCACTATTTAACTGTTTTTTATCATTTAATCATTGCAATATATATGTTACAAATACTCTGGATAAAAAAAAAAATTATAAATTAGTAATCAATTATTTATCTTTTAATTTTACAAGTGTCATCAGTTGATCATATACTTTCTATTTTTATTTCTACTTTTGTTCTAAACTATAAATTCTTTATTGTTTAAGTCTATAACTATTATATGCTATAAGTTGATTATTTATGTTTCACCGTTGTACTTCTTAAGATCTTTTTGTATCTTACAGTACTAATTTATCCTTAAATAAATACAAAATAAAAAATAAAAACTGAATTTGGAAAATTGAGTTTTATCAAATACGTTGAAGAAATCAGTTGTAATTTTTATTTGACTTAAATAAATTTTGCAAAATTGTTTAAACCATTTAAATTTAATACCACATTTGGGGGCTCAACCGTGCCGCGCGCAAATACGAAAGAAGCTCGTTTGCGCTAAAGTTTGAAGAAGTTGACGCCTGCGTAAAATTCAAGAAGTAAGAACAGTATAAAGCAGCAGCCGTTGAACTACCTCGTGAAGATGGACTGGAATACCGCAACCGAAGATGAGTTGCTACAGGCATGCCACCACTACCAACTATCCGACGAAGGCGATAAAACTACCTTGATAAGACGAATCAAGCTTTACGAAAAGGAGAAAGAAGAAAACCGGAAGAAGGAAGAAGACGAAAGAATGAAGGCGGAAGCTGAAAAGAGAAAGATGAAAGAAGACGATCGAAAGAAAGCGGAAGCTGAAAAAAGGAAGAGAAAAAAGAAGGGCGAAAGAAGCGCGAAGAAATTTTAAGACGGGAGGCTGAAAAAGAACAAGAAAAAAGGAATAATGACGAATTTTTGAGACAACAAGCTGAGCGAGAGCAAGAAAGACACGAAGATCATTCACGTGTCATACAGGAGGCGCTCAGAAGGAAAGCTGAAGAAGATGAACGACGTGTTGAAGAAAGAGTGCAAATTGAGCTGCAGCGTTTGCGCAACATGGAAGTAGAGACGGCATGTGAATTACAAGCTGCGCAGCAGCCAAGCGATATTTTTGAAGAACATGAGAGGAATGAGCCACTTAATTTTGCAAGCCGTTGCGAGTTCTCATTCCGTGACTTAGAGGAGTCCTTGAGAAACTTTTCCGGTGGTGATGGTCACAGTGTGAGCGGATAGCTGCGCGAATTTAAGCAAAATGCTGAATTGTTGCGGTGGAGTGACCCTTCAACGATTAATCTTTGCCAAAAGATTGCTGAAGGGCACTGCGAAACTTTTCATGGACCACGAGTGGAAAACAAAGTCGTATGCTGTACTTGCTGCCGCACTAAAAGAAGAATTTAAGTTAACCATCAACAGTGCTACAGTGCTGCTTAGCGAGCGTAAGAAAAGCTCCAATGAAACGTACCGGCAATATATTTACACAATGCTCGATATTGCTGCTCAAACTAACGTTGAGATGAGCGCAATCATTGTTTACATTGTCGATGGCATATTAGGAAACCCGCAGATGAAAGCATTTCTCTACAAAGCAAAGAATATAGCTGAGCTCAAGGACAAATTGCTGACATACGAGTTAATGCAGTCGAAGATGAAACCAAAAGAAGAATATCCAAGAGTACTAATTCAGAAGACTACCAAAAACTTTAACAACAATGACAAGATTAAGTTGAAATATTGTTTTAACTGCGGAGAAAAATCGCATTCTTCAGACACATGTCCCAACAAAAGCAAGGGACCTAAATGTTTTAAATGCAATGAATATGGACACAAGTCAAATAGCTGCTCGCTCAAATGGTAGCAAAATCACTGTCATTCGAGAAGAAGCATTTTTAGCGGATAGATTTGGGAGCTATTCCAAAACTGACATGACCGTTTCTGGTCATGTCTGGTCTGGACAATCGATTTAATTATTGGAGTTAATATGACAAGCCAAGCAGTTGTAATTTTTTAAAAAGATGGAGTTTCGATGACGACGAATTCAACATGCCAAAATGAAATATCAACCGTACTAGAGGAACAGTTAAATTGTTTGTATATTTCTAATGAAGAGAAGTATTTTCCTGATCTCACTCATATTCAAAGTAAGACAACTAAGGAAGAAGTCGAGAAAATGATAAGAGAGTACAAGCCAGAACCAATAAAAACATCACCGGTGAATTTGAAAATTGTGCTCTCGGACGATATACCAGTTGCGCAGCGTGCACGTCGATTGCCTCATGTTGAAAAGCTTGAGGTAAAGAAGCAAATCGGTGCGTGGCTGGAAGATGGAATCATTCAACCGAGCTCTTCCGAGTATGCAAGCCCTATTGCTCTCGTAAGCAAAAAAGACGGAACAAAGTGGTTATGCGTGGATTATCGGCTACTAAATAAGAAGATTGTGAAGGACAAATATCCGATGCCGGTGATAGAGGATCAAATCGATATGTTGCAGAATAGCAAAGTATTCAGCACCCTAGATCTCGCAAATGGATTCTTCCATGTGGCAGTAGATAAAAGAAGCCGCAAGTATACTTCTTTCGTGACACCAGGAGGTCAGTACGAATTTTTGAGAGTACCGTTTGGACTATGCACAAGTCCGGCAGTTTTCCAACGCTTCATCAATATGATTTTCAATCCATTGCTACTTGAAGGCATATTACTCATTTGCATGGACGATTTGATCATCATAGCTGAGAACGAGGAGGAAGGAGTTCAAAGGCTGAAGCGAGTTTTGAATGTTGCAGCAGAGTACAACCTGACCATAAAGTGGAAGAAGTGTGAACTCTTGCAGAAGAATATTGATTTTTTGTGGTACGAGATCGAAGGTGGAAAAATCAAGCCGTCGCCGCTAAAAACAAAGGACGTACATAATTTTCCAGAACCGAAGACAGAAAAGCAAATGCAACGATTCCTTGGATTGGCTGGTTATTTCCAAAAATTCATCAAAGATTTTGCACTAATCGCAAGACCTCTAAGCGATTTATTGCGGAAAAACGTAAAATTCAAATTTGAAGACGAGCAGAGGATTTCATTTCAACGACTAAAGGAGATCATCACAGAACAACCAGTGCTTACACTTTTCTCACAAGAAGCTGAAACTGAACTTCACACAGATGCATCAAAATGGGCATTTGCAGCAATTCTCATGCAGCGTGACTACGACGACGGCAAGATGCATCCAGTTCGCTATCTCAGCATAAGAACATCAGAAGCAGAACAAAAATGCCACAGCTACGAGTTGGAGGTTCTTGCTGTGATCAAAGCAGTGCGTAAGTTTCGCACTTATCTTCTTGGACATCACTTTAAAATTATTACTGACTGCAAGGCGTTCGAAGCAACCATGAAAAAGAAAGATGTGCCGAAGATATCACGATGGGCGCTATTGCTTCAAGAGTATGACGCGAGGTTATTCACCAATCTGGAGAAAAGATGAAGCATGCAGATGCTCTTAGCCGAATGTACATAATTCAAGATGTAAATGTTATTAGTAGCATAAAGTCCGCTCAAGAAAAAGATGAGCACCTTAAGCTGATAATCGATCTTCTTAAAGAACGAAGCTACGAAAACTGCGTGATGCATAACAAGATATTGTGCAAAAACTTCGACGACAACTATGCAATTGTAGTTCCAGATGCAATGCGGTGCGGCATTGTTGGACGAGTACATGATCAAGGACATTTTAAGCAGAAGAAAATGGAAGACATTCTCAAGAAGGAATTTTATATATCTAAACTTAAGGACACTATCAATACTGTTATACAAAACTGTGTACCGTGCATATTGGCCGAAAAGAAATGTGGCAAGCAAGAAGGTTTCTTGCATCCTATTCCTAAAAGAAGTATACCACTTGACACATGGCATGTGGACCACGTTGGTCCAATGCCATCAACAAACAAAAACTACAAACATCTGTTGACAGTTGTAGACGCATTTACTAAGTTTGTTTGGATTTTTCCAACCAAATCTACTACTGCATTAGAAACAATTGGTAAATTAAAAGTTTTAACAGATATTTTCGGAAACCCACGAAGGATTATCTCAGATAGAGGCACAGCATTCACGGCAGATGTTTTTCAAGAGCATTGCAAGGAGCAAGGCATTGAGTTAATTTTCACAACAACTGGTGTACCAAGAAGCAATGGACAAGTAGAGCGTATGCACAGGACTATTGTAACTGTTTTGTCAAAGCTTTCAGTAGATAATCCAGAAAAATGGTATCAGTATGTTAGTGCAGTACAGCAGTATATTAACAAAACGACGAATCGATCAATCAATACATCGCCTTTCCAACTAATGATCGGAGTTCCAATGAACACTAAGGATGACATGCTCATCGCAGATTTGATTGAAGCCGAGATTATTCTGGAATACAATCAGGAACGAGAAGATTTGAGATCCAAAGCAAAACAACAAATACAAGCCGTTCAAAAAGAAAACAAACAAAATTTTGACAAAAACCGAAATACTGCAAGGCAATATCAAGTTGGCGATTTAGTTTGTGTAGCTCGCACACAGCTAGGAGGCGGAATAAAGCTAAGACCAAAATTTCATGGACCCTATGAAGTCACTGAGTACCGAGGAAACGACAGATACAATGTCAAAAAAGTTGGTGACCATGAAGGCCTTGGAAAAACATCTACGAGTGCGGACCATATGAAACCTTGGTGTGCAGTTGCGGTATTTTTGGAGACATACGGATCGGATGTAGAGTAGGATGGCCGAGTGTGGGAGTGACTTTAAATAATTTACCTTGATGTTTAGAAATTAAGTTATCTTTGATTTTAATTTTTATTTTTTAAAAACTGAATTTGGAAAATTGAGTTTTATCAAATACGTTGAAGAAATCAGTGTAATTTTAATTTGGCTTAAATAAATTTTGCAAAATTGTTTAAACCATTTAAATTTAATACCACATAATTATAATATGCGTTTTAGATATTTACCGTGGAATTTTTTAGACCCCCCCAAAACCCAACAACTTACTACATCCAACACCGAAATGCTTTGAAAGTCGTGAAAAAGAATATTTTAAGTGGAATTTTTTAAACTCCCAACAAAACCCAGACCATGATATTTTAGGTGGAATTTTTTTAAATCCCCAACCAAACCCTGACGCAGATGTGCGCACCCTGAAAGGTCTTATACGGCGGCCAGTGTCAAAATTGGCAGTTCTTGACTTTGATGTTAGTAAAAATGATCATTTCACGGAGGAAGGGATGCTATAAATTGCCACTGTAAATTTTTTACTTGTAAATATTTTAAATTGAATATTCTTTAGAATCTTTTTAATCTTATGTTGTCATAAATTTTCCAAAAATATTTATTTGTCAAAAAATTCGTTGAATCGAAAGCATAGAAAAATAACTTTTGAATAAACGATCAAACAATTAGTTCTGTTAAATCAAATCGTGTTTCATTCAACGACATTTTTTCATTTTCAACACCAAAATCGCTAGAATATCGGAAAAAGGGATATTTTTCCAGGGTTATTTTAACCCTCAAACCACAAAAACCACTCCATTCCATGGAATGCCTTCTTAAAGATCTTCCCAAAAACACCTACTAGAATTCTTTACTTGAAAGGCTCAAAGAAATATTCCATTGACTAAGGAAAGCATTTCACCCAATGACATGCATATGTTAAAAGAATGATTTCTGGGTATGAAAGTGGAAGGGATGGAATTCAAGACTTTCCCTTCCTCTTAAGCTAACTTTGGAAGCACTTTTTTTGCTGGGTTAGGGCATTTTTTGGTATTTTTGAAGCCATTTTTAAGTTATTTGGACATTTTTAATTTTTAGAGCATTTTTCGGTTTTCTAGGTAATTTTTGTGTAATTTTAAAATAGTTTTTTTGTCGTTTTTTTTCGTACTAAAAAATGTAAAAATGCAAATTTTTAAACATATTTCTTTAACAATAAGTCCCTTTCATCAAAAACATTACCTCTCGACAAAGGAGTAGCTTTGTTTATAGACTTCGATTGAAAAAAGCTTTTCGCGTGGCGAGACTGACGAAAGGGTATGTAGAAAGATGAAACAAGTATTAGATAAAGACTCAGGATATGCTAGCTTTTATTAAGTCTATTTTTATGCTCTATTGCTGAAATATTGAAACGTAAAAATTTTAATGCCATGAAATTAGAAAAGGAACTAACATCCGATGACAAATCGTTATTTAAATATGTTCCTCTCGTCAGTGCAGAAGTAGAAAGAACATTTTCTTTTTACAAAAATATTTTGCCAGACAATCGAAGTTTTTTTTAATTTTAATAACTTAAAAATTTACCTTGTAATATACTGTAACGCTTTGTATAAAAATTATATAAAATAAATTTTAAGTTTAGTAATGTATAATTTTTAAAGCTTTATTTTTTTTTTATTTTTTGTGTAATTGTTGTAAAAAATTGCGTTTTTAGGTAAATTTTGTCAGTTTTACGTCATTTTCTGCAGGTTTTAGGTAATTTTTGTCATTTTTGTAGGTAATTTCTTGCAATTTTTTGGTCAAAAAATCCGAGCCCTGTTAATGACAATTATATGTGTTCGACGAAATAAGAAGCATTTGCTGAAATTTGATTGTTTTAAGAGTTTCGATTTTTTATTCGTTGCTTTTTTTTCCCAAAAAAATTGCTTTGTCAAACTTTGAAACACAGAAAGGAATTGTTCTTTCAGTAGCAATTGTGGGAAAAGAATAGTCTGTTTATGGATAGGAAAACAAAGCAAGCACTAAATGTCTGCGCCAGCCACTTCATTGATGAATTGAATAGATAAAAGGTTCTTGTTCAAGCGCGTCATTTTAATTTATTATGGTATAATGTTTTATAATAGTTGATTAACCCTCATCGGTCCCCTGTATGCGCACGCATACAATTTTGATCTTTAACCTTGAATAAAATAAAAATGGTTCAGCGGAATGACCTTGTATTTTGCAAAGTAGAATTATTTTGCCTGAACAACCAAAAAAACCCGTTTTTGAATTTTTACTCTTACTGTATTTGCCTGTGCAGTTATAGTTACGAATCGGTCCCTGTGTATGTGCGCGCATACACATAAGCAGGTACCTGGAATTGCCGCTTATTTTTGTGTGTGGATTTATAGCACGCTCTTATTTTTTCGTTTTATGAAATTCAGTTTGTTCTGGAACACACATAAGTGAAGTTTGTTTGCGCATTTATTTGAATTTTGGTTGTTTTTCGAAGTGTTTGATAACAAATGGATAGAGTTTTACGTGAAAGAAGGCAGCGAGATGAACTAGAAATGGATTATCAGACGAGGAGAATGATGAAAGTGAAGTTAGCGTGCATTCGGATGAAGACGACATTCAGCCACTTGAGCAAAATTTAGCAGAAGAAAATGCAGCAAATCCTGAAAATAAATATTTTTCAAAAAATAAGAAAATTAAATATTCATCGCAACCATTTGAAATAAATCGAAGAAATTCATTTCGACATGCTGAAAATTTCACTTCAGGTAAAAACCTACCCTCTTTGTAATGGGTTCATGTTTATTATATGTTTCATTTTTATTATAATTCAGCATTATATATATAAAAGCATTAGCAGCTGCTACTATAGTTGATGTTTCGTCTGCATTTCACATGTTCCTTGAACCGGGTGAGAACATTATTTTGAACATGACGAATTTATATGGTGTACGAAAGAACAAAGACGATTGGGAAAACATTGATTTGGACACTCTGCACGCATACTTTGGATTGTTGTTGCTTTCTGGTGTGTATCGGTCATACGGTGAATGTGTCACTAAACTGTGGAATGACGAAACTGGTCGGCCAATATTTAGAGCAACAATGTCTTTGAAAATGTGCAAGCGTATCCATGGTTGCATTCGATTTGATGACCGCGAACAACGTATGGCCAATACTGCATCTACAAGTACTTCTGTACGTGACAAATTGGCACCGATTCTAAATGTACACGATAAATGGAATCATAATTTGAAAGTTGTATGCACACCAGGAAAAAACATTACCGTAGATGAACAGTTAGTTCCGTGTCGTGGGCGATGTCCGTTTCGTCAGTATATTCCATCCAAGCCGGCGAAATATGGCATCAACATTTGGGTGCTATGCGACTCAAAAAGCTGGTATGCATACAACACACAAATTTATGTTGGTCGGAATCGTAGTGCCACTCCTGAAAGTAATCTCGGACGGCGTGTTGTTTTGGATTTGGTGGAAGGACTTTCTGACAGAAATGTAACGTGTGACAACTTTTTCACTTCGTATGAATTGGCAGAAGATTTACTTAAGAATCGCATGAATATTTTGGGAAAAATAAGAAAAAATAGGACTGATATTCCTTCAGTTCTACTCGACATG